>AP025047.1:4752745-4837864 GCA_036186865.1 Eustoma russellianum | reverse complement strand
CCTTATTATTATTTCTTATATATTATTATTATTTATATTTTTTTATTTTTTTATTTTTTGTTTCTTTTCTTACCCTATACCTATGTAACCACTTCATATAATTATACCATTACTTTGGCATGATCGATATGCTACAGTTAATTTAATTTCGAAATGATCGCTACATCCAACGACTAACTAATTCTAAATTATCGCATAATGGCTAGTTCAAAAATTCCCGGATGTAACATCCTACCCACCTTACAAGAAGTTTCGTCCTCGAAACTTGTGGTACTTTATTAGAAAGGAGAGGGGTAACGCTCCGTATTTGATCTTCCAGCCCCCGTGCTGCTTCATTTTCCTTATGATTGCTCCATTGCACCTTGACATACGCAACGATTTTCCTTCTCAGTCTTTGGTCTTTGCGGTATATGATCCGAACATGAGCCTCTACATATGACGCATCTGCTCCGATCCCCAAAGGTTGGGCGTCTAATGTATGACTCGGATCAGAAACATACCTTCTCAGCTGAGCGACATGGAATACATTGTATACTTGGGCTAGTACTGGAGGTAACACCAAACGGTAAGCTAACCAACCAATTTTTCCGAGCACTTCGTAGGGCCAATGTAACGAGGACTTAGCTTACCCTTCATACTAAAATGTGCAACCTCCTTCGTAAGCGATACCTTTAAATAATCCTTTTCCTCTGACAGGTTCTCCAGGAGACATCTCCTTGAATCTGCCCAACTCTTACTTATGTCTTGGGCAACCTTGAGTCTTTCCCCGAGTCAACTTTACCTTTTCCATGGTTTGCTTAATCAGTTGCGTACCAGTTACAGTACGCTCTCCAACTTCGTTCCACTGGACTGGGGATTTGCCTTACGCCCGTAGAGCGCCTCAAATGACGTCATACCGATGGCGTTATGGTAACTGTTGTTGTTAACAAACTTGGTCGACTTGATCGCACCATCTCAGTTTCTTCTGAAGTCCAGTGCGCAAGCCCTTAGCATGTCCTCAATAGTCTGCATCGTCCTCTCTGACTATTCATCGGGTTGCAGATGAAATGCAATGCTCAACGTGGCTCTGTCTACCGTACATCAACATACACGAGTTTTAACGGTGTTGTCGTTTTAATGGTTAAGTGTTTTTTTTAAACATGTTTGGTATAGACATATAGTATGTTGTGTATCCGCATGTATGACTAATGTATCATATGTAGTTCATGAACTCACAATCGTTATCTGCAGTTTGTCACATATATTATGTTTGTATTATTTGTTAGTTGAGTTTTTTTTAAGCGATACACCCGTTGTGCGTGTTTATTTTAGTCTTGGTTTATCGTGATCTCTTTTTTTGTACTTATGTTAGTCGTTAATGATATGAGTTACGTGTACTCTATATTTTTCGTACTAGCTTATCTTATCGTTGTATAATGTCGTTATATAAATTATGCTGAAGGAAATGCATAAGTGCATAGATTTTATTGTAGCGTAGATAGATACAATTTGTTTGGGTGTTCAAGTATGATAATTAATTTTTGTTAAACTGATTTACAATTTAATCTATTACTATGTTGTCATGCAATATTATGTTGTCCGAACTCGTAATTAGTCTACTTTACTGTAGTTGTGTATGTTAATGATTTTGTTTTAACGTTTGTAAATGTATGCCTATATCGTATCCATATCTTGTATAAAAGTATTTGTGTTACTGTGTTCCTTGTAATTGTGTTGTTTGTAGTCGTTATATATTGCGATATGTGTTACTTGTTTCATTGTCTTAGTTATGTCGAGGTGTCATTGATATAATTGTGTGTATGCTTGTGCATATTTACTTAGAATCATTTAATTACTTTTGTTTCACGTATTTATTGTATGTTTCCTTGAATCGACTTATTTACGCCAATTAATGTTGTAACCAATTAGTTTTTTCTATATGCTTCCTTATGGTTGCAACAAACTGGGGTTTTTTTGTAGTCGTTTAGTACATATACTCTTGTCTTATCGTATACCTTTTGTATGTTCGCTACTCCTACGTTGTTATCGTACTCTATATATATCAAGATCTTTTATTTATACTTCGTATTTATTATTATTATTATTTTTTCATGTTGGTCGCTTCGTATGTATAGCTATGGTGTATGTATAGTCTTTCGCACATATGCTATTTGTGTTTGATGTGGTGATAACCTTATATGGCTTAATAAGTTGGTTGGTGCATTACAGCTCACAGAGTTACACTACGGTAAGGGTGTACACATTTTAGTAGTTAGTATATCTTGTACTTATTATCATTATGTTAGTATGTTACAACAAGCCGATACCTCTTTTATATATATATATATATATATATATATGTATATGTATATAGTGGTCAATTTTATTATTATTATCATTATATAGCCATATATTTATATATTACTTTTATTTTATTTTATTTTGTACTTTTGTGGTGTCTATGGTTCATGTTGTACTTGAATTAGTAAATTTTATTAGGCCATGGAGTGGTAGCATATGATGGTGGGGAAAACTATTGGTTTCTGATTTTACTACAAACGATTTAAGTTAATTTGTTTACATGTTATGATGGGCTATGTATTGGTTTGTGTCGAGCATGAGTATGGTGTGCGCTATGTTGTGTTATTTATTTATTTTTTTTCTCAGCAAAGCTTTGTTGATATCTTTGTTGATATCAACTGTCCACTCGAACTTTGCCCTCTTATGCTTCCGTCTGCTCAGGACACAAGTATCGACGAAAATCCTTAAACGAATTCCATGTAGCAGCTGGCCACACAATTCTTAAACGAATTCCATGCAACAGCTGGCCACACCATGCTTCTGCTGCGTAACTCTGATCCTTTATCTCTGATTACATCATCTGTACTGATGATGAGTCATTGATACCTGGACGCCGGTGGTTGAACTCCGCTACGACGTCGCCAATCTTTCCGATGTCCGCATCAGTCATTCACGTGGATATGTGTATTGATCCTTGCTCCCCTTTATACTGTTCTTGATTCTGCTGTGATGGTGGTGCGGCCTCTGCTCAGTGCCCCCATGTGTAGGACATCCTGCATTTCCATGTAGTAGAATCTCATATCTGTTGGCGCCAGTGGTGGAAGACGCTAGTTCAACTGCTATTGGCACAGCGTAATCTACAGTCGCTGATGCGCCAAGGTGGTGGCCATGGTGTCGTCCGATCCTTGAGGATGACCCACTGATCCTGGTGGTTGTTACCATGTGGTTGTTACCATACCCTCCGTTGTCTTCTTTACCCGGCCTTCCATGATGCGATGGTGTTTGCTTGGAGTTCGCACGAACCTTGACGAAAATTTGGATTGACGGTAGTAATAGAGGGATTTGAGCATTTAGAGAGCTCACGCGAAGGTTCAGGGGTATGATGGTAATTAAATAGAGAAAGCTCACCGACGGCACACACCTCCCTTAACCCGATCATAACTTAGGTCTACTTCATTTATTAAGGGTATAATTGTTATTCCTAGGTAAAGATCATAGCTTATGTCTAAGTGATCTAGTTAATCATGCGTTCCCGAGGCGGATCTGAAGCCTCGGCTCTGATACCACCTGTAGTGCCCGGTCCCGAACCCTAGCATCGGGAACGGTGCACCCGCCGTATCTCACTGAGGAGAATACAAGGCGTCGAATCAGCTTTCTACATGTCCGAAAATACGTAGAAATTTTTCTCGTGGAACGAATTACCATAACATTAAATTTCCCGAATAAAGGAATCAGCAATAAAATACTAAACCAATAATGACAATAAAGTCACTGTGTCAACCTCTAACTGCTATCAGTCTAAACAGGGTAGTGTCGGCCAAAACCCTAATAAAATAACGACAAACAGCCGCAAGGTCTCCTCGTATCCTAGGTGCGACCGTCAGTATGCCCATACTACCATGTCAGCCCCGTCCTCAGCAAAGATATAGTCGCACGCTTCCTCGAACTCACCTGGTGAGGGGGGAAGTAGGGATGAGTGACGGGAAATCACCCAGTAGGCACCTGCCTCCAAGTAGTACAAGTCGAGCATCCAAAAATGATATAACACATAGCACGTAAAACATGATATCACATAAACATATGAAAGAATGTGGAAAAGTAAATCACTCCAGGTAAAGAATGCACAACATCGTGATGCATGTCCTACTATGCATGTCACACGCAACAAAGTCATGTCATACAGAATGCCGATATCTCCGCCATGCAATGCATGATCCCGGGACCTAACTGAGTGGCTGTGGGTCGTACCCACCCACAGTCACCATCCTGAGTGTACTTGGCCCCGCCACCGTACACCATCCTGAGCGCCCGTGACCCGTACGTCACGACCCACCATCATGCAATGCACGTGCCATGAATGCAAACAACACAATCGTCTGAGGCCCCTGGCCCATCCTCACCATCCTCCGGCACACAACTCTAGGTTCATTTAAAGATCGTCTGAGGCCCTGACCCATCCTCACCATCCTCCGACACTCGATTCTAGATTTATTTATTAGTCGAGTAATGATTTAATGTTGTTTGACGTTAAAACTATTTTTCCATCGCTGGTATATATTTATAGTGCATTTTCTATATTTTTCCTCATTTTTCCCTAATTTATTTCTATTTATTACCTAATTATCCAAACTAAGTAAATTATTACGATTAATGACATTTAACGGAAATAACTTAATTTCAGCATTTTATAATTTCTGGAATTTTTTTATAATTTTCTGATATTTATTTACAATTTTCTTATAATTATTACCATTTTAAATTAATTAAAACTCATTTATTAAAATTTCAGAAATTCCAGAAATTAAAATTAACCATTTATTAGCAATTGGGCTGGCCCTTAATTATTCGCCAACCCTGGTCCGCGTTCAACTCTGGTCCGGCCCGCCAGGGACCGGCCCGCTACCCACCAATTTCTTTTTTTAATTCCAGGTGTTATTGGGCCGGCCAGCAGTTGGCACGGTCCGTTGGCCATTCGGCCCAGTCCGCCAGCCTACCCTTTTTTTTAATTATCCACCGAAATTGGGCCAAGCCCTGGTGCAGGTGCAGCCGGCCCGTTAAGGGCTCGCCTGCCACCGATCCGGGCTTCGGCCCTGTGGTTGAATTTTTTTTATAATATAACGCTGCAGCTTTCAGGAGGCGCGTGGGCGCTCCTGTGCGCGCGTGAGGCCACGCGCGGCCCATTCCGGCGGCGCGTGAGGCGCACCGGCAGCCTCCGGCGACTGTTTTCCGACCCCGTTCTATATTTTTGCCTATTTCCAGTCTACGGGAACCTATTCGAAGGCCAATACAAGATGAAAAACTCTAAGTTTTACTATTTTGATTATCAAATTTTCCCTATCAAATCCTTACTATTTTGATTATCAAATTTTCCTCTAAAATCAAATCACAGGCACAGAGATCCACGCAACATCACGCAAGATCATATACGCATCACGCGACATTCAGAGTCTTCAAAAACATCATGCTTTTCACAGATTGAACAACATGCTATGAAATTTAACAATTAAAATAACAAAAACATATAAAATATCACCAGACCAATTGTAGGGGGAAAAGGGAACCTACCAATTTGCAGACGCTTTACGCTATTACCCGGAGTCTCTATGGTTTTGGCTTGCTTCCTTCTACCCTCTTTTTCCTTTTCTCTCTTTTCTCTCTCTTCTCCCTTCCCTCTTTTCTTCCTTCTGCTTCTTGGCCGCTTCTCCCTTGCGCTTCATTTTTTTTGTTCCTTATCTTGGAATGCGCAGCCCCCTCCCCTTTTCAATTTGAAACTGGCGAGATTGGGGGGCCAATAACTGCCCCCCTCAAATCACGTTCTCCTTTTTTTTTTATTTTTTTTATTTTTTAAACTTTAATATATTTTATTTATTTCTTTTATTCCTTTTCCTTTTATTTCATTGCCTTATTATTATTTCTTATATATTATTATTATTTGTATTTTTTTATTTTTAATTTTTTGTTTCTTTTCTTACCCTATACCTATATAACCACTTCATATAATTATATCATTACTTTGACATGATCGATATGCTACAGTTAATTTAATTTCGAAATGATCGCTACATCCAACGACTACCTAATTCTAAATTATCGCATAATGGCTAGTTCAAAAATTCCCGGATGTAACACATTCTCTCAACACTTAACAACAACACTTCCAGCATATCGCACTCATCATCTACTGCTCAACTTTGTAAGTGCTTTTGGTGGCGATTTAGTCATCGCAGGTCCTGAATCCGATTTTATAATCTACCGACCAGACAAGACCATTTTGCTCATTAGAGGGTGTTTGGTTTGTGTTTCTCATTAAGGGTATGGGTTTAAAGGAATCCAAACTTATAAAATTTGTTTGTTTGGAGAATGGGGTATGGATTCAGATGATATCAAATATTGTTTTTTTGATATACTAGTCTCGTCTATCAATAGGGGAATGGGGTATGGTCGGTCAATGCCGATCAACGCCACTGACCACCGCCTGGCCGCTGTCGTCACTATTATGTCTGGTCAAATTTTTCTGGCCAATTTTTTGCCTGGTCAAATTTTTCCGGTCAATTTTCTGCCCTCCCACATTCAATAACCATTTCGATTCCGATATATTTCAAACACCATCAATGTCAATCATACTCATTCGTATATCAATATCAAACAACTATCACTTTTACACACAAACCATATACTCCAAACTCATACTCCTTCATACTCATTCCGATTCTGATATTAAAGTGCGAACCAAACGCCACCTTAATAATCGCAGTCAATGTATCCGATTTAATGATGTACGGCTCAGACGAAACCACTTTGCTTATTAGTAATCACGGTCAACGTGTATATTACGACTCGACTTAATGATGTACATACATGAGATCACACGAGACCACTTTGTTTATTCCTCGAGGCTATGCAAATATAATGTTCCTAAAGTACCTCCTACACTATCGGATGGTTTATTTTTAAGGTTTTATAACGCGTAAAAAACAGGGAGACCCGCCCGCTATTATATCTGTCTTATTTAAATGATTATAAAATTCGACATAAAGATGATGGCCATTTACTTTAACGTTGTGGTTTATTTCTAAGGTCTTACAAAACCAAGATATTATAGGCAGGATGTCTCCTGACTTCAGATGGTGTCCAGCTAAGGTCAAACAACTATAAGATTACAGTCATCCTATCTTGAAACAATTGTCACGTCCTTGATATATCATGTACATAATAATATCATAGAACTAAACTAGAAGGGAATCTAATATAATCATCACAAAGTGGCACATAATAAACTAATACTCACTCCATCCCAAAATATAAGTCTTTGTCAAAGTGATATAGAGTTCAAAAAAAGTTGGTCAAAATTTTAATTATTGTTTTTATTTCCAAATTTATTCGTTTTAAATAAGTCAGTTTATTTTAAAAGATATGCATCAAAAGAAGACAAATTATAAACTATGCATTTTCTCTTATCATTTAAAGTAAATGGATTCGTATTTTGAGACCTTTGAAAATATGGATTTATATTTTTAGACCATATCTCAAAAAGAAACTGATCCAAACCTATTTAAAGGGAAATAAATGCTATCATAATTCATCTTAGCTCCTTCAGCTTTTAATCAACCTCAACAAGTACCACACCATGATTTGACAAAACAATGGTGTGTCTACTTTGAGCGAGCATTAATGTCTCCGAACGAATTTTGTTGATGTTTTCTTGTGATATTCATCAGCATCAAGGGGCGTCCTACATCTTCTAGACTGATATACCATAACTAAATCGTCTGTTAAGTCAACAGTTAACGGTTTAGCTCCAGTAGCTCAGCACTCAAAAGTACTGCAGTTCAGCAGTTCAGCGCCACAAGCATGGCTGTTCAGCCTCGGCTGCACCTCAGCAGGACATCATGACGCCCTTATAACATCGAAGAATATGCCAAGGTTTGCACCTCGACACCAACTTCAGTTTGTGTTCAAATACCGCACTTCGGACCACTTCAGCGGGATAAGGCCAAGTCATGCACTTCGGCAAGGCCTAGTCATGCACTTCGGCAGAGTTCAGCTGTGTACCACAGCAAAAGGGCCAAGCACGATATTACTTCGTGGGACCCTCAAACAGAGGTGCAATTCAAATATAATGACTACAGCTGGTTAATCTTCCTGAACACGCCAAGGTCACAATAGCCGGCCTATTAGTCACATCAGTCAGACTACTGATCACATCAGCAGACCTACGGCGCCTTAGGCTTCCTGCCCCAAGTAAACGTCCTCTCCACAATCCACTATCAGGGGCTTATAGCGGGAAAAAGGTCTATAAAATCAAGCCAACCAAGACAAAGAAGGGGACCAAGATCTCAATCCGGAATTCATACATTCATATTCCAAAGCGAAATCTATACACTCTGCTCCTCGGCAAATACTGTGAGAAACTCCTAACTCACCTCTTAAATTACAAATCTCAGTGAGATATGTCCCAAACTAACTTGAGCGTCGGAGGGTTTTTCCCGGGGCCAAGCCACCGGGACATCTGACCTGTGCTTCCTTGTGCAGGATATTTGACGCTATTCCAGCTACACATTCTCAATCCCGGTTAACAACTCTTCAAGTTACCTGACGGAACAAATTTGAGGTCGACTAGACCCTTGGTGAAGATCAGGCTTCATCATTTGGCGCTAGAAGGAGGGCCCAAAGTCCCTTAACCCAGAAAACAGCTACTCAAAGCTTTTCTAACGATTACTCAGGGCTATTCTAATTGCCATTGGAAGCTATTGAGAGAAAGATGAGTAGAAAAGATAGTCAAGGGTTCAAGCAACCTACGACATCCGAGAGGAGCCAAAGGTCTTCTCAGGAACAAACTGATCAATGCTCTGCGGAGCCGGGAGAATCCTCAACTCCCATTGCCTTCACATATAAAGAGCACAGGCGAGCCATTCGCTATGTGGCTCAGAACCCAGAGGTCTTCCAAGCAGTAGTGAGGGAGATGAAGGGGAAGGCCTCTGCAACAAAGTCCAGTGGGTCCCATTCCAATAACTCTCACCCACTGGAGCACATGGAGTATTCTCCCACTCGGCCTGGTTATTGTCCCTGGCGCCAGGCTGAGTTTATGGTCGAGGCAAGACGGCTAGAACAAAAGTCTGGCCACCAGAGTTTGAGATGTACTTAGAAAGCCTCCTTGCCATTTAAACATGGCAGAAAAATTGACAATAAAGGCAAAGCACCGTTGCAGGAAAGGTGCTCTGTCAAGATTCGGCTAGGAGGCCGAGGAAAGGAAAGGAACTCTATGTTGGTTTCAAAAGCTCATATTCTTTCCTACATGAGGAAAAAATCTCTGGCAAAAGAACCACAGCCCCTTGCTGGACCAATCCACAAAAGAAACCATCAGCTGTACTGCCTTTATCATCATGATATTGGTCATGATACAGAAGATTGTAGGCAGCTTGGGCAAGAGATTGGACGTCTTATCGAGCTGGGTCACCTACAACGTTTTTATAGAGTTAATTGCATCTGGTATCCATTCTTTTCCACCAAGTTTTAAGTAGCATCCAATGTTTCATGAAACACACTTGCCATCCAGACTTATAGGGTTAATAGACACCTGGCATCCGGCAACCGGGAAATGACCTGCTGTAGGTGGTTTTTATGAAATTTCCTTTTTTTTCCACTTTTTCCCCAAGTGGCGCCAAACTTTTCCCAACCCTGGTTAATTTCATCTTCCCTCTATTCCTTCCAATAACAACAACCAAAACCACCGTGGGGATGACAAACATGTTCCTCCAAAGTTCTTAAGCAGTGAGAGCAGCATTAATTGCGCTATGAACATCAACCCAAATCTGAGCTTCAGCTTTCTCTTCGTCTGTTGATGCTGAGCTTATCTTTCGAGTGAAATCTGCAAGGCCCCTTTTGAATCTCTGTCTGCCGCATCTCTTGCGCTTGCGACATCGCTGCCTCTCCACGCATCGGCTTTCTGTTGAATCTGCTCTTCAATCCATCCCATACAAGAATGTCGCTTCCAAATGATATCGATTTGCTTAACCCTCCAGCTGATTTGGAAAAGAGGAAGCATAAGCTCAAGCGTTTGGTTCCTTCTCCCAATTCCTTTTTCATGGACGTGAAGTGCCAAGGATGCTTCAATACAACAACAGTTTTCAGTCACTCTCAGACCGTGGTGGTTTGCGGAAATTTCCAGACGGTGCTGTGCCAACCCACTGGAGGCCGTGCTAGGCTCACTGAAGGATGTTCTTATAGGAGAAAAGGTGATTGATAATTCTTGTCAGGGGATGCTGCTCCGAAGGATGAAGAAGATTTTTGTGTCTATCGTTTTGGTTATTCAGCCTCTTGTAATGAACTAGTTGTGGAATCACCGTTCTTTGAAAATAGAAAGAGAGAGAGACCAACTTTAATATCCTGATCTAGATGAACATAGCAAGTTTTTAATTTTGTTTTTCCTTTAATTTTGAAGTTAAAATAGTGAACTTTGGTTAAAGTTGGGTTAAAAGTATGGTTAAATCCGGTCAAAGGTCGATTTCAGCGGCCAACGGTCGACCAGCAGGTCATCCGGATGCCAGGTGTCTATTAACCCTATAAGTCTTGATGGCAAGTGTGTTTCATGAAACATTGGATGCTACTTAAAACTTGGTGGAAAAGAATGGATACCAGGTGTAATTAACTCCGTTTTTATAATCCGAGGTCTAGCCTCCACAACAGGCTAGCCTTTGGAAGACCCCCTCCAGATGAAAGTTGTAAACCCGGGCTTCATCAAGGTTTTCTAAGTGATGATGATTCAGATCCTGATGAGAGGGGGTTACGGGTTCCTGAGCATATAAGGCTGACATAACGACAACAGTCCCTGATTCAATCGAATCATGATTTATCTCTTCTGGGGCTCATCCCATATCTTCTGGCTCAGCCTTATGTTATTAAGGAAACAATTTCTTATATTCTTATTTGGCATTCAGCCAGGAAAAGTTAAGTCATCTTATGATGCATGAAGCAATAATTTATGCCTATCTATCATCCCATATCTTCTTCATGTTTTGGTGAAGAATGTTTTGCAGCACTGTGGCCCACAGTTCACATCTCAACAAATGCTTTAATATAGTTGAATACAAGAGTTCAGATGAGCTTATCAGGAAAGATGGTTTTCAGGCAGATATTTCCACTTCATCAAACAAAGATGTAAAAACTTTTGATCCGAGTACAAGCCAACTGCGATGTGCAGCTTTACCAAGTGTAATTCAGTCAACTTTAACAAAGCCAGCAGTGTTGAGCATCGGCAATTTTTTCTTTGAGCAAAAGCATTTAGAAAGTTTGCAATTTATCCGGTGCCAAAGGGAGACTAGATGGTGGAGAGTTGGCGGAGATGGGAGGAGTGGTTGTAGAAAAGTATAGAAAGATGGTGGAAATGGAGGTTGGAAGGTGGAGATTGAATGTAGGAGATGAAAAATATGAAATAACCGAAATACTCTTATTTTTAAGGCATTTATGGCGGTATCACCTGAAAAGTGAGATTTTCTTATCAGTCCAAAAGCACATGAACGGTAAGTATGTAATTTCAAACATAAAAGGAGCAAGCGCTAAATTAGTCAAAGCACAGGGATCAAAATGTGATTTTTCCTTTTTGTTATGTTATATAATCAGATTTCAAGAGTCGCAATCAACATATAATTTCTCTAGTGCCATGATTAAGGGATTCTCTAAGTCACATTATCTAATTAAGTGCTATTGTTTATTATCTTTTATTGACTGAGACAAATGGAAAAACTTGCAGTTAATTGAAACAAATGACTCCTTCTCCAGGGGGGGTTTGTCAGGGTCAATTTGTGTGTGTCTGCATATATGTGTGTGTGTGTGGGGGGGGGGGGGTAGAAGTGGACAGTTACCTAGACAAACAAAAAGGAACAAGTATATTTTCAAAAGAAAATAAAAAGTTAGGACAAATTCGTCAAAACTTGCCACCCTTTCATGATAATAACTTATAACTAAACCTAAGGGGTTTCTTTTTCTTATTAAAAAAGACAAAGCATTACACCTGGACAGAAATTATAGCCTTGCCCATTTTCTAAATCGTTATTAACGATGTAATTTTGTAGAGCTCTTCACTTCTAGAACTGACTGATCAAATGAAATATAATAATCGCCACTGATCTGGTAATTTCCTAGCTAGTCAAGAGTTAACGACGGTGTACAACTTTTTCATGTAATTATTTTGATTATTTTTATAACACATTCATTTTAAAATATAAATATGTTTTGTCTTTTCAATATAGTATAATTGGCACTATATTAAAAAAATTAAAATAAATATATATTTTAAGACGCATAGAGTAAAATAATTTTGGCATTAAACACAAGTGGACTGAATCTCATGGGGTAGAATATGATACTTGGCCATCAAACCTAAGAGTTCTCTTTCTTTTTTCTCCGAAAAAGACATACTCATCCAAGAAATTTATTCAAGTAATTGCCCTGTGACATAGCTCAATTGGTATTTGTGTTTGTATTTGCTCCAAAATGGTAAGAGTTCGATTCCAGAGACACGCACTGTATAGATGTTGCACTGATGCTAGGCCGAATGGTTAGTTTGCGGAGGACATCTTGTGTGAGTTACTACGTAAATTTTCTAAGACTGGAATGGTGTAGATCTTCAGGGATAAAGTATGACATTTTGCTCCAAGTTATTCAATTAATTGCAGGATTTGGTTACCTGCCAAGTCTTTTCTAATAATGATTTTATTTTATTAAATTTTGCCTAAAATATACAGACAGAAAACTTTTTCTTGGCCATATGTGGAACGCGTATCTTACACGGAATATTAGTGAATAACAAAGCTCATATCATACCAAGCATTATCCTAACCAAATTCTACATTTTTTTTCCTATAAAAGGGTACTACCCTCTGCTGTGATTCCCCATCATCAATTCAGTTGTCCAAAAAGGAAGAAGGAGAAATCCAGTTGACAATTGGAGTTTGCAATAATGGCACTTATCAGAATGATTTTGGTACTCTTGCTTATTTCTAGCATCAAGTCAGCTGAAAGCCTGAACCCAACAAGTGAGCTTTTCGTTAAGCGTTTTAGATGAAAGCAAGATTTTTTTTTTTTTGGTCAAGATAAGATTTTGTATCTCAACATCTATCTCATTATTATCTATCACGCTATCTGAGATAATGTCATGTGTATCCAAGATATCAAACTAATAGACATGATATTATCTCACCTAGTATGCTAGAATATGGAATAGAGGATGAGATAAAATTATATTCTTGCATCTATATTTATTAGAATGAAAAAGACAGTCATGTCCTCTATGTCTTTTTGTGGAAAAACCAGGATTCCCAGTTGGCAATGCAGAGGGGAAAATGGTAACGAATTGTCAGCAGAAGTACACCGTAAAGGACACAGACACCTGCTACGAGATAGAACAAAAATACAGTGTGTCACACCAAGACTTCTACATGTTCAATCCAGGCATAGATTGCGATGATATTTCAGAAGGTGACAACGTATGTATTGATGGAGTTGTTCAATTTCTTTTTTGAGAGCTGAATAGCCTTGTTGGTTGCTGCTGCTTTACTTTTTCTCTTACTTGTCTGTCTGAAAAATGTGTACTGAGTGAAATTATTTCCAATGATCATGATAATTTCTCTTTGTTTCACACGTCTTCCTTGAGGTGTAAGAAGCTCAAAACAAAGCTAAGCCTCTTGGGGCAGCCCATATCTTGTAGTAGATATGCATGTCTACGTACTCAGACGATCAGTTCTCAATCCTTTCGCGTTGTTATAGATTTTCCATATTCCTTATGAAGCTCGCTGAATGTGCCAAAGTAAATCCTATATTTTCTCAGACAATAATAAAAAAAAAATTATGAAATTTATTTGTCGAAAGTACAGAAAATACGTACAACTCAATTTGTTCTGAAGGCGTAGCACTTTTATATCATTATAGATTTTCAAATGCGCCGGTCCTATCATAAAATGGTTCCCGTTTACACGTCTCATCACCTCTATGTATAATACAGAAGATAAAAATTTTATCTGATTGGGTTTGTTTCAATAATTACTGATTTCAAATATTCATGATTGAACCGTCAACACTTTAAACCAGTGTTATCGAACCTGGCTCGATCCGTCGGTTGACCAGCTAAACCAGTGAACCGGCCACGCGACTGGACTAGTTCACACAAAAGGTGGTTTGCCACCAGTCTTCATCATTTCATCAACCGTATTTCTTTCCTTCTCTTTACTTAGCGGTAAGGAGCTTGTCCTGTGTTTATATATATGTGTGTGTATATATATATGTGTGTATATATATATGTGTGTATATATGTGTATGTGTGTGTGTGAAGGAGGACATTACTTTCAAAATTAATTAAAACCTCACATATGGCGAAAGCCATAATTATAGATAGGGGACATGAACCGTATCCTCGTAATGCAAGAAAATCAAAAACAGCTGAAACTAAAATACCAAACTGTAAGAGCGTAAGAGAAAACCCATTTTACATGGTGACGTGAAAGAAAGAAATGATAGTGCCCATGAAATGCATGAACAGCCGACCAGGGTAATCCAGCCAGAGTTGTGAAAGATGCAGAAGACTGTGATTCGCAAACCTTATAAATTACTCTGACGAAATCGGATCTAAATCAGAGATAATTCAAATGATGGAAAACGTTGGCAAACTTTGCACAGAAGCATTTTGTTGCCGATATTCCATTACCTAAGCTCTACACAAGATTAATAATGTTAGAGGTCCCGGAGTTGTTACTTAAAGAAAAATCATTCGATGCTTAAATCAGTTATGGATTTAGTTATGTTTGTATGCAGAAATATTAAAAAAACTGTCTCATTTGTGGAATATTTTTTCGTTGTACTCGAATATGTCCTTCGATAAGACGTTGCTTACGTCTTCTCTATAGTATACGATGCCAATACATGTCGAGGAGCTACGAACAAGTGCCAAGTGTCCTATATTTCTTGAGCATCGGCGTCAAGTAACGCCACGTGTCAAGTCGCATGGCTAAGCTATTTGTCGGTAGGTGTCTACTCTGGCAGACGTATTCCCAGCCTAGCTGACCAAGATGACTTTGTTCACCAAGTCCACGACCGACCTATAGGATGTGGCTGAGGTGTGAGCCGTTGTCGAGGTAATAACTGAGCTAAAGTTACGCCCTAGCTCTAATGTCTCTCAGTGAGTTCTACTGATGTTGTCTTGTGATCCTCATCGATGTCGATGGAGCATCTTATATCTCCTAGGCCGTGCCATCTTGAATTTATATTTGAAATCAAGTAGCTGTCATGAATCTTAAGTGACCTGCGCCGGTATATGTCAGATGATGTTGATTGTAATAGACCAAATTTCGCTTGCACTTGTTATTTGGAGTGATAATTTTATCCTTGTCATAACTTGTCCGCGACATGATATGCCTCTTTCACCCTTGCAACAAGTCGTGGATTTGCTGCATCCAGTTAAATATGGGCTAAGATACTTCACACAAACACATAATACCATTCATAGCAATGAGAGGATCAGATCGAATCTGAAGCGATAAGCAAATGTGCAATATAGCAAAGGTATATACTTATCATTCCTCCATATATAGACACACATACACACACATATGTACATATATATACATATTTTATACTGTATATACACATGTACATGTATGTGTATGTATAGATGTGTGTGTATGTATATGTATGCATGTGTACGTGTATATGTGTGTATATGTACATATATATGTATGTGAGTGTATGTACCTCTGTATATGTCTATATGTAAGATATATGCATGAATATTAACAAGAACAAGATGATAACATACCTCTTGGAATCTCCGAACTCATTTTTCATTTCATCATATAATGTTATATGTCTATTAAAATATTAACAAGAACAAGATGACAACATATCTCTTGGAATCTCCAAACTCAATTTTCATTTCATCATATAATGGGTATACATATGCATGAATATTAACAAGAACAAGATGACAACACATCTCTTGGAATCTCCAAACTCAATTTTCATTTCATCATATAATGGCAACCTGTAAGGTGCTGTCCCAATACATAAACTATAATAAAGATAAAAAATATCAACCGTTGCTTTTTCTTTTTGTGATATCTTTGAAGGAGTAAAAGATATTCTCTTCGAATATGACTCTAGAGAACATCAGTTGAGACAAAAAGCAAATCCAACAAGCTAAAGCAAGTATCTTAATACAAATGACAAAATAAGTTAAGACCGGGGGGGGGGGGGGGGGGGGGGTCCCTTAATATCCGTGTGACTATGCATCTTTGTTTTTTATGCGAATGATGGTCAAGGTGACAATCAGATGAGTCAAAACAAAATGTAAAGACAATGTTTAGACCGGGCCTTCTCTCATTCTTTTCCTTCCATTATTTGTCCATTTCAATCACATTTTTTATATATGATTGCCGGCGCTTTTTAACTTTCGCGGATGCATTGCCTTCTTAAAGAATATATTCTTTTAGAATATTTTATTTTCTTTCTGAACCAGAAAATTTTCATCATAAGGTAGACCTTATGATGAAATGGTAAGATACCCCGACAACCTAATGTTTTACTGAGGCTTTGCCTTTTGATTTATGCCGTTTCTTTTGGATACCTAATGTTTACTGATATTTTGCGTTATGATTCTTTGAGTTAGGATCCCCTTAGCCCATTTTCCCTTACCCCAATTCTCACTGTACGATACGTGTCAGCAAGAAAGTGTGGTGTGGCTAGATGAGGATGACCTGCATCTAATCTCACCACCATCTTCTGCTGCCACAAGTCGTACGGTGAGAAGTAGGGTGAGAAGAAATAGGTGAGAGGATCTATAGGTGAGAGGATCTCGTCTCTGTTTACTGAGGTTTCGCGTTTTGGTTTATGCGGTTTCTTTGGTATATGGTTTCTTTTTATCCACTATCCCAATAACCATGACCTTCACTAGAACCGAATCATCATTAATAGGCATGTTTCCTTTCATCTGATTTTCGTTCATACCCCCAGGCGTTACACATATCAAAACGAAAGCAGCTTGCCTGCTGGTGAGTCTGATTTGGCAGAAAGTAGGGAGAACGATATATTGTCATTAGGGGAGTTAAGCGAAACAAACAGTTCGCAAACTGTTTGAGTTCGATTCATATATGGTTCGAATTCGTTCGTTAATTTTACTTAAACCAGCCGAATTTGAACACCTATTTGTGTTCATTTAGTTAAACGAGCCAAACTGTTCACGAACTGTTTGGCTCGTTTAAACAGTTATAGTGTTATCGAGCTGAACTCGAACCAATTTTCAAGCTCGTTTAGCTAAGCGAACTATGCCAAAAAATTCGTTTAGCTAAAGGAATCTGAATTCAAAACCCTAATATTCCTGATTGTCATTGGAGGGTGGTTGTTCTGAGTTGGAATTAGGACAGTGGACAGTGGACAGTGGAGAAGACCTTGATGAAGGGGCGTACTTCTAAATTCTACTTGTCCAATATAGTATTTAGATCCGCCAACAAGATACTTCACACATTGTTAAATTTAGTTGTGCATAGTAGTACAGAAATAATCACAGAACATAGAAAAATTAACAAGACACGGAGTTTAATGTGATTCGATATAATTGTTCTACATCAACGATTAAAAACAATTTTTTAATATGAATAATGATAAAACGCAATACAAAAAAGACTTGGACGTAATCATTATTATCTCATTGCCTTATAAACTCCCGCTTATAACAAAATAAGAGAGAATCATACAATGCTTCGACGTAGTGCACGAGTTTACTTCACAATACAAGAACCGCATCCCAAGATGTTGTTGAACAGGTTCGTAGAAGTTTCGAGTTTGAAACATCTTTGCTAGTTTGAACACAGAAGTAGTGTCTTAACATAGTAACACAAAAGAGAACACATCTATGTTACAATTGTTGATGAGACCAAAATTCACTTGCTAGATGAGACGAAAACTCCAAGATAGCCAATAACAGTCAACGTAAGTTAATCTCGGCTAGTTGACTGGTCAGACTCGGCCATGCTGGCTCTGCCTGGGAAAACTACCAAAGACCTCCTAAGGCGTAGGCTCCGCCTAGGCCCAGGTCAGCCCGGCCAGGTGCCGGAATCAGGACAACTCAGCCATCACTTAACCTAAACAGAGTACACGCAACAAGTTCAGTCTACACAGGCCGACCTTCTCAGCCCGGCTCGGCCGAGTTGTTGGCTCCTCCTCTCCTTGGCCGAACCGCTCACGAAGCACTTCAGTTCGGCCACACTGTGCTTAGGCAGACTCCTGCCACTCAGCAAGTTTGACCTCCTAGCCCAACATGTGGCGTCACTTGGCCTTCATGCAGCCTGGGACTGCCCGTAGCTCAGCCATTCACCTCCACGTGTTAACTGTACAAAGGAGAATTGCCAGTACCGCAACCATTAGCTACCGCATGGTGACCGTACAAGCCAAAACTGCCACCTAGACAACCAGGTGTCACCACCACCTTTGTTCTAGGCCACGCAGCATTCGACTTCAGCGGCTATAAATAAAAACTTCCTCCGTAGAAGCAGGGGAACTTTTCCAAGTCTTTTCAAGTCTAAGTGACATCTAAGACATAACAATTCTCGGCTCGGCTAAAGCTACGTCTCAGCCGATCCACATAAAGAGCCACACTATTCAGTAAAAGAGCCTTACACAGGTTACTCACAACCTTTGCTTCCAGCATAAACTATATACAAAAATATCCACAACTGACTTGAGCGTCAGAGAGTTTTCCCCAAGGCATTGACCCTGAGCCTCTAACATTGCCTTTGCTTCTCAGGTTCCAGAGACGGACCCTAATGGAGAGCTGACAGCATACCACAAGGATCGCCTCCGATCCACCTGGTGAAGATCCGAATTCATCAATTGTGCAAAGGACTTTCAACAATAATTTAGTTGTTTTCCTATGAAACTGTGAATTAGTTAAATGTGAATAGTTGGCAAATTTTATTCAAATACCAAGATCTTCTCAAATAATAAACGAATATTGGACTTTGGAAAGCTGTGATCAACGCAAAATTTCACTAATGCAATAATGAATTGGCTCTCATCCATTTCTCGTTGGATCACATAGCCTAAATCCCACGAACAGTCCAGAGTTCCTTTTTGGGATCAAAGACGGAATATTTAGTGAATAACAAAGCTCAATGTCATGCCAAAGACTATTTGTCTAATCCTACAAATTATGCTTACAAAAGCATAGTCTCCCCTGTTGGTGATTGCACACCATATTCAGTTTGCCAAAGAAGAAAAAAAGAGAAATCTAGTGCACAACTCCATTTGCAATAATGTCGCTTAAAATGATTTTAATGCTCTCGCTTATTCTTTGCATCACGTTGACTGAAAGTAGTAGCCCAACAAGTGAGCTATCATTCCTGTCATTATTTTTAGGATGTACTTTCACTACTCAGTGTCGTTGTTGGAAAAGTACTTAAAATACTTTAAATCGTGTGATCTAACCTTGTATAATGTTATGTGATAATTGATAGGAGATTAGGTGAAGTTTAGAATGTTTTATGAACAATGGAAGGAAATGAGAGCGTTCCAAACACATGAGGCACTTTATGTGTCGAAGAAAGTTTCCTAAACACTTCGAACGCCTTGTATAGGCGTTCAAAGTGGGATGAAACTCCTAATGTAGGCGTTCAAAGTGTTCCAGAAAGCTTCCATAACACTTCGAAGCGCCTAATGTAGGCGTTTGAAGTATTCCAGGAAGCCTCCAGAACACATCGAACGCCTACATAAGGCATCTGAAGTGTTGCGTCTGTTCATAAAAGATGCAACTTTTGCACCATATGACGTCTCCTTTCAATTTGAACGACCATGGCTCATCCTAGGGGGTGTAAGGCTGCATAAAAGGGTCATTTTAACATCATGTTTTTGAACTCAAAGTCTATAAATAATAGGCTTTGCTATCTTCAACAGATACTTGAAAATTCTTGGGAAAACTTGTGAAAATTCTGCAACACTTCATCTTATTATATCTTCTACTATCAATATCTTCTATCAATAAGTTCAAACTCTCTCTAGTAGAGCAAACTAAAGAGATTAATCCGTTATATCTTGGAAAACATCAGTCGCTGTAGTCTACCTTTGTCCCGAAACTCGTCTTGGCTTTCATTGTCTTTCTTGTTTGGTTTTTCCTGTGTCATATACATATTTCCCAACATCCATGTCCTACTTCCGTTGAACTCTATACCCAATATTCAATGCATATAAAACTTTATTACGCAGAAGTTATACACTTAAAAAACTTCTATGTATACGCCAAACTTTAGGACTCTTGATCCTAATTATAGGCACATATGGCCCATGATGCATACATGCGTACACACAATTTGGATAGTCATATTATGTATAGCATCACCTCTGATGACGGAAGTGCTTCTTCAATGCAGCAGAGTTCTAAGCTCCTACATATAATGATTCTTCAGTACAGCGTTACAGTTATACATAAACACATATATAAACTTAAGAACTTCACCATGCTTGAAATGTTCTTGCATTTTATTGAAATGAAAAAACAGTCAAATTCACTTCGTATCTTTTTAACATAAAAAGCAGGATTGCCAATTAACAATGCACAGTGGAAATTGGTGATGTATTGTCCCAATGTGTACATTGTGAAGGACAAAGACACCTGCTATGATATTCGACAAAAATTCTGTATGTCAGAGGCCAAATTCAACCTGATCAATCCCGGCATAATTTGCGATAATTTGGCTGTGGGTTCTTTTGTATGTGTTACTGGCGATAATGGTGGACGTGTTTGAGGAAGAGGATGGCCTTTTGAACCTTCCTTGTGCTAATGGTTGTGTTGGATCATCAAGCTTGCAGCTGCTTTACTTTTTCCCTCTTTTCTTTTGTATCCCAATAAATGTCTAAGGAACTGCAATTCTGGAGACCGTGATAGTCTTTGTTGCCTTTTGTATGTGTTCCTTGGTGAGAACTAGTTCTAAAGAAAGCTAGTCTTCCTTTGTGTTGGGTGAGAAATTGCAATTCATGTTACAGTTGCTGGTTTGAATTTCTTTGTATTGTGTCTCGCTGTAACCGAACTCTCTATCTTTTGGAATAGAGGTATTGGTCAAGGCGTACCGAAAACGCCTCTCTGTTAGGTTATGCGAGTTGTAAGTCGCATCTCTGTTAGGTCCCGGGAGCATGCATTGCACGGTAAGATGCATGTTTCTGAGAACGTAGGCATATCATGCATCATGTATGTGACATTGTCTTTCACGCTCATTTCGCATGATTATGTGTTTTGATTGTTTCGAGATGTTATTACCATTAAATGTATTTGTGAAAACGTGGACATGATATTTTTGCATTATCGTACTTATATTTATTTTACTACTGTCCTAGCGTGTATGATCTCACAAGGCCGATGCGGGCAGGGTACCTACTGAGTGACGTTTTTGTCACTCACACCATTCATTATGTTTTATTGCAGACGATTCATGGCTCTCTCACCCTCCCCAGATATTAGTGATAGGTTTTTCTGTTGTAGGAACATGCTGGGTATGCGTTGTTGTTGTTGTTCCCATATCTCGACTGTTACAGATCTTCCATTTTACATAGGATGCCAATAAATGCTGAACCAGTCCCTAGAGCAGATATGGCAACAGACTGTGTAACATTGCTATTAGCAGTCTCTAGAGAAGTATTGCTCTTATTCTTTTCATTCAGTAAATTCATGAGTTTCTCGTACTGAACATGTGTCACCATAGGAGGGTGACAAGTCTGCCTCATCTGATCAAATCCTGAGGATTCTAAATGACAATTGATTCAGTCATGTTACTATGAGCTCTACGTTTGAAACCTGGGGCATCCATGCTTCTTGTAACGTCACCATACTATAATAAATACACTGTAGACGTCTAGAAGTATCCTAATGAAACATGCAACCTCTTCTTCTACAGCTATTTTCTTGTGACCTGTTTGCATATGCCTTAGCTACAAGGCCATTTCCAGTAGCATTATTAGTCATCAAAGCAATTGGAGCATTATTAAAGGACCCCTGAGCACCGGAACTCGTTGTTTTGTTTTCGTACTTAAGTGCCATAGAGAATGCAGTACCGATGTCAAGTAATGTATCCATGATAAACACTTGAGATTTCACAGCCTCAAAGTCTTCATTCAAGTCTTTTATGAACTGAATCACATAATTACTTTCAACAAACTCATACATCTTAGAGTCACATCACAAGTAATGCATTAGCAATAACACTTAGATATAGGTCTTAAGGCCAATATTTCTTTCCAAAGTATCTTAAGTTTGGTAAAATAGTCATTCCCAATAGATGCTCTTGTTTAACCGTATAAAAATATTCTAGCAAGTCTAAAAGGATCACCATTGACATATTTTAGTGTTAAATCTTTTCACACATCGTAAACGTTATCATATCATATTATACTATGTGCAATAGAATGTGAGACAGAATTCATGATTCATGACTGCACCATGGTGTTTCCTTGCCTCCAAACTTAAAACCATTAATCATTTGGACGTAGCCTTCGCAACGATCCATCAGTAAAGCACATTTTATTATTGACCAATAACGCCAACTAAAAGTGCGACTCCAGCAACAAAAATTGTGTGCATTAAGTGGTGCTGCACAAGACTATCATTTAAATGAAGGTAGAAAGGATTAGCCATATGATTTTTAAAAATTTGTGAAGGATTCATTATAGAATTCAATGAAATGGTACTAGAAGGAGGAAGAGTATTCGAAGTGATTCCATGAACTTGAATATCATACTCTACAAACGAAAGAACAACTTGAATGAACAATTAAACAAGAAATCTAACACGCAACAGAAGAGGATTGATTTCTAAGAAACAGGTGAACACAATTCTCTGATACCATGACAAAAACTGCGATCATCACTGTGATCGTCATCTTAACGAAGCTATGAACTAATTGATTGAAGAAGAAGATTAAGATTTGCATAGAAATGAAGAAAGGAAAGCATAAGCAACAGAGTAAAAGAAGTAAACTGCTAAGGACAGAGAAAACTGTTATAATAGTTTGTAAAGGCAATGGAACGAAGAATGAATGTTTGAGATCAAAGATGAAGGTGAAATGGCGTTGGAATAAGCAAGAATAGCTTGACTCATGACTTGGATCGATCCATGTATCAAATGGATAGATCTATGTGGCTTGAAAATGAAGTTGAGTATTCTGCCGGACATAGATCGATGTGTCCTGGATGAGATCGATGTATGAACTGAGGACATCGATCGATGACATCGATCGATCGATGTCACATACATCGATCGATCGATGTCCAGAGTGCAGGGTTCGATGTTGAACTGAGGACATCGATCGATCACATCGATCGATCGATGTCCTGACAGACGTGTTTTTTCATGAAAATTCACATCTTTTGCACCAAAAGACATGTCCAATCGCCATGCAACCTCTTCCAACGACTTTCTGGAGTTTGAGAGCCTATAAATAGGCTATTATAACCCATTAGAAGTCTGATCTTGCAACATATACAATCAAGCATTCCATATTCTTCTTCTTGCTCAAGAACACTCTTGTTTTCAGAAAGTTCATTGTTTCTCAATCCTATTTGCTGAGGATTAGAGATTGTTGGCTGTTGTATCCTAGGAGGAAGTTTGCCTATAACCCTGCAGCATCTAGTGGGGGCAAATATTCCTTACGGAAAGTGTATATACACGCCTCAAGCCAAGGTTCTTTGTTATTGCTCTCTTCTTGTTGTCTTGTTTCCCGCATTTTTCGTAACAATCGTAAGGAATATTTGAGATGGATTCAAAGACATACTTGAATCAAGAGAGCATGAAGTTGGACTGTTTTGATGGAACAAACTATCTTCGCTGGAAGGACAAGATGATGTTCCTTCTGACGGCGCTGCAGATTGGGTATTGTCTCGACCCAACTCTGCAGGATCTACCCACTCCTAAAGACGATGACTCCGAGGAGGTCAAGGCTGCTTGGAGGAAGAGACAGGAGGATAATATGCTTTGCCGAGGGCATATCATCAACAACTTGACAGATCGTATCTACGATCTGTTCACGGCAACATCATCACCAAAGGAGATATGGAACGCCTTGGAGTTCAAGTACAACAACGAGAAACAAGGCGCAGACAAATTCCAGGTGATGAGGTATTTTAATTTTAAAATGGTTGAAAATTTGTCAATCATGGACCAAGTGCACGAGTTGCAGGTCATTGTGTCCAAACTGAAAGAGTTGGGTGTACAAGTTTCTGAGGCATTACAAGTAGGAGGAATCATTGCTAAGCTTCCTCCTAGTTGGAATGACTACAGGAAGAAATTACTGCACTCAACCGAATCCTTTTCCCTTGAACAACTTCAAAAGCATCTGCGAATTGAAGAAGAGACAAGGAGTCTTGTAAAAAGACATGTCTCTGACGATGCACCTAGAGTGCATTATGTCAAAGGGAAAACAAGGAGTTCGGTTGGAAACAAAAGGAAGAACTCCGATTATACTGAATCCACAGACAAAACAGAATCTAAGAAAGGCAAGAGGTGCTATAATTGTGGCAAGAAAGGTCACTTGAAGAAAGACTGTTGGTTTCGAAAGAAACAAAAACAGGGTGGTAATTCTCAGAATGTCAACAATGCGAATATGGTAGACATTGGAACCGATCAACTGGTTGCAATGGTCTCAGGTTTGCATGTTGGCATGGTAACAGAACTTCATATGGCTACGAACGAGATCACAAGTGATTGGTGGTTCGATTCGGGTGCAACAGTGCACGTATGTAACAACAAGGATCTATTCAAGACCTACCATGTTGTGGATGATAGCCAACAGGTTATGATGGGAAACCGCAGTGCCACAAGAGTCTTGGGTAAAGGTAGTATAGAGTTAGACTTTACTTCTGGTAAGAAGTTGTTATTAGTCAACGTACTACATGTACCCGAGATTTCTAAGAATCTTGTCTCTGCTAGTCTTGTTTGTAAGAGTGGATTCAAGATTGTAATGGAGGGGGACAAAATTATATTGTCCAAGAATGGTATCTTTGTCGGCAAGGGATATGCTTGCGACGGGATGTTTAAGTTGAGTATTAATAAAAATCCCGCAGTTTCTGTTTACTCTGTTGATTCTTCTTTTTCATTGTGGCATGATAGACTTGCACATGTTAGTAATACAACTATTAAGTACATGTCTAAGCATGCCTTAATTTCTTGTAAAGACGAAAATGAAAGAACATGTGAAGTATGCATACAAGCAAAAATGACAAAGAAACCGTTTCCGAAAATAGAACGGAAAACTGAACTCTTAGAACTTGTTCATTCGGATATTTGCGAATTGAACGGAGTTTTAACCCGAGGTGGCAATCGATATTTCATTACATTCATTGATGATGCCTCTAGATATACTTATGTATATTTACTAAGGCATAAAGATGAAGCCTTTGACATGTTCAAAGTCTATAAAATGGAAGTCGAAAATCAATCGGGATTGAAAATCAAAGTTCTAAGGAGTGATCGTGGTGGTGAATACTTTCCTCTTGAGTTTAATCAATTCTGTGAGGAAAATGGTATCATACACCAGAAAAGTGCTCCCTACACACCCCAACAAAACGGTTTGGCTGAAAGAAAGAATAGAAGTTTAGTTGACATGCTAAATGCAATGTTAATAAACTCTGGTTTGCAAAAGAATTTGTGGGGAGAAGCCTTGTTAACGGCTTGTCATATTCATAATAGAATTCCTTCTAAGAAGTTCAAAGTTTCTCCATACGAAATATGGAAGAAACGAAGTCCAAATCTAAGTTATCTTAGAGTTTGGGGTTGTCTAGCCTATTATAGAGTTCCGGATCCAAAGAGGACTAAGTTGGGGCCAAGAGCTCTTAAAGGTGTCTTTATTGGATATGCCGAAAACTCTAAAGCATATAGGATTCTAGATTTAGAATCCAATGTGGTTGTTGAATCTAGAGATGTTGAATTTCTTGAGAATAAATTCTTAAGAACAGATTCAAATCAAAGTTCAACAAGTGAGAGTTTGAATGATCCTATTGTTGGTGATTTTACTAATGATCTAACTAGTGTTGATGTTCCATATCAAGATTCTCCAACTGAGGTTAGGAGAAGTCAACGTGCTAGAAAGGAAAAGTATTTACATCCGGACTTCATTTCTTCGCAATCTATTACTTTCTTAGTTGAAGGTAATAGGACAAAGGTGTTTAATCAAATACCTATTGTACTAAGCGTTGAAGATGATCCAAAATCCTATAAGGAGGCGATGCAATCGAGAGATGCATCATTTTGGAAGGAAGCTATTGATGATGAGATGAATTCGTTATTGTCTAACAATACGTGGATTCTCGCTGATTTGCCTCCAAGTTCCAAAGCTATTGGATGTAAATGGGTATTTCGCAGGAAATACAATACGGATGGTTCACTTCAAACTTTCAAGGCTAGATTAGTAGCCAAAGGCTTTAGACAACGAGAAGGGATAGACTATTTTGATACATATGCTCCTGTGGCAAGAATAACATCCATTAGAGTGTTGATAGCATTAGCATCCATTAATAACTTGGTTATTCATCAAATGGACGTTAAGACTGCATTTCTCAATGGTGATTTAGACGAGGAAGTCTATATGGAACAACCGGAAGGTTTTGTACTTCCGGGGAATGAGCACAAAGTGTGCAAATTGATAAGGTCATTGTATGGACTGAAACAAGCACCGAAACAATGGCATGAAAAGTTTGACACTACCATTTTGAAGGATGGTTTCCGACATAATGGTGCAGATAAGTGTGTATATTCCAAGTTTACAGACAAATATGGTGTTATTATTTGTTTGTACGTGGATGATATGCTTATTATCGGTACTAATATGGAAGGAGTAAATGAAACTAAGAAGTATTTAACTTCACAATTCCAAATGAAAGATTTGGGTGAGGTAGATACTATCTTAGGAATTAAGGTGTCCAAACATAGTGGGGGTTTTGCTCTTTGTCAATCTCATTACATAAACAAAGTGTTGAACAAGTTCAAACACTTGGAGATCAAAGAAGCAAACACACCATTCGATGCCTCATACAAATTGACTGGATATACCGGTAGAGCGGTGGCACAATTAGAATATGCTAGTGCGATTGGTAGTTTGATGTATGCTATGCATTGCACTAGACCGGATATTGCCTTTGCGGTGTGTAAATTATCAAGGTATACTAGTAATCCTAGTATAGATCATTGGAAGGCAATCGGGCGAGTACTTGGATACTTGAAGAGGACTATGAGTTACGGATTGTTTTATAATAATTTTCCAGCCGTGTTAGAAGGTTATACTGATGCTAGTTGGATAACTAGTGTTGGTGATAACAAGTCTACTACGGGTTGGATATTTACATTGGGTGGTGGTGCTGTTTCTTGGGCTTCAAAGAAACAGACATGCATAACTCATTCTACAATGGAATCCGAATTCATAGCATTGGGTTCTGCAGGTAAAGAAGCGGAATGGCTGAGAAATCTTTTATTGGATATAGAGTTGTGGCCACAACCGATGCCAGCCATTTCTTTACACTGTGATAGCCAAGCAACGATGTCTAGAGCTTATAGTAAAATCTATAACGGAAAATCTAGACATGTCAGCCTTAGGCATGATTATGTAAGGCAATTAATAACTGATGGTGTAATAGCCATTGCGTACGTCAGATCCTGCAATAACCTGGCGGATCCGTTGACAAAGAGTCTATCAAAAGACTTGGTACAAAGTACATCTTTAGGGATGGGATTGAGACGTATGGGATAAGTTCACTTGTGATAGAAACCCAACCTTGTCTAGCATACCACTAGCCAAAGGTTCAATGGGTAACAACAAGTCACAAAGTGAGGTATTAAAGCACTACGATTGATCTTTAAAGAATCAAGCCGCATGATATTGATCTTTAAAGAATTGGAATGTTAGTGTTAAAGGAGGGTGAGTGTTCATTGCACTCTTAATGAAGGATTAAGAGGAATTATCTTAATCTTCACCTATATGAACATGGGAAGTGGTGCCGCTTCGACAAGCAATGATCTTGAAATGTTCATGAATACTAGGGGTAGCACAAGGCCATAAAGTGCGGTTTAAAATGGACTTCGATTGAGAGTGTGGTTTCATGTGTATAATGTTTCCGGTTCTAGCACATAGGAATCTGATTCAAGGCTTTTTAGCTATCATGATTTCGTTAGAACTTTGAGATGTTATACTAATAAGAGGTTCAAATCGAAAGATACTTCTTAAATGCATGAAATGTCATAAGTTGCTTTACAAACTAAGTGGGGGATTGTTATAATAGTTTGTAAAGGCAATGGAACGAAGAATGAATGTTTGAGATCAAAGATGAAGGTGAAATGGCGTTGGAATAAGCAAGAATAGCTTGACTCATGACTTGGATCGATCCATGTATCAAATGGATAGATCTATGTGGCTTGAAAATGAAGTTGAGTATTCTGCCGGACATAGATCGATGACATCGATCGATCGATGTAGATGACATCGATCGATCGATGTGTCCTGGATGAGATCGATGTATGAACTGAGGACATCGATCGATGACATCGATCGATCGATGTCACATACATCGATCGATCGATGTCCAGAGTGCAGGGTTCGATGTTGAACTGAGGACATCGATCGATCACATCGATCGATCGATGTCCTGACAGACGTGTTTTTTCATGAAAATTCACATCTTTTGCACCAAAAGACATGTCCAATCGCCATGCAACCTCTTCCAACGACTTTCTGGAGTTTGAGAGCCTATAAATAGGCTATTATAACCCATTAGAAGTCTGATCTTGCAACATATACAATCAAGCATTCCATATTCTTCTTCTTGCTCAAGAACACTCTTGTTTTCAGAAAGTTCATTGTTTCTCAATCCTATTTGCTGAGGATTAGAGATTGTTGGCTGTTGTATCCTAGGAGGAAGTTTGCCTATAACCCTGCAGCATCTAGTGGGGGCAAATATTCCTTACGGAAAGTGTATATACACGCCTCAAGCCAAGGTTCTTTGTTATTGCTCTCTTCTTGTTGTCTTGTTTCCCGCATTTTTCGTAACAAAAACTTGATGGAAACTTTCTTCTCATTTCTCAACTGGCATTATGTACATTGTGTCTATATACATACAACTGAAGAATACATAATTACACATATGCTAAACACAAACTAACTTAACAACAAAGCTTCTCCTACAGGCTAAGTGGTGTAACTGCTGCTTTGCACCAAATAATTTGCTTCTTTCAGCTTAGGTGTAATGCTTCTATTTTAGCTTGATTGCTAGTTTAATTTTGCTACGTACCACTTCAAGCCCCGTCTTCATCAGTCTGTGCTGCAAGACTACCAGCTCCATCAGCTTGCTTCTGTTTCTTGGAGCAAAAGGTGAAATCTCTCACCCCCAATGATTCCACCGTCCCAGTTTCAAGAAATACGTATAGAGGATGCAAACAGGAGCTCAGCGGCTTCCTAGATTGAGTGAGATCTTACGCAGTGACCCACACAGGGTGTCATCCGCAAACCAAGCTTTTGGTCTAGCAGAAGAAGAACACACACTGTGAGTGTGCCTAGAATCATCAGCTTGCTTCTGTTTTTTACTCCTTTGTCGGTCTCTATGGTGGATGATACTCGATAAAATTATCTCCTTTTCGTGTTAAAAAATATACCCTCCATTCATCTCAAAAATATTTTTATAATTTGATGTAGACAATATTTAAAGAGTCGAACTATTTTTAAGGCATCCAAACAAAATTGAAAATCTTCAAATCTTATTATTTGAGCTAAAGGAAGTTTGATGACTTTTTGGCCGAAAAAACAAGTCTCATATGAAAAACAAGTATCATTACTTGTCAAGAGTGCGAGCAAAAGACGATGAAGATAACTGATAAATGGATGACTCAGATATCGATGTTACAGTCAAATTTATCGGTTTAATGTCCCAAGAGAGAAACATTTTCCTTATAGGCCAACGTAATAGAAATTTCTGCTTTCTGTTTTCTTTCACATGAATATTCTGCAAATTATTCATTTGACGGTAGGGCACTTTTGGTATCATTCCCATTTTTATCTTTGCACAAAAATATCCTTTGTTTTACAAAATTTCCCCCCGTCAGACCTTTTGCCAAATGCTCTTTCTGACTACAACATAGCGAAAATAATAATGTCATATATTGATATCATGTTGTATATTTTACGCAAATTTTGTATAACTATATCTTTATAGTGTATATTTTGTTCATATTATTATTGTTACATTACAATAGAAAAACATACAAAATATATGCAACGCAATAGGTATATCGGAATTTCTTAGTAGTTGTAATAGTGGATTTCGAAGGGTGATTCAACTTAATACTCCATAGCAAGAGTTTTGGATGCCATTGATGTATACTATATACGCATTGTTGTATTTAACTTATACTCCAGTAAGTATATGACCTTGTTTGTACTCATAGGTTTGTTGTACCAGCGATGTATCATTCTGGAAATAGAAAAACTGCACTAGCATATTGTAGCATAGGATGATTAAAACATAAGGTTTTCAGGTTTCGTTAATTCCCAGAATTAATGGAACTGTGAAGCAGAAATGTAACAAGGCATTGAAATCCACTACACATGGATAAGTTATTCAATAATTGGCGCAAAATCCTCAAACTTTTTATTTCCTTCTATGAAGTACAAACTTTACGAGAATACTTACATTTGTCTATCCACTTATCATCACAACTCCTTTACTGCCCCCTACTCCCCCCCCCCCCATCCCCCCATCCCCGCCAAAAAAAAAAAAAAACAACACAGCCCTATAGTCCGAGTCTCCGATAGAACGTGGTCACCCGGAGAGACCGTTTCCCGCCGGCAAAAAACTCCGGTCTTATATGGGGAGCCTGCAGCTGAAAATTTTAGCAGGTTCCCCAGCAGTTCAAGTACATAGCTCGCCTTAGCGATTTATCAGTTCGCTTCCTTCTTTCGGCTCTGATTCCATTTCCAAGTAAGTCTCTCAAGTCAAAGCCCAGCACGCCGGATAACGGTCGGAGATCGTCGGCGGCGCCGGAGGAAAGGAGGAGGTCTTTCTTGCTGTGGTTGAAGGACTTGAGGCCGGAATTCCAGTTATGCCCATGATCGCTACGATTGTTCACCACTGCGAACGTCGTTGCCATCGATACACGATTCATATGATTCATCTTCTTTGAACTTTTGATTTTCTCTTTTTAGCGATTGATAATTTATTGGAAGGATAGAAGTAAGCAAGAGCGGTGAGGTTTAATTTATAGAAGGGGGATATATATGGATTTCAAAAAAATTATATTTGCAGACGTTATCATATAATCTTCTACACAAAAACATACGTATTTTTCTCCACATGTTCGCTTTCTAATTTATAACATGGCGTGCCTCTCTCATTATACGTACCTTTCCTATTTTTTGTTTACTTTTTTATTTTTTGTTTACTTATCGCTATTTACGAAATACTCCAAAATGCGTACGTAAAATTTTAATTTCTTGTAATAAGATAATAGGGTTGGGATCCCCTCACCCCTACTTTCCTGGGATAGGATCCCCTCACCGCAAAAGGGTGCGGTGACGCGTGACCGCGCATCGCGTGGCAGCAAGGGGGGATGGTGAGGCTAGATGCAGGTGATCCTCATCTAGCCTCACCGCCCTTCTTTGGTGTCACGTGTCTCGCGGTTACAAAGGAGGTGAGGAAAGTAGGGTTGGGATCTCCTCACCCCCACTTTCATCGCCCCTTTGTGACCGCAGGACACGTAGCAACAAAGGAGGGTGGTGACTGTAAAAAATAAATTTTAACTGTGTTTTAAACATTTTTTAGGATAAGGATCATTTTATTATTCGCGGAAGTTGAAGCTGTACAACATCAGTTTAAGAAAGTGTCTGTTACGAAAGGTTGCGTTGAAGACTCAAAGGAAGATCAGATGGATGAACAAGGAGGTTGATGGTGGAGGTTGATCGGACTGAAGAATGAAGAAGAAGGAATCGTATGAGGAAGAAGAAGACTCTTGGCGCCAAGATTTGTAATGGGGTTGAAATGACAATTGTACCCTTACTAAGTAGATATATGCTGAGTTAGTTAAGGGTTGTTTTAGTAATTTTGCGCTTTTATTTCTGTTTAAATAAGCCTGTACCGAGTTGGTTAAGGCAGTTACTGATTTTGGCTTTCTTCTTCAATACAAACATTCTTCCTTTCTTCAGTTTCTTCTTCGTTTGACTGCGTTTCTTACGAAATTGCGTCATTTGTTGCTTAATCAACACATTTACTTGTAAATTTCACATGGTATCAGAGCGTAATTCATGAATTTTGGTACATTCATGGCAAATAATGATGCTTCCCCTTCGTCATCGCGTACTGCGAATCCTTCCCCGAATGCTACTGATCCTTCGGATGATCCTCTTTATATTCATCCGAGTGACAGTCCTTCATTGATTCTTGTTCAGCCTTTGCTTGATGACCGAAATTATCACAGTTGGAGCAGGAGTTTCAGACGTGCTCTTCAATCTAAGAACAAAATAGGTTTCGTAGATGGAACCATAGTGAAACCTGCGGAGGCATCTCGCAGATATGCGGCCTGGACTAAGGCTAACAACATGGTGGCAGCGTGGTTAGTCAACTCTGTTAGCGGTCCGATAGGCCAGAGTGTGATGTGGTTGGATGACGCATTGGATATATGGAATGATTTAAAGCATAGGTACGGGAATGCTGATGCCTTCAGGCTATCAGATCTTCAGGAGGAGTTCTACGCTACTAAGCAAGGTAATTCCTCCGTTACAGAGTATTATACTAGATTGAAAGTGCTTTGGGAGGAATTGCTTGTGTTGAGATCAATTCCTAGCTGTAATTGCCATCGGTGCACTTGTGATTTGACTACACAAATGCACAAATTTATTGAGGATGATTCGGTGATTAAATTTTTAAAAGGCTTAAACGATGAATTTGAGGCAGTGAAGTCTCAGGTGTTGCTTTCAACACCATTACCTGATCTAAAAACTGTATTTGCCATGACTGTTAAGTTCGAAAGGAAGCTTGCATATTCAAACAGTCATGTACAGTTTAATAACAATCCTTCGATGGTAATGAATGTAGGAGGTAATCAAAGATTTGGTAATTACCAGGTAAGACCAGGAATGGGAACGAGTAGTACGAATGTGTTTCCTAGGTCTGCTAACAAAGGATTCAGGAAGGATGTGGTGAGATCAGGTATACCTGGTTCGAAAGTGCCTGTATGCACTCATTGTAATATGCTTGGACATACTGTGGATCGTTGTTATAAGAAGCACGGGTATCCCCCCGGGTATAAGCCAAGGAGCAGTGTAAACTACGCTAATGCTGAGCAAACTTATCAATGCCAAGAGGAGGAATGTGGACCAATTGATTGTGAAAGTGCAGGCACTTACGATGATGGTGGACACAGTTTCATGACCTCAGATCCAAACATGGTGCCAAATCTGACGCATGAGCAGTATTTGCAGTTGATTAATTTGCTTAGAGAGCACCAGGATAAAGGTCATGGTTCGGCAGTGGCAAATTCTGATGTCCCCAGTGGGTCACACGCAGTGATGAGTGCCCAGACCCAACAAAGCAGTGCCTCCGGTAAGTCTGAAGGTAATGCATTCTGTGAGAATTCAACTGTATGGATATTAGACTCTGGGGCTACAGATCACATTTGTTCGTCCATTTGCTTGTTTGAGTCATTTAAGCCTGTCACCAGTATTTCAGTCAGACTTCCTAATGAGGATATTGCCCGTGTCACTCACATCGGTTCAGTTAGAGTAAATCCTTGTCTGATCTTACATGGTGTATTCTTCATCCCCACTTTCACCTTCAACCTTATTTCTGTCAGTAAGCTCACACAGCTTGGGCTTGTTACTCTCACATTTGATGATCGTATGTGTATGATCCAGGAAAAGAAAACAGGGATGATGATTGGTTTAGCTGAAAAGAGGCAGGGATTGTATCAGCTGAAGGGTGACACTGGTCATGCCTCTTGCTTTAGTACTCAGCAGTCAACTACACCCAGAGCTGATGGAATGGTTTGGCATATGAGACTTGGCCACATGGGAGATACTAGAATGAAGGAAATACACAGACAGCAGCCAGATGTCATTAGCATGATAGAGTATGATAGTTGTAGTGTGTGCCCGCTTGCAAAACAGAAGAGGCTGCCTTTTCCCATTTCAGTTTCTAGTTCATCATCACCTTTTCATCTTGTTCATATGGACATTTGGGGGCCATATAAGTATCCTACTTTGTATAAGCAACAGTATTTTCTTACAATTGTAGATGACCACACTAGGTACTGCTGGGTCTATCTGATGAAGGCCAAGTCTGAAACCAGAAGTATTGTAGAGAGTTTTTACCAGTTTGTACTTGTACAATTCAATGTTTCTATCAAGGTCATTAGAAGTGATAATGGCCCGGAGTTTAGCATGAATTCATTCTTCGCCCAAAGAGGTATAATGCATCAGACTAGCTGTGTGTACTCTCCACAACAGAATGGTGTTGTGGAAAGGAAACACCAACATTTATTGAATGTGGCAAGAGCATTGCGGTTTCAGTCACATTTACCTAGTCAATATTGGGGATTTTGCGTTCAGCATTCAGCCTATTTGGTTAACATTACTCCGTCTCCACTGCTTAATCATAAGTCACCACATGAACTTCTATACAACACTCAACCGCACTATGATCAGTTAAGGGTGTTCGGCTGTTTGGCTTATGCTACCAACACTCAGCCGCACAAGGATAAGTTTGCGCCCAGGGCTATCAAGAGCGTCTTTCTTGGATTGTCATCACATTGTAAAGGGTATATATTGCAAAGTCTTGATTCCAGAGATGTGTTCATTTCGAGAGATGTTATTTTCCATGAACAAGAGTTTCCATTTGAAACCTCCTCATCTTCGCAATATCCCAACAACTTTGCTCAATTCAACAAGCATGGACTCTGTGATGTCCAGTCCACCGTCTGGTCAGAGGAACCTGGGAGATTAGTTGTTGATTCTATGCCCCAAGTGCGAACTTCCTCCAATGATTCAAGTCCCTCTGATAATGGTTCTGTACCACATGTGTCTGACATGGACCCTGAAACACAAAGTCCTCAACATGACACTATCACAGATCTTCACAACTCCCCGCATAGGACTTTGAGATGCAGGAAGCCACCTTCATATCTTCGGGATTACTATTGTAATCTCATGTCATCTCTTGACTCTCCTGTCAGTGTGCACACAATGTCTAAGCCAGTTGGTTTCAATGTCTCTAGTCCACACACTCTGGGTAAATACATGACGCTTGCATCTTTAGCCCCACAGTATAAGTCTTATACACTGAATGTAAGCAGGCATGTAGAGCCTTCTTCTTATGCAGAGGCAGCTGAAGTGCCTGAGTGGCAAGATGCTATGAATGCTGAGATTGAGGCGTTGGAAGCAAACCAGACTTGGAGTTTGGTGTCATTACCCCCAGGGAAGCACCCAATCAGTTGCAAATGGGTGTATAAAGTTAAATACCGGGCTGATGGTACTGTAGAGAGGTACAAAGCACGTTTGGTTGCAAGAGGTTACACGCAACAGTACGGTATTGACTATCAAGAAACGTTTTCACCTGTTGCGAAGATGACCACGGTCAGGTTTCTATTGGCCTTGGCAGCCAGGAGGGGATGGCATCTTCAACAACTTGATATCAACAACGCATTTCTTCATGGTGATCTTCATGAAGAAATTTATATGACACCACCACCGGGGTTTAATTTACCAAGTCCAGGCATGGTGTGTAAGCTTCAGAAATCACTCTACGGCCTTAAGCAAGCAAGTAGGGAGTGGAATGCGAAACTCACGAGCTTCTTGATTAGCCAGGGGTTTGCACAGTCAAAGTGTGATTATACCATGTTTACTAAGTTGGTTGGAACTTCATTGCTAGTCTTGTTAGTATACGTGGATGATATTATAGTGAGCTGTGATGATTTGGAAGCTATACAGAAACTCAAGGATTTGTTGCATCAGAAGTTCAAAATCAAAGATCTTGGTGAATTGAAGTATTTTTTGGGCATAGAGGTGGCAAGGTCTAGGAGTGGTTTGGTGATAAACCAAAGGAAGTATACACTTGAGCTGTTGCAGGAGAGTGGCTTTATGGAATGTAAACCAGTTAGGACACCTATGCAGACTCATCAGGCATTGATGCACAGAGATTCAGATCCTTATTTGGATGTGTCTGAGTACAGGAGCTTAGTGGGAAAGTTGATTTATTTGAATCTTACAAGGCCAGATATCTCTTTCTCGGTTCAACAACTGAGTCAATTTCTTGATTGCCCCACAATTAATCATATGAGAGCAGCACATAGAGTGTTACGGTACTTGAAGGGCACAGTGGGACAGGGGCTAATTTTTCCCAGTAGTGGCAATCTGCAGTTGAAGGGCTTCGTGGATTCAGACTGGGCAGGATGCAACGAAAGCAGGAGGTCCATTACGGGCTATTGTGTTTTCTTAGGAGGCTCGTTGGTTTCTTGGAAAGCGAAAAAAACAGACCACGGTGTCAAGGTCGTCAGCAGAAGCTGAATACAGGGCCATGGCCACAGCCACTTGTGAACTTCAATGGTTGACATACTTGGCTAATGACCTGTTGTTGCCTGATCAGAGGCCAATTGAGTTGTTTTGTGATAGTAAGAGTGCTATCTACATTGCTGAAAATCCGGTATTCCATGAACGTACTAAGCATATTGAGATAGATTGTCACTTGGTGAGGGAGAAGGTGCAGAATGGGACGCTGAAATTGATGCCTGTGCGCACGGATCTTCAAATGGCAGATATGTTTACGAAGGCCTTAGATCATAGGAGATTAATGATGATGTTGCAGTCTATAGGTGTATTCAATCTTTATGGCAAGCAAGGCTTGAGGAGGGGTGTTACGAAAGGTTGCGTTGAAGACTCAAAGGAAGATCAGATGGATGAACAAGGAGGTTGATGGTGGAGGTTGATCGGACTGAAGAATGAAGAAGAAGGAATCGTATGAGGAAGAAGAAGACTCTTGGCGCCAAGATTTGTAATGGGGTTGAAATGACAATTGTACCCTTACTAAGTAGATATATGCTGAGTTAGTTAAGGGTTGTTTTAGTAATTTTGCGCTTTTATTTCTGTTTAAATAAGCCTGTACCGAGTTGGTTAAGGCAGTTACTGATTTTGGCTTTCTTCTTCAATACAAACATTCTTCCTTTCTTCAGTTTCTTCTTCGTTTGACTGCGTTTCTTACGAAATTGCGTCATTTGTTGCTTAATCAACACATTTACTTGTAAATTTCACAGTGTCAAAAGAAAAACTAAAAGACTACTGTGCGGATTATTTTATAGCTCGAGAATATACAAGTATGCCATGTGCATTTTGAAGTTCCTCTAATCATTGTAATATATATTGAACAAAAAGCTTATGCGGTGGTAAAGATTCTATGCTACCATCTTGTTTCGTCACATCCATATTCCACAAACGGTCTCCCGGAATAGATATTCCCACCTCAGGTTGAGCTCCGGATTCCATTTTAAACATTTTCCCTATTGACTACTAATATAAGGATGACACACATTAATAGATAAATATATCATTATAACTAGTTAAACACAATCATCAAACGTCATCTAAAATGACATTATCAATTTATATTGTATATTGCTTAACCATGTGATACAACTGTAAGTATACATTTTGAACAAAAAGGTTATCGAATTATTTTATATATTGTTTAATTAACCAGATATGTTATGCGACTAGATCAATACTTTTCGAGAAGAGAGTAATAAGATTGTGTTTATAACTTAATTCATAACATCATTTAGTTCGTAGTGTTACTTGCAGTTGCACCAAAATTGTAAGCTGCAACAATAACTTGGGATTGTGGTAGATTTATTGTTTGCTACGTACTCCTCAAACCTTAACCACAGCTATACCACAGCTATTGATGTCGTCGGAATATAATATTAATGTCGTTGGAATATAGTGCATATGATTGATATTTTTTTAGCATTACTGAATGAGCATGGCAGAAAACTCGCACTACATCCAATATTAAATCTAAAATATTGCAACTTAAATTTTTCATTTCATTCTTAGAAAGACACTTTACATTTGCATATTTACATTCGCATCCCTATATGTCATCTTCTATTCTTTCCAGCCCGAACTGAGTCAGCTCAGAGTCTTCGAGTCTGACTCGGTCGCCGTCTTCCGGCGGCACCTTCCCCTCGAGAGGATCTTAGCTCCCATCAATCAAGACCTTTTCTTGTTCATGGTCCCCGAAGAAGCGACGATCAATCTTAAGTTACAGCAAATAAATTCAGCTGTGTCCCCAACAGTTCAAGTACATAACTTGCCGAAGAGACTCGTCAGATTGCCTCCTCCTTTCACCTCCGTCTCTATTCCCTACAAAGCCTCCCACGTCGGAGCCCAACATGCCGGCCATCGGCCGGAGATCCGCAGCCTCGCCGAAGTAAGATAACAGCGGTCGTTTGCCGTGGTTGAGGGCCCTGAGACTAGATTTCAGCTTAGTGCCCTGATCGCCGCCGTGGTTGTTGACGGCGGCGATTGTTGCTGCCATCCAGACACGATTTAAATGACTCATTGTCTTGAATACTTGAGTGATTGATTATAATTATTTGCGAGTGTATAAAAAGAGGTGATGAAAATGTCAATTTATAGAAGGGAAGGCGATGGTTTTGTTGGAAAACATTGGGTGTAACCGAGATGAGATATTCCGCTCCACTTTCTTCTCAACGCATTAGTCACCACGCGACACGTGACATTAAGGGTGGGTGGTGAGGATAGATGAAGCTCATCACCTTATCTCTGCTACCACGTGTCGCGTGGTGACGAGTAGGGTGTGGAAAGCGTGAGGCGATTCTAACCCGGTGTAACGATGATTTGTGGGGTTAGATTAGGAAATACAGCTATCATGTCATTTTCTTCATTTTAGCTTTTCTTGGATATTTAATGCGTTTCTGCAACTTGTTATACTTTTTTCTTTTTATATTTACCTTTTCTGGAAGTGGTTTTAATTAATGTTCTCTAATTTAGATGTTAGCTGTTAATGCAAAACTGCCCTGTCGCCATTTAGTGACATCAAATCAATAAGAAAAAGGTGAATGATAACAGTGAGTTTGTAGAAAAATTATTTACTTAGCTCGTAAATATTGTTATAGTAGTATTTGATCTCATATTCTCATAAACCCGCAAAATAATTTTGTTGTTGGTTGTTTCAAACTTGGATGCGAGATTACTCGGTTAGGATCCTTCACCGCAAAATCTTTACCGCACCCCTCACCGTGCATACGTGGCAGCAGGACGTGGTGAGGCTAGCTGATGGCAACCTGCATCTAGCCTCATCACCTCTTCTGCTGCCACGTGTCGCACGGTGAGTAGTGGGGTGGTTAGGGAAAAAGTGGGCAACAGATCCCATCTCGCTTGGACAATAAACAGCTACATGATGAAGAGTTGACGGAGATGGGAGGAAGAGATGTAGGGAGGAATGGAAAGATGGTGGAAATGGAGGTTTAAAGGTGGAGGTTGAATGCAAGATATGAAAGATATAAAATGACCGAAATACTTTTATTTTTAAGACATTAGTATCACACGAAAACTGAGATTTTCTTATCCGTCCAAAATCACAGAATGTGTTAAGTATGTAATTTGAAATATAAGGGACAAACATCAGATTAGCCGGGGAAGCTTTAAAAAAAAAGTTGCAGCTGGTATTTAAGTCGGTTAAAGTAGTATAAATTTTAATTTTTGAAAAAGAAATGCTTATGATGAAATAGAAGTTTTGGCCTTTCTTAATCTTTGTCTTGTTCTCTCATGCAGCGAACACGTGATTCCTGGCCTTGAACCCACGTGATCGACATCACGTCCGCACTCCCTTATCCGTGGACCATTAGGTTCCAGACTGCAAGTGTGTTATGGATGTGGGCCCGCCAACGTGTCTGCTTTTGTCGTTTCATGAATCTGACAACTGTACGAAAACGACAGCATTACAATATACTCACACCTCCGTACCAGTATTAAGTTTGTTAAATTAAAAAAATACTTGGATGGGCCCCACCAATTGTCCCTGGATTTGATGAATTCTGCGGGTGGAAGTTTGCAATTTTTTTTGTAATGGAAGCACTGGATAGACTGATGAGTCAGCTACTGTAGATTGATAATTGCTTGCCACCTGCCTCTTTGCGTGTTTCGTTTTTAAGTTTTTCTGTATTTTTTACTCTCTGTTTTGTCTCCCATCTTTTTGGCAGGGCCTACCTTCACTTCCTCCAAAGCTACTTTTTTTTTATCTAGTTGAAAAAAAAAACCGTCCTTTTATCGATTGGATAAATATGAGGTCTATTGGATGTAAAAAGTGTATACATCGCTCTAAACTTAAAAAATTTAGTAAAAAAATATAAATTAGATTATTCAACCATTTTTGAGAGTTTTAATATTTGGTGTTTGCAAGCCCTCTAAGTAAACTCATCCTGATACAAGAAGTTGACGTCAAAGATTAAGCACCCACATGCGACTATCAATATTTGAATGGAGAGTCTTATATACAATTTGTTATCCAAATATCAACTAACGTACCACATAGATAGTGCAGAATCTTAACTCCTGCTTTCATGAAACGGTATATGATGAGGCCGAGATGGTCACCATGAGGGTCAGAGATGACCCGGAGTATGTGCCGTTAATCTTCCGTCTGAATCCTTCAACGGAACCTGAGAAAGAAGAAAAACGTTAGAGGTCCCAGGGCGCTGCCCCAGAAAAACCCTCCGACGCTTAAGTCAGTTATGGGTGTTTGCCTATGCAATTTATGCTGGAATATAAGGTTTGAAGAAACTGAGAAATATCTCACTGAGTTTGTGAGTTTTGTGTTATGGCCGAGATGAAGTTCTGGATATAATGCTCCAGTTGTTCTCCAAGAATCCCCCCATTTCCGTTGTGAGTTGAGGGGTATTTATACTGGAAAAAGAGGAGGTATGCCCCCCTTCCAAGTGATAGGATGACGATGTGTCTGAGATGGCGGTCTAATCCGTTACAGAATTGCAGTGTGATGGGACAAAAGCCTGAGTTCGTAGCTGTTGTGTAGGTCGGCCTATAATGATGGCTTTGTGCTGAGCCAATTACTGCTTGACATCTGGAAAGTATTCTGCAGAGCCGCTAAGTGGGTCCCAGAGCATAATTGACGATATCTTCCCTTGATCTTATCTGACAGTTCTTGGCATTATTTAGCCGAGCCGGTATGTGGCCGAGGCCGAATTGAATATTCTGCTGAGGCTGATTGTAAACATATGTCTTTGCTGAGCCGAGATGAATCATTTTGTAGTGTTATACCTCAACAATTCTTCTCCATGTGTCAACAAATGCCGGCCTGTCTCAGGCATACGGCCGAGCCGAGTAGGAATTATATTTGAATTGGCCTTGGCTTATTTCAATAAGCTTTTAGACGAGCTGTGCTGAAGTGCATTCTTGCCGAACTGCAGTTCAGTCCGGATGCCGAGATGCAACTTCTAATGACAAGAGTATGACCGAAGTGTAATTTGACCGAGTAGCAGTGCTTTTGTGCCGACCCGCGGGACTTGACACATTTATGCCCAACGTCTAACGTTGTCTGTTGTTGACTAACAGGTAGTTTATTTTGGTTCATCAGTATACAAAGAGTACAAAGAGTTAAACTCGGGTACACGAAGATTATTGCAAAGCTCATACGTACTACTATAGCGTAACTGTCATTATCCGAACTTGCATACATTCATAAACTAACATAGCTGTATCCTTGGGTGCTAGCTTTGTTCATTAAGTACGATATACGTTATAAATGTTCAAGGCTTAATTCAGTATGTATTAAGATAATACGTGACATTTAATATTGAAGGTTCGAAATCTTGTTGTTAGTTTTGATTTATGTTAAGACGAGTTTGAATTTAAATTTCTGATAGACACAAAACACTATATTTCCTATCTAATGGATTTTTCCTACCTAATGAATTATTGGATATCTGATTTATATCATACACAAATTTTTTAGTAGACCGTTGAGTATATACTACTAAAACTCCCTTAAGCCTAGGTTTGCGAGTCCTTAGGATTGGAGATTAACTTTTTTGGGCAAACTGCGTCCAACCATATAAAATTGGAGTAAATTTGCACTATACATAAGCGCTAATGTTTATTAATACCGAGCTATAAGGTTTTGTCTTTCTTTTTTTGGTCTAATTGTACCCTTAATAAGCCAAAAAAAAAAAACATACAAAGTGGAAAAATCTTGAACGCATTACACTCTAATGCAAGATACCTGAAATATGATGATGCATGTTTGTATACATATTTTTTGACTATGTCATGTGATCATAGTAAGGTGATACATACACCGTGTTTATGGAGATATGCATTTATTAACATCTTCTATTTATGATTTTGAGCTATGATGATGTCATACACTCTGTTAATATGGGTAGAAGTGCCAAACATGTTATGTTTTTGGGTTTTTGAGTTTTATGTCTCACAGTGTCAAAGCCAAAAACATGTCTTTTTGGCGGGTTTGGGAATAGCTACCTGAACCTAAACATGTCAAGTTACGTGTCGTGTTTTAGAATTATTCGTAAGTTTGATAGATACAAATATTTCATGTCGTGTTCGGATCATTTCTGGTTAATAGGTCTTTTCAGGCTAGTGTGTCTTCTCAAACTTTTGTGTATTTTCAAGTTTTGACAACTGAGTTGAGCCTTTTTCTTAAAAATTCTACAATTAAATTGGACATTTTTCATTAAAAAAAAAGAGTCTGGTTAAGCGTGAACATATGAATCGATCTTTTTCTATCAAAAATCATCTTAAAACTCTACATGTGTAATTTAAACTATATAAGCTGACAATAGTATCATTGTATCATTTAAACAGTAACATGATTCGTGTTTGAATGTATCCATGAAAACTCATACATTGAAATCCAAAGGGGAAAAAAGTTCATCCAAAGACTAGTAATCTATCATTCAAGTTTGAAACAACCAACAACAAAATTATCTTGCGGGTTTATGAGAATATGACATCAAATACTACTATAACAAGACTTACGAGCTAAGTAATAATTTTTCTACAAACTCATTGTTATCATTCACCTTTTTCTTATTGATTTGATGTCACTAAATGGCGACAGGGCAGTTTTGCATTAACAGCTAACATCTAAATTAGAGAACATTAATTAAAACCACTTCCAGAAAAGGTATATAAAAAAAGTATTGCAAGTTGCAGAAACGCATTAAATATCCAAGAAAAGCTAAAATGAAGAAAATGACATGATAGCTGTATTTCCTAATCTAACCCCACAAATCATCATTACACCCAATGTTTCCAACAAAACCATCGCCTCCCCTTCTATAAATTGACATCTTCATCTCCTCTTTTTCCACACTCGCAAACATTTCTAGTCAATCACTCGAGTATTCAAGATAATGAGTCATTTAAATCGTGTCTGGATGGCAGCAACAATCGCCGCCGTGAACAACCACGGCGGCGATCAGGGCACTAAGCTGAAATCTAGTCTCAGGGCACTCAACCACGGCAAACGACCGCTGTTATCTTACTTCGACGAGGCCGCGGATCTCCGGCCGATGGCCGGCATGTTGGGCTCCGACGTGGGAGGCTTTGTAGCGAATAGAGATGGATGTGAAAGGAGGAGGCAGTCTGACGAGTCTCTTCGGCAAGTTATGTACTTGAACTGCTGGGGACACAGCTGAATTTATTAGCTGGAGGTTGAGATTGATCGTCGATTCTTCGGCAACCATGAACAAGGAAAGGTTTTGATTGATGGGAGCCAAGATTCTCTCGAGGGGAAGGTGCCGCCGGAAGACGGCGACCGAGTCAGACTCGAAGACTCGGCTGACTCGGTTTGGGCTGGAAAGAATAGAAGATGACATATAGGGATGCAAATGTAAATATGCAAATGTAAAGTCTCTGTCTAAGAATGAAATGAAAAATTTAAGTTTGCAATATTTTAGATTTAATTTGGATGTTCTGTGAATGAGCATGGCTAATGCTAAAAGTAACAGAAGAAAAATAAATTCGTTATACAATCCCAAGTAGTTGTTGCAACTTACAATTTTGGTGCCACTGCAAGTAACACTACGAACTAAATGATGTTAAGAATTAAGTTGTAAACACTATTTTATTACTCTCTTCGAAAAGTATTGATGTAGTTGCATAACATAGCTGGTTAATTAAACAATATATAAAATAATTGATAATCTTTTTGTTCAAAAAAATTCTTACAGTTCTATCACATACTTGGCTAAGCAACATACAAAATAAATTGATAATTTCATTTTAGATGATGTTTGTTGATTATGTGTTTAACTGGTAATAATGATATATTTATTTGTTAAGGTTTATGTGTTTAACTGGTTATAATGATATATTTATTTGTTAAGGTGTGTTATCTGTTAAGGTGTGTTATCCTTATATTAGTAGTCAATAGAGAAAATGTTTAAAATAGAAGCGGGAGCTCAACGGTGGGGATATCAATTCTGAGAGACCGTTTATGGAATATGGATGGGGATATTAATTCTGAGAGACCGTTTATAGAATATGGGGATATCAATTATGAGAGACCGTTTATGGAATATGGATGGGGATATTAATTCTGAGAGACCGTTTATAGAATATGGATATGGTGAAACAAGATGGTACATGAAAGCGTGGATTTTTTTCCTACCGTATGAACTTTTTGTTCGAAACATATTACAAACGAATAGAGGAACTTCAAACTACGCATATTTATGGATTCTCTAGCTATAGAATAGCTCATACAATAGTCTTTTATTTTTTTTTTGACATTTTCTTAAACTGATGTATGATTTTTGCTTACTTGAGTAATAAAATGATCCTTATCTTAAAAAAATGTTTAAAAGACAGTTAAAGTTTATTTTTATAATTCAGGTTTAGTTGGTAAGGTATTTGCATAAAGTCATAAAGCACATGAATGGGGACGACAAAGCTTCTACAATAATAATAATCGAAGTTCAAAAGAGACACTAGTGGCCGTTATTATCTTATTACCATAATTTAAAATTTTATGTAGGCGTTTTAGTGTTTCTAGTTTCAACAGGGTCGATGGCACACTCTTCTTTAACTTCAGAATATGATGAAATAAATCAAAATGACTTACTAAAGTAGCTGTATTTTTTATAGTGTGAATTAGCAGTTGAATGACACAGCTTGGCGCAATTTTTATTATGGATCATCGAGAAACAACTTTTATGTTTTTCTAACATATGAATATGGCTGCGTACATCCGATCTCCCATACCTCACCATAGCCAAGAGACTCTGATGTAATAGAGTAATGTTATGTATGCATTTTGGAGTATCTCATAAGTAGCGATAAGTAAACAAAAAATAAAAGAGTAAACAAAAAATAGAAAAGGTACGTATAATGAGAGAGGCAGGCCATGTTATATATTAGAAAGCAAACATGTGGAGAAAAATACGTATGTTTTTGTGTAGAAGATTATATGATAACGTCTGCAAATATAATGTTTTTGAAATCCATATATATCCCCTTCTATAAATTAAACCTTACTTCTATCCTTTCCAATAAATTATCAATCACTAAAAAGGAAAAAAAAAATTCAAAGAAGATGAATCATATGAATCGTGTATCGATGGCAACGACGTTCGCAGTGGTGAACAATCGTAGCGATCATGGGCATAACTGGAATTCCAGCCTCAAGTCCTTCAACCACAGCAAGAAAGACCTCCTCCTTTCCTCCGGCGCCGCCGAAGATCTCCGACCGTTACCCGGCGTGCTGGGCTTTGACTTGAGGGACTTACTTGGAAATGGAATCAGAGCCGAAAGAAGGAAGCGAACTGATAAATCGCTCCGTCGAGCTATGTACTTGAACTGCTGGGGAACCTGCTAAATTTTTCAGCTGCAGGCTCCCCATATAAGACCGGAGTTTTTTCCCGGCCGAAAACGGTCTCACTATCGGAGACTGGGACTATAGGGCCGTGTTGTGTTTTGTTTTTGGGGGAGGAGCAGTGGCGGGGGGTGGGGGTGGCGGGAGGGGGTTTAGGGGCAAATGTAAGTAATCTTGTAAAGTTTGTACTTCATAGAAGGAAATAAAAAGTTTTGAGGATTTTGCGCCAATTATTGAATAACTTATCCTTGTGTAGTGGATTTCAATGCCTTGTTACATTTATGCTTTACAGTTCAATTAATTCTGGGAAATAACGAAACCTGAAAACCTTATGTTTAAATTATCCTATGCTACAATTTTAAAAAAAAAATTAAATAAATATGCTAGTGCAGTTTTCTGTTTCTAGAATGATACATCGCTGGTACAACATATCTATGAGCACAAACAAGGTCATATACTTACTGGAGTACAAGTTAAATCACCCTTCTAAATCCATTATTACAACTAATAAGACATTCCGATATACCTATTGCGTTGCATATATTTTGTATGTTTTTCTATTGTAATATATGTAACAATAATAATATGAACAAAATATACACTATAAAAATATATTGATACAAAATTTGGGTAAAATATACATCAGGATATCAATATATGTTTTTAGCATTGTCGCTATGTTGTAGTCCGAAAGAGCATTTGGCAAAAGGTCTGAAGGGGGAAAATTTTGTAAAACAAAGGAGATTTTTGTGCAAAGATAAAAATGGGAATGATACCAAAAGTGCACGACCAAGTGTCAAATGAATAATTTGCAGAATATTCATACGAATAGATCAATGGTCGTGGTACTGAATGCTGATATTTCTTTCACCACCTCTTATTACTACGTGTCGCGCAGTGAGAAATGCGATGGGAGATCCTAACCCTGTCCAAGCATTTTTTTTTTTGGTAGTCGTTATCCAAAAGGTGATTTTCCCTTTTTTTTTTTAATCAAAATGGGAATAGCTCGATACTAACAATTACGATGATGATGCCATACCAACTATGATCTATAAGACACCTGTTGAATTAGTATCTCAAATTCTCAATATTTTCGAACCGTATCTAAGCCCGAATACTAACTGATTTCGGTTCAAATTCTCAATAGTTAAACCTTCATGATTATACATCCATATACATAAATGTGTCTGTTGGGTTGGGAGAGGGTTTTGATTTCTGCATGTAAACATATGTGTGTATAAAATAATAATGATTCAACAACTAAGTATACAACAACAACATCAGAGTCTCCTGTTTATAGCAGGGTATAAGAGAGTCGGAGGTACGCAACCATACACATGTGTTAGAACACATAGAGGTTGTTTTCCGATAACCCATAATGAAAATTGCGTCAAACTGTGTCGATCAACTGATACTTCACAATATAAAAAACGCAGTAATTCATTTTAGTTTATTCTATCATATTTTAAAGTTAAAGGAAAAGCGTGTGTTTCACTCTATTTGCAAATGGAAAGCAACAACTAAGTATACATGATTCTTAAATCATTTCCAACATAACATCTTTGGAAAGACAGTCCGTTCCAATCGAAATTTGATATTTCAGCTCTAATTTTTATCTAAATAAGAAGTGTTTAGTCTAATGAGTATTGATAGAGTGTACGTATTCGTGAATACATGTCCCACATTAATTACATAATCAGTCATTAATCAAACTCAATAATAATTAGGTTTTGATATCTGTTGCACATAAATGTGGAATCACCAAAACCTGCGATTAAGAAAATCGAAAACCCTCTGCAATTATTATGCAAACTTAAACCCACATATGTCGTTCACAACATCCACAACCCAAAATAAAACAAAATATAATTAAATTACAACTCAAATATCTTCGTAACAGAACCGAATTGTTCATTACATTCGTAACAGCAGATAACTTCCTTAGCTCTTTATCGTTCATCTTGTACGTATGCATTTTCTTTTGAAAAAAGGTCATACATATATTGCGGTAAGCTTTCCATAACTTAGTCTGAAAATTACACATATAAAAAAAAATTAACATGTTTACCTACTCTGAAATATCTAAGGCTATATACTCAGTGGGTTTTGACATAATATCGTATGCATTTTCATAGTAATTTCCATATTATTACCTGGTATCCATTCTTTTCCACCAAGTTTTAAGTAGCATCCATAAACTCACTTACCATCCAGACTTATAGGGGTAATTAACACCTGACATCCGGATGGCCTGCTGGTCGACCGTTGACCGCTAAAATCGACCTTTGACTGAACTTAACCCTACTTTTAACCCGACTTTAACCAAGGTTGACTATTTTACCTTCAAAATTAAAGGGAAAACAAAATCAAAAACTTCCCACCTTCGTTTTCCCGTTAAACGTATGAAAGAGTGAAAATGCACTAGTCTTCCCAAAATCCCCTGCTTGTGAGGCAAGAACGTTTTCTTCCGCTCGATTCGCGGTATAATGAAATTCATGTGCAGAAAGCTGGTTTTGTAAAGGTTGAATATTGTTGTTTGCATTCACGTGGATATAGATGTTGCTGCTCTTCTTCCTCCCATGTATACTGTGAAACATTAGCAACCAATGGGCCAGAGCTCGGCTGAATGGAAGGTGGGAGGCGGCAGCGATTTAAGAGCAAGAATGCCTGGAAAGGTTGGTTTTGGCAGAGCTGTAGGTGATGGAGCCTCGATGAGCTCGGCGCCGCAAAGAAAGGTCGCTGCCGAAGGGAAGGTTTGCAAATTGCAAGAATGCAGAAAAACCCAAAAGCAGCAACAGAAGGATAACGAAAGAAGAACAGAGTCAGAGTCAGATTGAAAAGGATGAGATGTGAAGGAGAAACTCAGTGATCATGCCCAGCGATCATGGTGACGCGTTGGTCGCCGACGCCGACGCCGTCATGCGCATCAGTCTACTTGTCAACCTCTTTTACAAGTAGACCAGCCTGCAACTTAAACTTCAGCCTTCAAGTTCCCTCAAGCAGGAGATGAGCTAGTTGCAGAAGATACATCTGCTGCCTTGTCTAATCTTGTAGTGACACCTTGAGACTGAGGTGTATAAATCTGTGCCTTCTTCAGAATCTCAGCAACAACCCAGTTTTTACTCTTGCTCAATGGTCTGGAAGGGTCTAACCTGACACGATCGCCAATATTGTGTAAGCAATTAAGTCTTTCAGGATCTAGAAATCTATGTTTTCACATACACAATATTTCACAACTATAAGAGGATGTTTAGCGGAAGCGTACCTTTCACCATGGTACATGAGCGGAAGCGACTTTGATGAACGAAAGCTTCAACTTCGATGTAGACGAACCCGAACTTGAACGGAGGTTTCTCTCCACTAACCCTTACTATAATGTTTACTTCGATGGATAAGTAAAGACAATGGCCGGGTGAAGAGAGGACATTCATCCATATTTATAGGTAACCAAAAGGCACTTCCATCATAACCTTTGGCATAGCACCCCTTTGATAAATGGACATGTCCCTTTAATGAAGAATTGTGTCTATTAACTTTAAAGATATAACTCTTCTAGATAACTCTTCGTAAATAACCAATTAGGATTTAATTATAAATCATATAACTATAATATCACAAGGGACACAACCTTACAATCTCCCACTTGTTTCTTGTGACGACTCATATGATTTATAAAACCATAATGTGCACTTTAGTATTAAATCCTTTAACCATAATATTGGCCCCTATAGTATTGTGAGTAAGTAAAGTTTAATGTGAGTCATGGCGGTTGTAAATTATCCATTTTGATAAACTCCCTTCCATGTACTACATCAATAAACTTGTCCTTAACACAACCTTTAATGAAGAGTAAAATACAACTTTAATAAACATTTATTCCTGTAACATAATTCTGACACACTTATGTGTACACTATAGTCAGAAACAGAAAATATCAGAAACAAATAACTTTAACTGAGCTCAGAGTGTCAATACTTTAATACATATCATTCATGACGTCTAACAATACCCATACGTTCAACATGCTCATGAAATGTCTTTGGTGGCAATCTTTTCGTTAATAGATCTGCTACCATAAGACCGGTGCTAATATGCTCAATTGACACTCTTTGTTTCTGAACTTCTTCTTTAACGGCAAAGTACTTTATTTCCATATGCTTAGCACCCTTAGAGTATTTGTCGTTTTTAGAAAAGAAGACTGCTGCGGCATTGTTATAATAAATTTTCAGCGGCCTAGCTATACTGTCGACAATCATAAGCCCTGAAATAAAATTCCGCAGCTATAAACCTTGAATAGTGGCTTCAAAACATGCCACAAACTCAGCCTCTATGTTAGAAGCAACAATGGCAGACTACTTCATACTTTTCTACGAGATTGTTGAATCAACACATCCCACACAATCTGAATCTGAATATCCAATTACTTTTAATTGATCCATTCTCTTATAAGTGAGCATGTAGTCTTTAGTTCCTTGCAAGTATCTGAGAACTTTCTTTGCAGCAAAGAAAGTTATCTGCCTAACATTCCGACAGCAAAGCTAATATCTGGTCTGGTACAAGTCTGTGCATACATTAAACTCCCAACAAGTGATGCATAAGGAATACTTTTCATCTGTTCTCTTTCCAATTCACTTTCCGGACACTGTTTTAAACTAAACTTATCTCCTTTCTGAATTGGAACCATTCATACTGAAAACTTTTCCATATTAAATCTCTTAAGAACTTTATTGATATAGGCCTTGATAACCGTAATACTCTTTGTGATCTATCACCGGAAGATTTCAATCCCGATCACATAAGTCGTTTCGCACATATCTTTGATTTCAAAGTTCTTGGAGAGAAATTGCTTAGTCTCGTATAATAGACCAAGATCATTAGCGGCAAGCAAAGTATCGTCAACATATTAGAAAAATAAACTTGTTCCCACTGACCTTCACATAGATACACCATCAACGGTGTTCTCTTTAAAACCAAACAAGGTCACACTGTTGGGAAGCTTGTTTAAGTCCATATACTGACTTCCTTAATTTTGTCGCCAAATTTCTCATTTCAAGAATATGCTCTTATATAGTACGCGAGCCATCATACTTCATAGTAGTTAGACTACTGATTAATGTACCAGCAAGCGGCTTGTCAGCACTTCGAGAACATTCTTTCATATTTGCCATAAATTCCTTAGCATTTTCAGTTCTGGAAAAAGTAGACTTAATGTTGCTTGCAACCGCCATTCGCATAAACATTAAACTCAATCGGTTTGATCTTTCCCAGGTTCTATAATGGTACTTATCATCATCGCTGCTCTCATCAGTTATGTCACCTGGTTTCTCCTCTTCGAGTGACATATCCAGGTCCAACGCACCTAAGTGGAACCGGATTTGTTCACTCCATTTCGAGAAATTCAAACCGTTGAACAAATGAATGGACGCAACATGTGAAAGTAACAAAGTAGAAACAGGTACTGCAAGTAATGGATCACATAAATTTAGATTCTACACTAATGGAGGCTGACATAAAATGCACATCAAAACTCTCCTTTGAGAGATATTAAGATATGCAACTATAATTAACTTTAATTTGGTAAAATATGCTACTTAGATTTATATGCTATCTTTAGATATGCAAATAAACTAAATAACATATACACCAACTAACATATTTATTATAGAACATTTAATCAACCTTTGGGCGATTACATAATTGTTCTATAATAAATTAAACACATGTCTATAATTTCATTCTTTAAAATTGCATAACTTTAATTTTATCATATTATATAACTTGATCACTTTGGTGACTAACAAATCATATAATATGATAAAACCCTTTATGACATCAACAAAAGAATAATGTTAATGTCATTCTTTAAAATTCTATAACTTTAATTTTATCATATTATATAACTTGATCACTTTGGCGACTAACAAATCATATAATATGATAAATCCCTTTATATGACATCAACAAAAGATGAAATCATAATGAAAATGTGAAGTGAACCGATTTGGCAATACCCAGAAAATATTACAATCATTTTCCTAGACAGTATTACCATTCTACGTAAAATCTCAGGCTGTACGGTGGGGTCACAGACGGTCCCGCTTAAGCACCGACTTTCTAGACAGAAATTACATGCACGGTGCATTTTTCACAACTTCATTATATCAATAATTCACCTTTTGCATTTGCCACAAACTTTAATACATGAACATAAGCTTCTCAAGTAAAACATTGAAGCCAAACATATTTGAAATCTGAAATTCCACTCAACGCAAGATATACAGAGTGTTGGAACCTATACGGAAATGAGTGGTTGAACAAAAAGCATCAAAATGTAGAACAAGTTGAACAACATACACCATTTCCATACCCACTCAGAGAAGAATGATAATGCGAAGAGTGACTGGAGATACTTGAACTGCTGTTTCGTTTCTTCTCAACAACACAATTTATAGGAATTCAATCACCATCCAGTGAATGTCACATCCACATGAGGCCATACTAAAATCCAAGAATTGCATTAAGAAGATGGACGTTTATGATAATATCCAGTTGGGATGAATAGTCCTGACTTTTCACATCAACAGATATTTAATGTGAGGTAATATTCACTATTTTTTTTATATTCCTAATAAGGCAGCAGTGAGCAATCATCCCACCAAACAGATGCGGGAATTGAGACATTCCATTCCATAACTAATTTTTTTACTCTCACATTCCATCTTCAAATTTACCTTTCAACCACTGGTTTTGCAGAATGGAAGGATAGGTACTGGCTTAATAAACTAAATGAAGAGAAGACAGAAACACCCTTTCCGATTACGCATGAAATTGGCAACTCTACCGTTCTTACACATGGAAACTATTCGGTTTTTGGCCCAAATTATCCAAGAGAAAGGCCAAAAAACAGCAAGAATAAACAATTGCAAAAGGAAACATCAACATGTGGCTATTCGTATTTGGGATGTATTCTTGAAATACTGCCATGATGACTTGGTGAACTTTCCGTTTGCAAACTCAACAACTCCTACCTTTCATTCTTTATATGTTTTTCTCGTTCTTATTCATCTATATGACAAGGAGTCTAATGGTAAAGTCTCTAATCTGGGCTACCACTAATCATGTGATGATGCCTCTAACAGGCTAAATTACCTTTTGAGAAACTGACACGTGCATTCCGCAATTTTCCTGAGGATGCCTTGAATCCAAACACCCTCTTATCTATGGCCTTTCTCATTAAAGGTTCGGTCACCAACTTTATCTACTTTTCTCCATCTCTACGTGTATATAAAAGTATGAAAAACATAAATTTATAAACCTGGCTCTGATACCACATGTAAGCAATTAAGTCTTTCAGGATCTAGAAATCTATGTTTTCACATACACAATATTTCACAACTATAAGAGGATGTTTAGCAGAAGCGTACCTTTCACCATGGTACGTGAGCGGAAGCGACTTTGATGAACGAAAGCTTCAACTTCGATGTAGACGAACCCGAACTTGAACGGAGGTTTCTCTCCACTAACCCTTACTATAATGTTTACTTCGATGGATAAGTAAAGACAATGGCAGGGTGAAGAGAGGACCTTCATCCATATTTATAGGTAACCAAAAGGCACTTCCATCATAACCTTTGGCATAGCACCCCTTTGATAAATGGACATGTCCCTTTAATGAAGAATTGTGTCTATTAACTTTAAAGACATAACTCTTCTAGATAACTCTTCGTAAATAACCAATTAGGATTTAATTATAAATCATATAACTATAATATCACAAGGGACACAACCTTACATATTGCACTAATTCTTTTCGTCATGAGCCATGAACTTGGAGGTCCGCTTAACGTATCTGTTGTAGATCTTGTGGTGGAAAAGCCTATCGACTGCCACCACCACCGATTTCTGCATCTTGTTTGATACCACCATTCCCACCACCGGTTTCATCTTCTGTATGCCACTTTTCTACAGAACCCACCGACTCCTTTTCCTCCTCAAGAATTTCAATAATTTTTCACGGAAGCTCTGCTCAATAGAAAACCAATCTGAGCTGAGGGAGCAAAATTTATGAGGCCCTAGAATTGAAGGAAACGAACAACAAGAGCGGAGGACGACATTTACCACATCTCGATAACCACCTCCTTCGCCATTCCACCGTCTACCACAGCTGAACTCCGACATGTTGGAACCGTCGGCAGCGGCGAGTGACGGAGGTGCCGGTGACTTTGGACTGAGGTGCTATTGGGATAGTGACGGTGGCTAATGTATGGCGCAGTGATTTTGGTTGTTGTTATTGGAAGCAATGGAGGGAAGATGAAATTAACCAGAGTTGAAAAAGTTTGGCGCCACTTGGAGGAAAAGTGAAAAAAAGGAATTATCATAAAAACCACCTGCAGCAAGTCATTTCCCGGTTGCCGGATGCCATGTCTTAATTACCCTATAAGTCTGGATGGTAAGTGAGTTTAATGAAAGAATGTATGCTACTTAAAACTTGGTGGAAAAGAATAGATACCAGGTGCAATTAACTATATATATATATATATATATATATATATATATATATATATATATATATATATATATTACATTGGACCTAACATACTTAATATGACACGACAATACATAGCTTAACATTTAACAAGTGATAGCTGCGAGATTTTACTATTGTACAAGACTTCAGCAGTTTATGTAACATTACAGACCACATGGTTTTGCCATTACACATGACACCCTTAACTATTACATCTTAAGAGTTTCTTTAGTACATATGTCGTATTTCTGTTCCTATACTGTTTGATTTGTAAATGAAACTTCTTTTATGTATATATTAGTCCTATGTATAACACCGAATTATTGCTATCTCAATCAATCAATCAATCGTATCCAGTATTTTCCAACGACAGCAAAAGCTATCGCTAGAATCTGGAGAATATAAGTGGTAGACAAACAATATATAATAGGCATAAATAAATGTATAAATATTCTCTTTCTTTCATTAGTACGATTTAGTTAGATTCTTTGGATTCAATCTTTGGTTCTCCCTCAAGTTGTATTTTAGAATCACCAATGCACAATCGAACACCAATGCAGAAAGATTAGTGCTTTTGGAGCAAGCTCATTCCCCATCTCTGAGGGTCTTATCGTACCAGCTCCAATGAGCATTGTGTAAGATGCGAATCATGAGCCCAGCGGCCTCCTAGGTTGGGTGAGGACTTACGGATTGACCCACACAAGGTGTCCTCCCGCAAACCAGACCTTTGGCCTAGCAGTAATGGAACACTAATCGAACTCTTGACCTCTTGGAGCAAATTCCAACCCAAGGATCAACTGAACTATGCACGGGGAGGGGAAAAAAAAGATAGATTAGTGCTTTGTACTGTATAGAAGATGGAGAGAAAGCATAAAAGGGCAAAACCGCAGGCCTTTGGTATGGTTCAGTGGTCTTACGCTGGTTTTTGATAAAACAAGTGTTGGCCGGAGGAGGGCCGAGGGGCCTTCCTTTAATTAATCAACAATTTGGCCCTTCCCGAGTGATCTGCCACGACTGTGTTTAATTAAGGGATTAATGGTAAATTGTGAAAATCTGCTGTATGTTACACGTTGAAATCAAGGTCACTAGTCTGATTATAATCTATGAAAATTAATACTTCTTTACCATTTCTCATTTTCTAATTGAAGCTACATAAATAATGGAAACGTTATATTAGTGTAATGGTTGTCTTTAGGATAGGGGTCCCTCACTGTTTCTCTATTCCGTACTATAAGAAGACCAACTATTACTATGTTATTTTATAATTAATTTTAAGTATTATAAGTTATAACTTAGCCATTAATGCCACTTAGATATTTTCATCGAGCAAAAGGTCATTCGGTGACTCTGAAGGCCCCCACCGTCCTAGCCCGAATAAACATTGTGGAAGATACAAATCAAGAGCTCAACGGCCTCCTATGTTGGGTGAGGACTTACGCAGTGACACATACAAGGTGTTCCATTGCAAACCAAGTCTTAGGCCTAACAGTAGTGAAACACTTTGGATGTCCTGAATTCGAACCTCTTGAATCAAATCTTAATCCTATAATCTATAAAACCATCCTACCGCGCATTACCTTTCCTTCTTCATTTCTGGTCAGGCCAAATCAAATTTTCGACACCAAAAAGAAGTTGAAGAAAAAAAGGACTTCCTAGGAGGCTGCCGTTTAACAACCCAATTACAATTAGAAGGCTACAGTTTCATAAAATAATCATAATCAAAATATATTTCGGGCAAACTTTTTAGTTAATTTTTTCAGTCTGATTTTCTTTCCAGCATGAAAATGATAACGTTTACACAATATGATGATCTATCAGTATGAATGCTTTATATTGAATATGTGTTACACGTATTAAATATTTTATAATATCAACATTGGCAACTTATTATATTTAATATGTTGAGTCAGATGATTTAAATCAAACTAATCTAAACACATAAATCAAAGCACTGTTTAAGTAAAAACAAAAATCACGAACTCATGATCATAGAATGGCTCAATTATTACAATAACATTGATATATACAAATTCAAGAAAAAGGAAAAAAGTTGAAGAAATCTAATTAGGACCCCAGCTGCTCAAGAACATGACTGTCCTCAGTGATTCCTCTGATTCCTGGTGATTTTCCTTCGTAGACAAGCTTGAAAGAAACGGAGATGATTGAGAAGAGAAAATCTTGGGTTGAAATCTTGATCTCAGTTGGTTCTTGGCATGCTGGTGCAAGGATCCAATGGTGTGGTTCCACCTACAGAATCCCTGATCCTTCAAAGCCTCCACTGCTCCTACACTTGCTGCTACAATCCAGCCTCTCTTAATTGATGCACTCATTTCTCTTCACTTGATTTCTTCTTCCTGAATATTTCCTTATGTTAACTCTGGGTTGATATTTTGGGAAGTTTTGAATTGGGTTTTGGTTTTTATAGAAGGTGGGTGGAGAAATGGAACACAGAGAAGAGCAAAAACCAGGGGCTTCGCATGAAATCCAGTGGTCTTGGAGATCATGGTATTGTTTATAGTTTTGGTGGGGCTAATTTTGTCTCTTTTATTCTTCGGCAACACACATGTTAAAGGTTTTCATGGTAATTTTTTAACACAAATTTTACAATGGTCAATGACCAAGTATGATTAGTTGGTTAAAGGCCAATAAAATGTGTATAAAATTTATAGGCCCCTTGTTTTGACCAATCACTCATTTGCTTGTATGTAGATAAAACTTATTTGTCATTATTTTATTAGGCCAATAGTTAATCAATGACCACCATAAAATTTCTGATTTTTTATAGAAGAACTTGGAGCAAAAACGTAAAATCCTTATTTCCAGATTTAATGAAAGAGCCTTTGTGGTGGAGGCATTGTCTTGAACCACATAGGGTAAGGCAACTTATATGACGTGTTACTTTTTTTCCCTTAAAGGTTGGACAATAACCGATGGGGAAAGTAAAAAAAAAAAAGAAATTTGGAAGAAAATCAGATGTATATAGGACGGTTTTGTAAAAAACGTGATGTGTCACACAATGCGGTGTTGACAAAACTATATTGTGATACACAATCCTCTCTAAACCATTTTATGATGTAAAGGTTAGGGTTACAATAGGGTTTAGGGTAAATTTGCATATAAAATGTAACAAAGACTATAAGAAATTTGTCACCAATATTTATTACACGTTGATACGACACTTGTCACGCACTAATTGAAATTCATAAATTGAAAATATACAACCATAAATTAACTAGTTGCTCTTTTAACAAGTTTCATAATTTCATCGTCAATACGTCTTTTTCTAGAAACTCCATCCATAGCGTCTTCCTTTCTGAACTAGTTTCGATTTGACTTTTCTTTGGAACATCGTGTACGACGAACGTTATTGGTTATAAACAACATGTAAGTGCTCTCGTTAAATCTAATTGATTGTATATTGTAACAGCATCCCAATCAAATCGTTCGTGTTATTAAGACGCAAATGCGTCCGCGTACACAAAAATTTGAAGATCATCTTTATTTTTATTTTTTTCGACTGCTATCAACGTATGTTTGGTGAATCTATTCAACTTAATGATAGTCTGCCAATTTTATCCAGGTATCTAATTTTCTTTCATCTAATCATTTTTAGACAATATAATACACAGTAGCAAATCTTCTCAGATAATAAGCGAAAACGGTAGTCGATCAAAGGGATGGGGAAATTACCTTTCTGCGGAGCGAACAAGAAATTTAAAACTTATATGATGCATAAGTATCATTTAACTACTCAAAATTAATTTATATTAATTATTTCATACAAAATAAAATATAAAAATGTCCACTTTTTAACGATGTTAGGTCCATGGTGTTATAAACCGAACTTGTAGGCGTTACACATGCTACACTTTCTGAAGCCCATTAACACAATGTGGTCCATTTTGGCAAGGTGCTATTTTCCTTCCTTATTAATTTTGTTTTTATTTATCGGGCCACGTTTACAACTTCTTAGTTTATATTCCATATGTTTAAAAAATATTGTATATTTTGAATTGAATATAATTTAATAAAGCCAAACTAAGTTTTTTACTATTTTATTTTATTATTAGTTGGTTACTAAATGTAAACTAGATAAATCATGCAAGTGCTAATTAAAAAGGTAGTATGAAAACTGCGTCTACTCTTAGTTGGTTAATTAATGCAAACTAAAGAAATCATGTAAGTGCTAATTGAGAGGATAGTATTAAAACTTTGTCTACTAATATATTCATATTTTAAAAAGTAGACAATATTTTTAGAATAAACAAAAAGAGAATTTAGGAAACTATTTTCGAAAGAAGTACATGCTAAATCAAGAAATAAGAAAATAATTCCTACTAACTACAGAAACAGAGAAACAAAATTATGTGTAACGATTTGGCCTGACACCTGTTTGGACGCTGCGACATTATTAAGGGAATGCATTACTAGATGTCAAATGAATCTGGCTTTTCGTCCTTATTGGTTGAAAAAGATTAATCGTTGTTGACATTTAACACTTTGACCATATTATATATATCATGATACCATCTACCTTCTTTATAGTGTGGGATTTTTTTTAGGTCTTTACAATATCCTTGACAAAAAAAGGAACGTAGAAATATATTATTTATATGGAGTACAGATAAAAATTAGAAAGAAGAAAGAAAGAAAGACGGATGCTAATTGCTACACTGCACATACCTATTTTAACATATTCATCTCGTTCAATTTACCTCACATTTTTGGACGTATTTTTTCATCCCTTCTCATACAAATTTGGCATTTTGGATTCCGTAATAGACAACTTTAATAGCCCAGAGAGCTTCCACAAAGCAGAGGGAGACCCATAATTTACATAATATTGTCTGTATTCTATTTCTCTATACCGCCATTCTGTTGCCCATGATGTTTCCTTCTTCATTTGCCGTTAGCCCAAATCAAAACTTCAACGCCAAATGAGAAGGGAAAAAAGGAAAAAAAGAAAAGGAAAGTCTCCTTAGGGGAGGAGGCTCCGTTTAACAGCCCAATTATAATTAGAAGGCTACCGTTTGACCAAAAAAATTTATATGGGCCATGGCTTAATTGGTACTCGAATGGTAGATTACATCGGATGTTGCCGTTTCGAATCCTGTCAGCTATAATATAGGTGTTTAGACCATGTCATCAGCTCTATATACCAAATCGGATTTGTAATCAAACATCTTGTGGGTACCAAGTCCTAGACCTCTCATATAAGAGACCGCAAAACGACTTGGTTTACATCATCTACAAAGCTCCTTAGGTCTGACGCGATGAAGTTCATCGGAATCAAGATATGATATTTTTCATCGAAAAACACATCGTATATGATGTAATAATCATCTCCATAAATTTGTTTTGTTTCCGTCATTCTCCATGCAAAATCCCCGAGTCACTTTCTTCCTTGACGATAAGAACCACCGCAGGCGGAGCAATGAGCCCAGCTCTTTAACGTATAATATATTCTTTATTTGTTGCATACATTATTAATTTTTGATAAGAAAAGTCTCTAGGTTTTATTTCGAGGTGAAACATGTCTATCCACGTATAATATATTCTTTATTTGTTGCATACACTATTGATTTTTGATAAGAAAAGTCTTTAGGTTTTATTTCAAAGTGAAACACGTCTATCTATGCATAGACGTTTTTATACAGACATGATCTAAATCGTGAGGTGTGCTTTAACAAAAATATATTCTAATCAGGGCTTTAGTCAATGTAAGATTCTGCATACACTAACATGTATTTGAATACTTTGTGTTTGACCATATCCATTAATAGTTTGTGTTTGGCTATTACATTGTGTCTCGTAAGCTTTTTTATATTAATGTGACAAATTGAAACGAAGATTTAATTTTATAAAATATCAAAATGGATGACATATACATATTCCAGACCAGAAATTACAAATGAATAACAACAAGAGTAATATTTAAAACCTAAACTAAAAATTTGAACACGTCAGCATACCTTGTCATAACTGCAATATGATATCCTAGTTTTCTTGGATTTTTCTCCTTACAGACTGAAATATTAAGGCAAAAAAATGCTTGTTAAGTTGATTGGGCCGAAGTCTATATATATATAATTTTTACTAGATCTTGAACTTAACACGTAAAATCTGGAACTCATAGAACGCTCTCTTGTCCTATGTCGACTGTTTGACTAATTTTAGACTATCATATGTTATACAAAAATGAGACTAAATATTTAATATATTGAGCTGATCTACGCAAAATCTACATTGTCTATTTTGTGGTTGAGACATTCATGATTTGAGTGTGAATATGATGTTAAGAAAATGGATACAAGAACAAAGAGTAAAATGAGCAAATTTGATGGCTTGAGATGTGTATTACACTTTCCATATGGAATATTTGTCCCCACTAGTTGCTGCAGGGTTGTAGACAAATTTCTTCCTAAGATACAACAGCCTAATGATCTCTTATCCTCAGTAATAAGGATAGAAATCCAATGAACTTTCAATTAAGAATGCTTTGGTATAGGAAGAAGAATTTAAGATGCTTGATCTTGACTAACGGATTGGATAGTCTTGAAATGTGTTAAACATGCCTTTTTATAGGCATTTTAACTTCATCTCAAATGTTCAAACCGTCTTTGTGTGGTTGGAATATGTCCTTGGTACAAAATTTGCAACTTTAGATGAAAAGTCATACCTGTTGGACACATCGATCGATCGATGTGATCGATCTATCGATGTCTCAAAAAGAGCTCCAACTTTTTATACAAACTACTTTGATCGATTCATGTACCGATCGAAGTCACATCGATCGATCTATGTGATTGATCTATGTTGGACAGTGTACTTCAACTTTGCACTCAGTGTACATCGATCGATCGAAGTCATCGATCTATGTGATATCGATCGATCGATGTGATCGATATATGTCTAACAGAATACTCAACTTCATTTTCAAGCCACATGGATCGATCCAAATGAGACATGGATCGATACATGTCATGAGTCAAGCTATTTTTGCTTATTTAAAGATCAATCCACCTTTATTCTTCATCTCATTGCATTTACAAACTATTATTACATAGGAAGTTAGTTATTTGTTTATTTATACCATGCATTAGCTACCAATTGCCGATTTAGGTACCTTTTAATGTAGGTACTGCTTTAGTAGTATTGTGTGAATTAGAATACCATGTCCTAAATAAGTACACACCCGTTTTGTTTTAAAACTATTAGAACATTTTTCCTAACATAACATTAACTTAAAACGTATATCTTTGAATAAATTAAATGAAATACGAGTTTAGATTTCAACAAACTCTTGATAAAGAAACCAAACTCAAATAAATTGCTCCTCTTCTATACCACTGTTGATCCATTGATACGTGTCTTTCACATGTCTGTACATAGTTATCTCTCTTTTAATGTCACAATTTCTCTTACTATCACGTGTCATACGGTCAGTCCGTGACCACACCCTCATCTCACCGGATTTGATCTCCCATCTATGTGGCATTTTTGTTTTGAGGGTAATGGTCGCTCAAGAATAGAGTTATATATAAACGTGTACAGCTAAACGGTTTGTTCTGTCTCAATAAATCGACAGCTTTATTTTATTTAAAGACTGAGAAATGGCAGGCGGAATTCCGAGTTGTTTAATTTTCATTGTTACGGGGTAGGGAAATATTCTATCTACTCCCCAAATTTCACAAAAAAATGCTTTATTTCTTTCTTAAAGTTTACAACATTTCATTAAAAGAACTTCACGACAAATGCTGGGAATTTTATTATAAAGTTACATTTGCACTATTGCAGAATTACCTCTAACTAAATTACATGCTTTTCGGAATACAACATACTGTTTTTAACGTTACCTTTTCTTTTTCGTTTTTTAATTAGAAGTGTTTCTATTTTGTCACTTGCGGTTAATACTTCATAGTAAATTTACGCGTTACGCCCAACTTTTTAACTTCTATTTTTCTTATCTTGTTAGCCTAACTTGGCAAATAAAGTTGTATTGTGTACAAGGAATGTATTGTAGTTTATTTTTAAACACACATATATATATATATCTCGAAGCATTATCCAAAACCGCCTTAAAATCAATATAGTCCCTAAAGAATCAAATATTTTATGTTACCACAAACAAAGAGTTGCGATATATACAAGAGTTGCGATGTATACAACGATTTTCATATATATGACCTACTTGTCTCAATTCGAAAAAGTTAAGGCTACCACTAAGGAATAAGCCAAGGCATATATCACGTCATTTTTTTTTTTTAAACAATTGCCCAATTATAAAGTGCAAATACTTATATTCTAAAATGTGGCTTTCCCGGGCACTTCTCACCTGCCCGCCTTTTGAAATCCCTAATTAACACATCATATAAGGCATAAAAACAAAAAAAAACAATAACACATACAAAGTATATCCTAACCATAGGATCTGAGAAAAATGAGAGATAAGCAAACAATACCTGCAATCCAAAGGATAGAAAGTTTGATTCCAGCGAGACTCCGACTCTAGATGTACATAAGTAAAGACAAAAAGAAAAAGAAAAGGAAAAAAGAAAAGAGAAAAGCTCACACAAAGGTTCAAAGTGGAAATGGAAAATGCAACTTGTGTAATTCTCTTAAAACGAAATCATACTTGAAGAGTATCCTTTTTACAATACTTGTTTTACTGCTAATTTTTTTCTTGGACTCTTACTGGAAATCAGAAAATTCTATCCAACAACTAAATCTAAGTATTCAAAAATAGACGAAAAAAATAAAAATAAAAGGAGGAAAGGTAAAAGCTGGAAAAAGAAGAAGAAGAAGTTTGTATTAACAACTCAACTTCATGGCATTCTTCAAAGATTTCTCAGACTTCTTTGACATATTCTCATTCCTTGAAATCCAGGACGAATCTGATGAAGATGAGAATTTTCTTGACCTTGTATGAAGACCTTTTTGGCTGTTCTTGATTTTGCATCAAAAGCATAGTTTCCATCTAAAGAATCCCTTGATTTCTCAAGGCTTTTCTCCAACTTTTCCTACTCTTGATGCTACAATCCAACCTTTTGTTACAAAAACCATGAATTTCCCCTTCTTTTACTCTCATTTTGATTTCCTCCTGCCATTGTTGAACTCCGAAGTCCCGTAACGATGTCGTTTTGTGAAGGCCTCATCAAGAATCCCACTAGAAAAAAGTTCACATGTTTGCAGAGGGAAATTGTGGAGAAGGGAAAGAAAGAGAAGAGAAGGAAAAACAAAGGGTGCAATTCTTGAAAATGAGATTTGATTTTTGTACAACTTAAATGCAAAAAGGTCAAAGTTCTGGGTCCAAATACGATGGAGCAAAATTGTTTTTAAATTTGATTTTTTTTTGGCAATTTTTATTTTGGTATTTAGCAAAATCCAGTTGTTGTCCGATGAAAATGTCAAAAAAAACAGGCCAGCAAGCTAGACATTTGTAAATTGTATATTTTGCATGTAGCTTTCAATAGGCCTGTGTTTTTGGCTACTTTATCATGAGGATCTTTTTGCTCTAGGATATATGGCAATTCTTACCAAGGACCGGATACTATTTTCTTGTTTTATTGGTTTGTTTGTTAGTTGATATTTAAAATAAAAAAACACCCAAAGGAAAGAAAATATTTACTATTTGGTAAACATTGTTAACAAATTAATTTACTTGCTAAATGGCTAATCTGTAACATAAAAATATAAGATGCGTTTTATTGTTAATTAGGAAAACTTCTTATTGGGACCAATGGCAGAGGAAATCATTGTTTTTGTCTCCAAACAATATCTTTTATTTGTAATCAATCCAATCTGCTCCTTCTTCTGTCCCTCCACATTGGAATCTATGAGGGTTTAGCTCAAAACATGGGGAAGTTGACATGGACGAAAGACAGAAACAATTCATATAAACAAGTTGCTGGCACGAGAGTTTTCTTTCCATTTCTAATGAAGTGAATCTTACTTCACTTTGAAATATGATGGAATAAAGTAAAATGACTCACTACATTGGTTGCGCTTCTTATATCGTGAAGTAGCAGTTGATCGACACAGCTTAACACATCATTATGGATCATCGGAAAACAACCTCTATGTTTTTATAACACATGAGTATGTTTGCGTACATACGACCTCTATATCTCACCATAGACGAAAACCTCTAAGGTAATGGAGGTAGTGTTGTTGCGAACGAGAGTTTATGGAGTAATAAAAGTCAAATATGATTACGAGATGCTGTTATTCTTTTATGTCATCTTCCTTATCTAGTTTGGTTAAGAAAGCGTTATAGATAATCCGCCTTATATTATACATAATACAGGGAAAAACTAGAAAATGGAAGGACTAATTGTTCATCGTAGTCCAACGTGGTACACGAGGCTGTAAATAACTGTACAATTTAATGATGAACTTCTTGTTCAATTGACTTCTCAATCATATCAAAACTATCCAAGAACTGGCTGATCTTAGACCATATTTTATAACAAGATTAATCAAATAATATAATCTTTGTAATTTCAAGCATACTTACCTTATCTCCTCCTTTTTAGGCTGGCATTTGTCCGGATTGACTTTTATGTTGGCAAAATCCCATTAATACCTTCCCCCCAAGCTAAGGAAGGAGTTGAACTAACTTGGTCGGGAGGAAGTGAAGGTCAGCATTGATCGACGGGCTTAATGAACAAGACCAAGATCAACTTGGATTCTCACTTTCAAGTAGCTAAGTTCACGACTAATGTAAATGACAAAGATCAAGTCTACATATACAACAACATTACGCTATTGTCTTAGAGGCCCTCGTCTATGGCGGAGTAAGAGAGGTCGGATGTACGTAAGCATACCCTTGTGTTAGAAACACACAGAGGTTGTCTTCCGATAATCCATAATGAAATAAGTTGTGTCGATCAACTGATACTTCACAATATAAGAAGCGCAACCAATTTAGTGACTCATTTTGCTTTGTTTCATTATATTCCAAAGTCAAGAAAGAATGTGTCAGTCACTCCATTGGAAATTGAAGCGAAAGATCTAAGTCTACATATGTGATGCTAAAAGCCCACATACATGTACATACAAAAATTCTAATGAGAATATAATACACAATAACAATTATACCCAGTATATATCCAACGACAATAAAATCTATTGATAGGATCTGAAGAGAGTGAGAGACAGACAAACAATACATCCATGCTAAGGAATAGAGAGTTTGCTTTCACACTTGTAGATATGATAAGTTTGCATTTTTTTGATTTCAGTTGAAATACAATAACTCAAATGTCGAATAAAGATGTTAAAGAGCTTGAACTAGGGGCAATTTTGGCAATCAAGCTCAACCGGATTGCTTACAAAAGATTGGGAAAAGAGGTTCATAAAAAAGTATAAGCATTAATGAGTTTCGAACCCAGTGATTATACAACCTCAAGGTCGAACTTTCAGCATTCATGTTTGAACGTTCGAGCTCTGGTTGAATACTTGAGCTAAGGGTTCTTTCTCAAGCTATTCAAATTCACGGATGAGATCTTAGGAGTCTAAAAATGAGGCAAAATATGAGGCCTCTAATCACGCGTCGCCACGTGTACAAAATCAGTTTTTTTTTTAAAAAAAAAATTGCATCACTCCCTTGCTTTTGTACATGTGATGACGCATGATTGGAGACCTCATATTCTGTCTCACTTTTAGCCTCTTAGGATCTCATCCAATTCAAATATAAACCAAAGGGTCGAATTTTCAACATTAATGATAACTCTTAATTTCAATGTTCAACCTATAGGGGCGACCCTGCAGCAGGGTGGACCGAGAGGAGTGGGGAAACACTAAGGCCACAATGCACAGAAGCATTTCCGGTTTAGATTTCAAATTTCTCACGTTTCTGTAAGCAAATAGCAAAAAATGAGAAAGATCGCATGAAACTCACGAAAGCACTAATATGTAGCAATGAACTTGTAGTAATTACTAGGTTAGAGCCACTCTGGTCCTGTTGCTTAGGAGAAGATACAAGTCCTTAAACCCTTTGGCTTCTAGCATCGCAACATGAAATGTGGAAACTAAGTCTCATCCGAGCTGAACTGAAGTGCCGAGCTGAAATCAGGTCAGCCAACATAATTTAGGCAACCAGCGTGCTGGAATAGTCAGCTGAGCTGAGCTTAAGAAGTGAAGTATGAAGAGTAGCCGTACTGAGCTGAAGAAGAGCTGAGGTGAATCAAGCAACTAAGACGAGAAAAGATGAAGTATGACCGTGTTGAGCTGAAGAAGAGCTGAGATGAAGCACGAAACTAAGATACGCTAGAGATAACAATGTAAAGAAGTGTTGAGCTGAGGTGACGAAGTGAAGCACAAGATAGGAAGAAGGTAGACCTTCCATACTTAGCAAATATTGTAACTTTAGAATTATTTTACTGTACACAGCTGAGCTGTATTGGTAAATAGCCGTTACCACAACCACTACTGTCCAAGTGGTGAAAAACAGCTGTTAGAAGTAGAATTTCTCCCCTATAAAAGGAAACAACCTTGTAAATTATATTTGAACTTGAATGAATGAAAATTCTTTCAATCTCGACATGAAGCTGCATGAACTTTTTTGCATCTTCATGATAATGCGTTTTCTGCTCTTGTGTCGGTATCTATACAGTGACAACAGAAGTCTACACCAGTGCAGTTGAGTTGGAAATCTTGTTAACTTTTCAGTTTATGTCGATGAAATATTCTTGGGAGGCATCTTGCTTTCCTTTGTCCGGAGTGATGTCCAGCTCCTATCTGCAAAAGGAAGATGGAAATAGGTTAGTAACATATTTTTTCTAAATTCTTCCAGGAAAAGCATAATCTTATAGCTTCCTGGTTCTCAAAAGAACAAGGAGGGCATAAGTAGCCTATTGTTGTTTTCTCCTTTTCAGTGTTCTATAGACATGCTCTGTCTTTCGGGTTTTTTTTTTCATGTTGTTTAATTTGGCTTTCCTTGTGTATGCTTGGACTATGCATGATTATGAAAATTACTTATGTCAATTAAAGAAGAGGACATCATAAGCTAGCAAAAGTTTTGAATCACATTGTTAAAAACCAAAGAAGAATGTGTGCTGGAACGGGGCGCTGGGTGGAGGAGCTTGCACAAACTGGGTGTTATGCATAGAATGTGCTATTCCTGTTTGTGTTTTCTTCTTTGTAAAGGCATAGATGATAAGTAGTAGTTCTTCGATACAATACTTAACGCAATTTTCATTATGGTTCATTTGAAAACCATCTTGGTGTGTTTTAACACATGGGTAATGTTGCATACATCTGACCCCTTCCTACTCTATCATAGGCGCGAAACTTGATAAAATGTCTAGTTGAAAAAAAAGAAAGAAAGAAAAAACGAAAAGCAGAGAAGTGGACATCATAATGTTTAGAAATATATTGTTACGGCCTGAAAAAAAAAATGAATTAAAGAGAATGGATAATTATTTATTCTTCCCTATTAAAAGTAAGATAATGATAAACACAAACAAACCTTAAGTGGAATAGGATACTACTTGATAAACTAAACCCAATCACTATGGAAAACCCTAACTTTCCTTATAAATATACCACAACCCCCCCCCCTCCCATTCCCAAATCCCTGCCGCCCACCCCAACAAAGACTCAAAAAAAATACAAAGCAGCCGTGGGCTGCCATTCTCAAAAAAAAAAAGAAATAAAAAAAAAAAAATTTTACAGTTTGTTCTAACTCCAAGCATGGTGGGCAACCGCGGTGTAGGAAGAAAGAGTATTTGCAGGAAAAAAAGGTAGGTGCCTCTTCCCCCCTCAAACGGGTATAATACATGCATTCCTTGATGATATATTTTATGTGATTTTACTTGTTTTAATTATTTATATTATAGATGTGTATTTGTTTATAATTGAAAAGCATGAGGTAACTGTTTACTTGCTGCTATGTATGTGTATGAATGTGAATTTGATGGTATGATTGGATTAGGGTGAGAATACTCTTTAAACAACTCAAAAGATTAGGGATTTACATACTTAGGGGGTTTAAAAATTTCGTTTTGACCTTAGAATAACTTCATCTAGCCCGGAATAGGCTAGGATTGGTTGAAAATTGAAAAAAACGGGTCTGACGGACGCGTTTCAGGGGGTGGCGCGTGGGGCCCACGCGCGGCCCCTGACGGCGCGTCCGGACACGTGATGACGTGTCCACCTTCAAAAGTTGCGTCTCGTTATAACGAGTCCAACGCAACTGGTTTGAGGTCAATCGGAGTTAAAACGAAGATTTTATGGAGGTTAGAAGGAAATAGAAAAAAAAATAAAAAAAAAGAAAATACTGTTGGACCGGCCAGGCTGCCGGACCGGACCGGATGGCCAGCGGACCGGACCAGGCAGCAGGCCGGCCCAGGCCGAAAATTTAAAAAAAAAATCTGAAATTAATTTCTGAAATGATTAAACAATAAATAATTAATTAAAATTAGTTTAAAATTCTAGAAAAATATATTTAATTATTAGAAAATTCTAAATAAATTACAGAAAATATAAAATGTTAAAATTAAATTATTTTCACTTAATTTATGAATTTTGGTAAATGTAATTAATTAAAAAATAATTAATAATAAATAGAATTAAATAAGGAAAAAATTAGTAGAAAATTCTAGAAAATTAGTACAAGCTAAGGAAAAATAAAAGGAATGCTAAACAACCACTTTTTAATATTTGTAAATTTTATGAAGCCAAATATTGAGTGCCGGAGAGGGTAAGGATGGGCGTACGGGCCCTAGACGATTAGTGTTGAGTGCCGGAGTTGGTGAGGATGGGCGTACGGGCCCCAGGCGATTTTGTTGATTGCATTCATGGCACGTGCATTGCATTGGGAGTGGGCTGAGATGTACGGGTCTCAGACGCTCGAGTGAAGAGGACCATGGTGTACGGGCCATGAGTATGTGAGTATGATGGATCATGGTGTACGGGCCATGGATACTTGGTTATGGTGGATCGTGGTGCACGGGCCACGGGTATCGGTTGGGGTGGATCGTGGTGCACGGGCCACGGGCATCCGCAAGGGTGGATTGTAGTGCACGGGCTACAGGCATCCAGTCAATCCCGGGATCATGCATTGCATATAGGTCTAGGGCATATTGCATGACATGATTCTTGTTGCGTGTGACACGTTAATTGAGCATGCATCACGTACTTGTGCATTTTTTATGTGGAGTGCTTTACTTACCGCATTTACCTTATCTTAGGCATGTTATCTTATATTTATGTGCTATGTGTTATATCATGTTTATGTGCTATGTGGCTATATCATTTCGGTATGTACGTTTTGTATTTGTTTGAGGCGGGCATCTACTGGGTGATTTCTGTCACTCACCCCTACTTCCCAGGTGAACCGGATGAGGACTACGAGCACATCTTCATTGAGGACGGGGCGGACATAGCAGAATGGGCTGGTTGAGAGCTGTGGCTAGGATATGTGGGGACGCTGCAGTTGTTTTGTTCTTATTTATATTTTGAGGATTTCCACACACTACTTTACTATTTTATTTCCAGAGTTTTATTTAGCAATGTAATGACGGTTATTGAAGTTTAATATATGCTATGGTTTACGTTTCCGCGAAAAAAATTTCTACGTCATTTTGACAAGTAAGAGATTGATTCGACGCTTTGTATTCTCCTTAGTGAGATACGGCGGGTGCACTGTTCCCGAGGTTAGGACTCGGGAGTGGGGCGCTACAGGTGGTATCAGAGACGAGGCTTCAGATCCGCCTCGGAAACACAGGATTAACTAGATCACTAGACGTAAGTTACGATCTTTTGTAAAATGACGATTTTACCCCTAATAAACAGAGTAGACTTAAGAGATGATTTTAGACCTAAGTTATGATCGGGTTATGGGAGGTGTGTGCCGATGGTGAGCTTTTCTTGTCTAATTATCAATTTATCCGCGTTCCACCTTTCAACTTATTATCGACAAATTTGTATTCGTTTCATGAACTCAAATTCTGGATAATGCCTCCACGACGCGAGCCGCCAGCTGGAAACGGAGGACACGATGGCGATGATCAGCAGGGTCAGGGGACCATTCCTTAGGTCCTTGTAGATACCCTGGCCAGGCTGACTGCATTGATAGCCCAGCAGCAGATACAGATGGCTCACCTACAGCAGCAACAGCAGCAGCAGCAGCCACCTCCAGCACCACCACCCCAGGGGGGCTTCGATTTTTCTACCGGGAGATGCAGAACTGCCGGATACCTATGTTCAGAGGTACCACACGACCAGAGGAGCAGAGATCTGGCTCAAGAATGTGTCTAAGCAGTTGAGATTGATGCAAGTTACGGATGGCCTGAAGGTTGATGCGGTTGTACCATTCTCAGAGGGTAATGCCGAGCAATGTCGGCAGGGCATGGCACGCAGACTGACTCCATCACCGATATGGACCTGGTTCAGGGAGGAGTACCAAAAGCACTATGTTACTAAAAGTGTCATTTAGAGGAGGATGATGGTGTTTCAGCTTCTGACGTAGGGGTCCATGACTGGGGACCAGTAGTTTGAGAGGTTCCATGCACTTGCGAGTTACATGCCCGTCATCATGGATAACGAGAAAGCGAAGATGCTGGAGTTCAAGACCAGCTTGAGCTCTCGCCTTCAGTCATTGATCATCTGCAATCAACCTCCACTTTTGAAGAGTTGCTGGAAGTGTGTCTTGAGGTTGAGGGTGATCTCGAGAGGGTTGGAGCGGTCGACAGGGCTAAGAGACCGCGAGAGGAGTTCCGTCCTAGGAGATAGGAGAGATGGTTAAAGATCTCATGCTGCCATCTGACCGGGCAATCTTTCAGATCACCACAGTAGGGACAGGGATCAGCGTCTCGACCATTGATGATTGAGGGTCCCGCAGCGACAGCGGCACAGCCACTCAAGGCAGTTGTACCGCCACCCCTAGTAGGTACACATTGTGGTTATTCGCACATAGATCATTGCTAGAGAGCTCAAAAAGGTTTGCTGCAACTGTGGCAAACAGGGACATTATGCTAGAGAGTGTCCTACACCGGCACAAGCCCCTCCACCACAGGGTCAGAAGTAGCAGAAAGCAAAAAGGAGGACATTCCAGTGGTATGAGAAATTAAGGACGGCTTCTCTGATGAGCTATCATTTTCACCACCGAGCAGGGAAGCAGAGTTCAAGATTGATCTTATACCCGAAGGTAAACCGATCTCGAAGGCGCCATACAGGATGGCAACAACATAGTTAAAAGAGCTCAAGAAACAGTTATAGGGGTTGCTGGACTGAAAGTTCCTAGTGTTTCGCCCTGGGGACCCCGGTATCATTTGTGAAGAAAAAGGACGGTAGTCTGAGACTATGCATCGACTATCGTAAGCTTAATAAGATCGCGATAAAGAATAATACCCACTACTGATGATCAATAAGTTAAATGATCAGTTGAAGAGTGCCATGGTATTGTCGAAGATTGATCTTCGATCATGCTACCATCAGTTAAGGATTAAGGCAGAAGGCATAGCAAAGACTGCGTTCTGTGCTCGATATGGCCACTACGAGTTTCTTGTAATGCCCTTTGGACTGACGAATGCACCTGCGGCTTTCCTGGATCTCATGAACACAGTATTCAGGGAGCAGTTGGACCATTTTATGGTGGTGTTCATCGACGACATCTTGGTGTACTCGCCTAATGAGGAGGCTCATGCCGAACACTTGCGGGAGGTATTGGAGACTCTTAGAAAGAAGATAGAGGCGATCACGGAATGGCCACGACCTACTAACGTCACTGAGGTACGCAGCTTTCTTGGCCTTGCCGGTTATTATCGCAAGTTTGTGAAGGGATTTTCGAGGATTGAAGCACCACTGAGTCGACTGACTCAGAAAAAGACTAAGTTTGTATGGACCTCCGAGTGTGAGAAAAGCTTTGCAGAGTTGAAGCAGAAATTGACGACTGCACTAGTGTTAGCATAACCCTCTGGCACTGAAGGATTTGTCATCTATAGCGACGCCTCGAAGAATGGGCTAGAATGCGTGTTAAGGCAGGGAGATAGAGTTATTGCATACGCTTCGAGACAGTTGAAGCAATACGAACAAAATTTCCCGACTCATGATCTGGAGCTGGCAGCGGTGATGTTTGCATTAAAGATTTGGTGCCATTATCTATACGGTGTAAAGTGTGAATTCTTCACAGATCATAAAAGCTTGAAGTATTTATTCACACAGAAAGAGTCGAATATGCGTCAGAGGAGATAGCTTAAGCTATTGTAGGATTATGACCTGACCATTAGTTATCATCCGGGAAGGCAAACCGAGTTGCAGATGCCTTGAGCAGGAAGTCTAATCACGCTGGACAGACACCATTGGAGAAAGAGATGGCAGAGTTTGATCTCGACATTGTTGATTCCACTGCTAATATTCTGGCAGCCTTAGAAATTACACCATCTCTGGTTGAGCGGATCAAGGAGACGCAAAAGGAAGATGTGACGCTTAGTGATATCCGAGAGAGGATGTTAACCAATTTAATTGAGGGCTTCGAGATTCATGATGATAGAAGTATTTGGTACCAAGGAAGGTTGTGCGTGCCTGACGATGAGGAGCTAAGGAGGGAATTGCTGAAGGAGGCATACAATTCGAAGTTGTCGATCCACCCCGGTGCTACGAAGATGTATAACGATCTGAAGAAGCACTACTTGTGGAGTGGGATGAAAAGACACATTGCTGAGTTCATTGAGAGATGTCTCGGTTGTCAGCAGGTTAAGACAGAGCATCAGAGGCCGGGAGGTTTGATGTTGCCATTAGAGATACCGGAGTGGAAGTGGGAGCATGTGACGATGGACTTTGTAGCAGGACTTCCTAAAACAAGAAACGGTAACGATATGATCTGGGAGATCGTTGATTGATTGACGAAGACTGCTCACTTCCTACTCGTGCCTAGTGATGTGACCGTGCAAAGACTGGTGACATTATATATTGATGATGTTGTTAGCCTACACGGAGTCCCAGTCAGTACCGTCTCAGACCGTGATTCGAAATTCACCTCTCGATTCTGGTCAGCTTGCCAGAAAAGGTTGGGGGCGGAGCTGCGACTCAGTATCGCTTTTCATCCACAGACAGACGGGCAGTCTGAAAGGACCATTCGGACATTAGAGGACATGTTAAGAGCGTGCGCATTGGACTTCAAGTGGAACTGGGATAGCATGATCAAGTTGATTGAGTTTTCCTATAACAACAGCCACCATAGTGCCATCGGCATGACACTCTTTTAGGCGCTCTATAGACGTAAGTGCAAGTCACCCCGTTCATTGGGACGAGGTTGACGAGCGTACTATTACCGATCCTGAGTTGGTCAAATAGACTAAAGAGAAAGTAAAGTTGATACGTGATAGGCTCAAGGTTGCGCAAGACAGAAGTAAGGGTTGGGCAGATTCAATGAGGTGTCCTTTAGAATTCGCTGTGGGCGAGAAGGTTATTTGAGAGTGTCGCCTATGAAAGGGGTTTCACGATTTGGTTTGAAGGATAAGCTGAGGCCTCGCTACATCGGCCCATATGAGGTACTCGAGAGGTCGGTACCTTGGCCTACCGATTAGCGTTACCCCCTGCCTTAGCTCAGGTTCACAGCGTATTTCATGTTCCTCAGTTGAGGACATATGTTCCGGATCGGAGCCATGTTTTAGATGCGCCACCGTTGAGAATTCGACCAGATACAACATATGAAGAGACCCCTATCAGGATCGTGGATCGCAAGGACCAAGTATGGAGGCACCGGATCACTCCTTATGTTTAAGTCCAGTGGATCAATCATACGGAGCGCGAGGCGACTTGGGAGTTTGATGAGCAGATGCGAGAGAGGTATCCACATCTCTTCGAATAAGGTACGTCAAGTTTCGAGGACGAAACTTCTTGTAAGGTGGATAGGATGTTACGGCCTGAAAAAAAAATGAATTAAAGAGAATGGATAATTATTTATTCTTCCCTATTAAAAGTAAGATAATGATAAACACAAACAAACCTTAAGTGGAATAGGATACTACTTGATAAACTAAACCCAATCACTATGGAAAACCCTAACTTTCCTTATAAATATACCACAACCCCCCCCCCCTCCCATTCCCAAATCCCTGCCGCCCACCCCAACAAAGACTCAAAAAAAATACAAAGCAGCCGTGGGCTGCCATTCTCAAAAAAAAAAAGAAATAAAAAAAAAAAAATTTTACAGTTTGTTCTAACTCCAAGCATGGTGGGCAACCGCGGTGTAGGAAGAAAGAGTATTTGCAGGAAAAAAAGGTAGGTGCCTCTTCCCCCCTCAAACGGGTATAATACATGCATTCCTTGATGATATATTTTATGTGATTTTACTTGTTTTAATTATTTATATTATAGATGTGTATTTGTTTATAATTGAAAAGCATGAGGTAACTGTTTACTTGCTGCTATGTATGTGTATGAATGTGAATTTGATGGTATGATTGGATTAGGGTGAGAATACTCTTTAAACAACTCAAAAGATTAGGGATTTACATACTTAGGGGGTTTAAAAATTTCGTTTTGACCTTAGAATAACTTCATCTAGCCCGGAATAGGCTAGGATTGGTTGAAAATTGAAAAAAACGGGTCTGACGGACGCGTTTCAGGGGGTGGCGCGTGGGGCCCACGCGCGGCCCCTGACGGCGCGTCCGGACACGTGATGACGTGTCCACCTTCAAAAGTTGCGTCTCGTTATAACGAGTCCAACGCAACTGGTTTGAGGTCAATCGGAGTTAAAACGAAGATTTTATGGAGGTTAGAAGGAAATAGAAAAAAAAATAAAAAAAAAGAAAATACTGTTGGACCGGCCAGGCTGCCGGACCGGACCGGATGGCCAGCGGACCGGACCAGGCAGCAGGCCGGCCCAGGCCGAAAATTTAAAAAAAAAATCTGAAATTAATTTCTGAAATGATTAAACAATAAATAATTAATTAAAATTAGTTTAAAATTCTAGAAAAATATATTTAATTATTAGAAAATTCTAAATAAATTACAGAAAATATAAAATGTTAAAATTAAATTATTTTCACTTAATTTATGAATTTTGGTAAATGTAATTAATTAAAAAATAATTAATAATAAATAGAATTAAATAAGGAAAAAATTAGTAGAAAATTCTAGAAAATTAGTACAAGCTAAGGAAAAATAAAAGGAATGCTAAACAACCACTTTTTAATATTTGTAAATTTTATGAAGCCAAATATTGAGTGCCGGAGAGGGTAAGGATGGGCGTACGGGCCCTAGACGATTAGTGTTGAGTGCCGGAGTTGGTGAGGATGGGCGTACGGGCCCCAGGCGATTTTGTTGATTGCATTCATGGCACGTGCATTGCATTAGGAGTGGGCTGAGATGTACGGGTCTCAGACGCTCGAGTGAAGAGGACCATGGTGTACGGGCCATGAGTATGTGAGTATGATGGATCATGGTGTACGGGCCATGGATACTTGGTTATGGTGGATCGTGGTGCACGGGCCACGGGTATCGGTTGGGGTGGATCGTGGTGCACGGGCCACGGGCATCCGCAAGGGTGGATTGTAGTGCACGGGCTACAGGCATCCAGTCAATCCCGGGATCATGCATTGCATATAGGTCTAGGGCATATTGCATGACATGATTCTTGTTGCGTGTGACACGTTAATTGAGCATGCATCACGTACTTGTGCATTTTTTATGTGGAGTGCTTTACTTACCGCATTTACCTTATCTTAGGCATGTTATCTTATATTTATGTGCTATGTGTTATATCATGTTTATGTGCTATGTGGCTATATCATTTCGGTATGTACGTTTTGTATTTGTTTGAGGCGGGCATCTACTGGGTGATTTCTGTCACTCACCCCTACTTCCCAGGTGAACCGGATGAGGACTACGAGCACATCTTCATTGAGGACGGGGCGGACATAGCAGAATGGGCTGGTTGAGAGCTGTGGCTAGGATATGTGGGGACGCTGCAGTTGTTTTGTTCTTATTTATATTTTGAGGATTTCCACACACTACTTTACTATTTTATTTCCAGAGTTTTATTTAGCAATGTAATGACGGTTATTGAAGTTTAATATATGCTATGGTTTACGTTTCCGCGAAAAAAATTTCTACGTCATTTTGACAAGTAAGAGATTGATTCGACGCTTTGTATTCTCCTTAGTGAGATACGGCGGGTGCACTGTTCCCGAGGTTAGGACTCGGGAGTGGGGCGCTACATATATTAAAGGAATCGCTTTGCATTCAAATTAATTTTGTTGGATCCAGACTCCCAGCAAATCTAGTAACTTTCTCATGGATGCTGATTTCATGATAGCTCATACATGCCTAGCCAGCCATCCAGTCTTCCTGCAAAACTACGTGGCTAGGCTACATTTGTGGTTGCTCTGTTGTAGCCAAAGATTATTGAGATCGAATTCTCTCGCACATTTACCAACTGTACAAGTCCTTTCTTTTTTTTCTGCAACTGTACAAACCCATATGATCTTGTAGAATATTAATGGGGGAATGGATGTGCATTGCCTCCATTACAAGGATGAGTCTTTAGCGGATACAACAACATTACCCCATTACTTTAAAAACTTCCGGCGGGGTATGGAGGGGTCGGATGTACACAACTATACCCATTGTTAGAAAACACACAAAAGTTGTTTCCCGAGCACAGTCATGACTCCACTTATTGATTATTCAAATGTCAGATCAAACTTTCAACACCTCAGATGAATGAGTACCTTTGATACTACTATAGAAAGCTCCTTATATGAAAACATTGAGTACATATACCTTCTTATGATTTACCTTGAGTCACCAAACTAATTTTTCCACTTGTTGGCAGCTGTGCATGGCACTTAATGTGGACCGAGACCTAGATATGTTTATCGTAATTTGCTGAGAAAGCTTGTTCAAGCAAAAGAAGTTCTCAAGGAGTATGTTGACCGGTAAGAAATTTAATCCTTCCAAATCTTTTCATCTTTCTCAAAGATCTTGGGTTTTTTTTTGGGAATCTGATTCTCGTATAGGCATTGTAGCCTTATCTACAGTTTTCGCACTCGTATATTTCTCTCTCCTTCGCCACCCTCATGTCTTTTCTTTGTGATCTTGAAGTCACATATTCGAACTGCGGAAATAGCCTTTTACACAAAGTGTAGAGTAAGACTGAGTACATAAGATTACAAAACGATCCGGTCTCTCCCCTGACCCTGCACAAACGTGAGCTTAATGCACCGAGAACGCCTTTTTGTATACCCTCCATATATTTTCCCCCACTTGCATAACATAAGGTGCATACTCTCACATCTTTCCTTAAATATCTTGTGTGTGACAGCATTTAAGACCTAGTCCCTATGTAGAGACTAACATCACGTCAAATTTTCTTTCTTAGGGAGAAGAAGAATACAAAAGAGAGGACTGAAACACGGGAAGGCTAGTGAAACTGTTAAAAGTTTTATTGGGGATTACCAGCAAGCTAGTGGGTAGTGCCAGTTCGTTTGCCCTAAACTTTCTCTTGCCTCTAGTACCAGTCTTTAAGGTGTTGACCTTGCAACAATATCTTCACGATGTTGACTTTCTAGCAATATCTTCGAGTTCAGGCACCCCTTATGTAATTTACCTTCTATTTCAGAAATTTTTACAACTGTTTCACCCATTCGGAATGTAATCAGATAACTATACCCAAAAGAGGCGGGTTGGGATCTCCTAACCCCCACTTTCCTCACCCCCTTTGTGACCGCGCGTCACGTGGCAGCAAGGGGATGTGGTGAGGCTAGATGAGGGTCACCCGCATCTTGCCTCACCACCCCCTCTTGCTGCCACGTGTCGCGCGGTCACGCGTCACCGCACCTTCTTTACGGTGAGGAGTGTTGGAGACAATCAATCATGTACCAAGACGCAGTCGTACAATGTGTGCATATGAAACAACAAAATAAATCAAACCCGGGGCGAGTCGAGGACTCTGTCCTTAAGACGTATTGCTCCGGTATACTGTGCCCAACCGGTGTGAGCAATCGTCTCCCAGGATACAACGGGTACCTGTTCAGTTGAGCGGCACTGCTGAACTTGAACTCCTTCGAACGCTAGAGTGTCCTGACTTCTCCCGGACAATATGCAAGACTCACGTGCTACGAATGCAGAATGCTTATGAAATGCTTAGAGCTTGGTGTGTCAAATGAATGCACCCTTAGCCCTCTTTATATAGGGGAGTCGGTTGGAGAACAAGGTACCGTGACCATTGGATCAAAACCGAAGTTTGATTTAGACCGTTAGATTAAAACCTCCTATCTAGATTAGGAAGGTTTAATCTCAGCCTTTGGATCGAAGATAGATTAGCAGGTTTAAACCTGGATCGTTAGATGGAAACCATATTCGGTTAAGCAGTTAAGACAGTTTAAATCTCGGCCGTTAGATCAAAGCTATCTTCCCTGCCACCGTTAGATCACAACAGATTGATCTTATTTTAAACCGGAGGATAGTGTTAGTTTCAAGTTTGAAACCTAACCGCACAATCAAAATGATTCTGCCCGCTGTCAGACTTCGATCGATCACATCGATCGATCGAAGTGACATCGATCGATCGATGTGATCGATCGATGTCTGACAGAGCACTTCAATCGATCACTTTGATCGATGTAAGTGACATTGATCGATCGATGTAAGTGACATCGATCGATCGATGTCCTCTGATCGTCTTTGATCGATCCAACAATCGATCTAAGCTGCCTGATCTACTTCGATCGATGACATCGATCGATCGATCGATGTCATCGATCGATGTCCGTCAGACGCCTTTTTCCGCCACATGGACACTTCCAACGTGGCATTCCTCCATACGGGTGACACCTCACCCATCCACAACATTTCCATCTACTTTGAGCATTAATTTCACATTCACACAATCTCAAAATTGAGTGATTCCACATCCTAACATTAACTACTCGTTACGTAGATAATTAAGGATTCATTAGTTTTCGATTTCATTATCGGAAACTCATTAAGCTCAAAGTACGTTGCTCAACCAAATTTAGCAACACTCATTAACGGGCCAAAGCCCAAATCTTCAATCTCCAACAACGGGCCAAAGCCCAACCTTAAATTCTCCAACAATCCCCCACATGAATGGAAATTAATGCAAATGCATATGCAGACTCTGAGGAGAAGTCAGACAAGGAAATATTGCATCAGAAGAGGTAGCTTCTGGCTTTGAACCTTTCCTAGTGATATACCATCGGATTCACTCGGCTAAATAATGACTTGATGTCTTGAACTAGTCAGCCTTTGTTGTGAACCAAGACAACGATACTCACACAATACTTCCTTTAACACCCTTTTGGTTCTCATGGTTGTGTTCGTTTTGGCCATGAACAACCTGGTTTCAGAAAGTGTTTTAGAGAAATCTTGCCACCCAGACTTTCTCATAGAAGCGGCCCCACTTCACACTTACATAGGTGATTCCTATAAAGAGTATTCTGCCATACTCCACTTGACGTATCAAGATATAGGACATCATTAAAAGCCTTAGCTTACCCTAAGTTCTCTGCAGACAGCACTTTTTATCAGACGGAATGAGTAAGTGCTAACTGAACCTTCATAACTTAGTTGTCCCATTGAACCAAGATTCTGGGATCTCCAGTCAACAAGGTTGGGTTACCATTACAAAGATTCATACATTATGGGCTTCAGTCCCATTCCGTTTGTCAATCTTGACATCTGATCTCTAGGCAAGCCTTTTGTAAGCGGATCTGCAAGATTCTCCACCGATTTCACATAATCAATGGAAATCACGCCATTAGAGATCAATTGTTTGATGGTGTTATGTCTCCGACGTATGTGTCGTGACTTACCATTATAGATGCTGCTTTGAGCACGTCCTATAGCTGACTGACTATCACAGTGTATGCTAATAGGAGCGATCGGCTTAGGCCAACACGGAATATCTTCTAGAAAATTCCGAAGCCACTCAGCCTCTTCCCCAGCTTTGTCCAACGCTATGAACTCAGCTTCCATAGTAGACCGAGCTATGCACGTTTGTTTCGTGGATTTCCACGACACAGCAGCACCACCAATAGTGAACACGTACCCACTGGTGGACTTCGAGTCCTTACTATCTGATATCCAATTTGCATCACAGTATCCTTCCAACACTGCTGGATATCTCGTATAATGTAATCCAAGATACATTGTGTATTTCAGATACCTCATTACTCTGTTAAGAGCTCTCCAATGATCATCACTTGGATTACTGGTAAACCTGCTCAACTTGTTTACTGAACAAGCTAAGTCTGGTCTTGTACAATTCGTTATGTACATCAGACTCCCGATCACCTGAGAGTATTTCAACTGAGCTACAGGTTCGCCTTGATTTTTCCTTAAGTGTATACTTAAGTCAAGCGGGGTCTTTACCGGTTTCACATCATCCATATTGAACCGTTCCAGGACTGATTCAATATAGTGTGTTTGTGACAGTATGAGTCCCTCAGTCACCCTAGAAATCTTAATTCCTAGAATAACATTGGCAACTCCCATGTCCTTCATATCGAAGTTCCTCGTCAACATATTCTTTGTGTTTAAGATTATGTCCCGAGTACTTCCCATGATTAGCATGTCATCTACATAGAGACATACTATCACGTATGCACTCTGTGTGCTCTTAATGTAGACACACTTGTCACACTCGTTGATCTTGAAACCATTAGCTAACATAGCTTGATCAAACTTCAAGTGCCACTGCTTAGGCGCTTGTTTAAGTCCATACAAGGATTTAACGAGTCTACAAACTTTAGACTCTTGTCCTGGAACCACAAACCCTTCGGGTTGTTCCATATAGATTTCTTCATCCAACTCACCATTCAGAAAAGCAGTCTTTACATCCATCTGATGGATTTCCAAGTTATAGACTGCAGCAATTGCAACTAGCACCCTTATAGAAGTGATCCTAGTCACTGGTGAGTAGGTGTCAAAAAAGTCAAAGCCTTCCTCTTGCCAATAGCCTTTAGCTACCAACCTGGCTTTATACTTTTCAATAGACCCATCCTCTTTCAGTTTCTTCTTGAAAACCCACTTACAACCAAGTGGTTTACTTCCAGGTGGAAGGTCAACCAACTCCCAAGTGTGATTTTGAAGAATTGAGTCTATTTCACTATTCACTGCTTCTTTCCAGAATGGAGCTTCTGGAGTAGACATAGCCTCGGAAAAGTTCCTTGGCTCATTTTCTACCATATAGGTTAGAAAATCCGGTCCAAACGAAGTTGGCATTCTGGCACGCTTGCTTTGACGAAGCTCCTCATCTCCTTGAGGAGTCGCCTCACGCATTCGCTTACCAAATCTTGTTTCTTCTTGAATTTTGTCTTTCCTCGGAAAGACATCTTCAAAGAACACTGCATTCCTTGACTCCATGACAACGTTTTCATGTATGTCAGGAATATCCGACTTGGGCACCAAGAACCGATATGCACTACTGTTAGTTGCATAACCGATGAATATGCAATCAACCGTTTTAGGCCCAATTTTCACCTGTCTTGGTCTCGGTACAGCAACCTTCGCCAGACACCCCCACACTTTCAAGTATTTGTAACTAGGCTTGTAGCCTTTCCAAAGCTCGAAAGGGGTTACATCCATCTTCTTAGATGGAATTCTGTTTAAAATGACGTTGGCTGAGAGAATTGCTTCCCCCCACAAGTTCTGAGGTAAACCCGAACTTATCAACATAGCATTCATCATCTCTTTTAGAGTACGGTTCTTGCGTTCAGCAATACCATTCGATTGAGGTGAATATGGTGCAGTCGTTTGATGAATAATGCCATGTTCTGAACAGAATTCATTAAACGGTGTATCATATTCGCCACCTCTATCACTACGAATTGCTTTAATTCGTTTGCTAAGTTGATTCTCAACTTCATTTTTATAATCCTTGAAAGCATCAAGGGCCTCATCTTTGCTACTTAGCAAATATACATAACAGTATCGTGTGCAATCGTCGATAAAAGTTACAAAATACTTTTTACCACCTCTTGTTTGCACAAACTTTAAATCACACACATCGGTATGAATTAAATTCAAATGTTCAGTGTTCCTTTCTATTGAAGGAAATGGCGCCTTTGCCATCTTCGCTTCAACACATATTTGACATTTTCCTTTATTATTAAAGTCCAGTTTGGGCAATAAGTCAAGATTACTCATACGTTGTATTGACTTGTAATTAACATGTCCCAAACGAAAATGCCATAAACAAGAAGACTCAAGCATGTAAGCAGAAGAGGAAGCAATTTTATTAGCCTCTGCGGGCAAATCTCTTTTGGGTACAATAGTGATGACATTCAATTTAAACATCCTATTCGACAAGTACCCCTTCCCCAAATACATGCCATTTTTCGAAAGAATAACTTTATTGGACTCTAACACTAGTCTAAAACCATGCATGACTAGAAGAGATCCAGATACTAAATTCTTCCGAATATCAGGGACGTGCAGCACATTCTGCAAAGTCAGATGCTTCCCTGATGTGAGCTTCAGAACAACTTTTCCCTCGCCTTCGATCTTCGAGGAGGCCGAGTTTCCCATGTAAAGTTGTTCATTGTTCCCGGGATGGTACTCCGTGAACATCTCTCTGCTGGAGCAAACATGTCTAGTGGCGCCAGTATCAAGCCACCACTCACGTACGTTCCCCACAGCATTGCACTCTGAGACCACCGCACAGAGATTCAGATCATCCAATGCATCGACTATGTTCGCCTTTGCCTTGGTTTGCTTCTTCTTGGGCTTTCTGCACTCATTGCTGACATGCCCCTGAATGCCACAGTTGTAGCATTTCCCGGTGAACTTCTTGGCGATTTGCTTGCCTTTCTTGTTCACCCCGAGTTGGCCTTTCTTTTTCTTGGCCTCTGCAACATGGGCCTTAGCCTGACCAGAGCTAGATTGTGGCACTCTTTCAGATCTACGATTGTCCTCCTCAATGCGGAGTCGAACAATTAGATCTTCCAATGTCATCTCTTTTCTCTTGTGTTTGAGATAGCTTCTGAATTCCCTCCACGAAAGAGGTAGCTTCTCAATCACTGCTGCCACGACGAAAGATTCACTGAGCAACATGCCCTCCTCTTCCATCTCGGCAACCAACGTCTGAAGTTCCTCAACTTGAGAAACAACAGTGCGAGAATCAGACATTTTGAAATCCAGGAATTTGCCGACAATAAATGTTTTAGTGCCGGCATCTTCCGTACGATATTTCTTTTCCAAAGCTTGCCACAAAGACTTTGCGGTCTTGTACGTACAGTACAAACCATACAAGGAGTTGTCCAAACAACTCAGAATATGGCTCAAACAAACATAATTGTTGAAGTTCCAACCTTCAACAAAATGTTGGTTTTGCATATTCTGGGCTTGGTCCTCCAACGGATCCACCATAGGCGGGTCCTCAGTCAGAAAGTTTGCCAATCCCACAGCAGTCAAGAAGAACAGCATCTTCTGCTGCCAGCGCTTGAAGAAGCTCCCACTGAACTTCTCCGGTTTCTCCACTTGGGCCACTGCAGGACCCTGCGCAGGAGGAGCATGTCTTGGCACCCCAGCAGTTGGTTCCATTGGAGCAGAGCTCTGAATGTCTGCGCCATGAACGGAGCCTGAGCTTGCGTTCTCCATCAGATTACTGTTCAGTTGATCAAAACGAATAGATCAAAACAGAATCAGATTTAAGAAAGGAGTAGAAGTAGACCGCAAATCAGTACAAAACTGCTTTTGCGCAAATTAAAAACGGTACAGAAATTAATTGAATTGAGATACGTCTTAAGATTGTTGGAGACAATCAATCCTGTACCAAGACGCAGTCGTACAATGTGTGCATATGAAACAACAAAATAAATCAAACCCGGGGCGAGTCGAGGACTCTGTCCTTAAGACGTATTGCTCCGGTATACTGTGCCCAACCGGTGTGAGCAATCGTCTCCCAGGATACAACGGGTACCTGTTCAGTTGAGCGGCACTGCTGAACTTGAACTCCTTCGAACGCTAGAGTGTCCTGACTTCTCCCGGACAATATGCAAGACTCACGTGCTACGAATGCAGAATGCTTATGAAATGCTTAGAGCTTGGTGTGTCAAATGAATGCACCCTTAGCCCTCTTTATATAGGGGAGTCGGTTGGAGAACAAGGTACCGTGACCGTTGGATCAAAACCGAAGTTTGATTTAGACCGTTAGATTAAAATCTCCTATCTAGATTAGGAAGGTTTAATCTCAGCCTTTGGATCGAAGATAGATTAGCAGGTTTAAACCTGGATCGTTAGATGGAAACCATATTCGGTTAAGCAGTTAAGACAGTTTAAATCTCGGCCGTTAGATCAAAGCTATCTTCCCTGCCACCGTTAGATCACAACAGATTGATCTTATTTTAAACCGGAGGATAGTGTTAGTTTCAAGTTTGAAACCTAACCGCACAATCAAAATGATTCTGCCCGCTGTCAGACTTCGATCGATCACATCGATCGATCGAAGTGACATCGATCGATCGATGTGATCGATCGATGTCTGACAGAGCACTTCAATCGATCACTTTGATCGATCTAAGTGACATCGATCGATCGATGTGATCGATCGATGTCCTCTGATTGTCTTTGATCGATCCAACAATCGATCTAAGCTGCCTGATCTACTTCGATCGATGACATCGATCGATCGAAGTGACATCGATTGATCGATGTCATCGATCGATGTCCGTCAGACGCCTTTTCCGCCACATGGACACTTC
>AP025047.1:4638171-4752735 GCA_036186865.1 Eustoma russellianum | reverse complement strand
CGTGGCATTCCTCCATACGGGTGACACCTCACCCATCCACAACATTTCCATCTACTTTGAGCATTAATTTCACATTCACACAATCTCAAAATTGAGTGATTCCACATCCTAACATTAACTACTCGTTACGTAGATAATTAAGGATTCATTAGTTTTCGATTTCATTATCGGAAACTCATTAAGCTCAAAATACGTTGCTCAACCAAATTTAGCAACACTCATTAACGGGCCAAAGCCCAAATCTTCAATCTCCAACAACGGGCCAAAGCCCAACCTTAAATTCTCCAACAAGGAGATCCTATCCCAAAAGAGGCATGAATACTGAATCTTTACTTCACAGTTTTCCTTGATATTCCTTTGGTTGGACCCTTCAGATCTTGAGTGTTAGTTTCCTCTAAAATCAGCATGATGTTACTCCATGATTGTTATCTATCAAATCAGCATGAATTTTTGTATTGCTGCAAGACGGCCTCATATGATTGTTATTATTGTTCTTCTTAATGTGGGTCTTTTTGGTTGGAATCTTTGGCAGGAAATCATCTTCTAATAATAAAACCTTTACCAGTCTTCTAGAAACAGAGATCTTGATCAATCTATGATCCAGTTTATACATACAGGGCCTTCAAGATCTTAGCCAGTGCAAGATGTGAAGAAGCAAATTGATTGTTAGCAGCTCATGATGGTCGGCTGAGATACTCGTTTTGTTCCGGTGTAATCATGTTTGAAGCATAGACCCAGTAGCTCAATAAGATATGAACTCGAGCATTAGAAAGCTTAGAATGGGTTTGGAGGAATCCAAACCCATAAAAGTTGTTTGTTTGGGGAAATAGAGCGTATGTGTTTCGGATTGATATCCGAGTATTATTTGGTAATGGATATCGTTTTTTGATATACTAGCTCCCCTTGTCTATCAATATGGAGAAATGGGGGTATGACTTTCGAACCGGTCAACGTCGCCGCCGGCCGGTCAAATTTTCTGGCTGCCCACCTGCGATACCCATTTAAATTCCTATACGTTCCAAACACCATCAATGTCAATCATACCCATTTAAATTCCTTGTCAAGCTTGGATGACAGCTGTTGGCTGACCAAGATAAACTGTGGGTTAAAGTTCTAAGAGCTAAATATGGATCCCCATTGGAGCCTCGCCGTAATACTTGCGTTTCTAGAACATGGCGCGGCATTACTAAGGCCTTGGGCATTTTAAAAGACTGCGTCCGAACACAGCCGAGGAATCCATCATATTTACCTGTTTTGGACGCGGAGCAACATTGTCAGAGGCATGCCATTTCCGTCAGCAATGCCTATGTTGCGCAGTGTAATTCAGCCGCAAACCCCGCCTATGATATTTGGAGGTTATTATGTAAATTAAAACGCCCCTGCGCGCAAATCTTTTTTTGTGGAAGATGCGGAGATCTGCTTTGCCCACCATGTCCTTCCTCAAGCATCGACATATCCAAGTAGATACACAGTGCTGTATTTGTGGGGACAGTAACATCACCGAGCTCCACGAGTTGTGTGATTGCCGATGGCCCCGGTCGGTTTGGAAGAGGCTTGTGGATGATCAGAAGTGGCAGCAGTTTATACAAGCAAGGACTCTTGAGGAGTGGGTTGATATGAATTTACTCTTTTGTTTGAGTTCAGCGGGTTCTCAACTCTACAGGAAATATGTATTTAGAGAGGTCTCTTTTGACATTTGGCATTTTTGGAACAAAAGGAAGCATGATGCGGACGCACGGGATATCCCTCCTGCACATTTTGTGAAGACGAGCATTCATCGGCTGTTTATCCTTTTCCACGCTCACCAGATCGTTGTATAGGCCTTTCGTGGAAATTTTGCTTATTGTGGTATAGTTAGTTGTAGTTGTTGTGTATAAACATATGAACTGCTTCCTTTTGGTAATGAAATATCGATCCTTTTTGCGAAAAAAATCATACTCATTCCCACTTCAATACCAAACAACTATAACTTTTACGCCCAAACCCATACCCCTTCATATTGGGTCTTATCTAGCTCAAACTAAAAGCCCAAGGATGAAACGAATTTCGCAGACTTGTGAGAGCTGATGCGTCTTATTCTCACAAATGGAACAGAAGGTTAATGAACACGTCCAGACTAACGGGCAGGGACAACAAGGTTAAGGAGCCTAGGCTCACTGAATAAAATATTGAACTGGAACACAGTAGTGCAGCTAATATATAGGTAATAAGCTAAGAGTTTGAATTATTCAACAGCACCCTGATGGGGCTATCTGAAACAAGGAATAGCATGTTGTGCCAGTTGCGCCTGGTAGGAGGCGGCTTAGCTGGTGGATCATAGCATCTCCATTATTCTTTATCTTATTGGTAGAAAGACAAGTGATCAATGAGCGAATCTTAATAGTTAATCAAAAGTCAATAAGAAAAATAATAATGAAGGCAGATTTCTTGTGTTCCACATTTAGGGTTTACAATGTAATTTTCTTAATTACAAGAATTATTAGTGAGGTTCACCAGAAAAAGGAAATAATAATTCTCTGAACTCGAGCATTAGAAAGCTTAGGATCTCAAAAAAACTTGGGGTGTTTGGTTGGCAGGTTTCTCATTAAGGGAATGGGTTTGGAGGAATCCAAACCCATAAAAGTTGTTTGTTTGGGGAAATAGAGGGTATGCATTTCGGATTGATATCTGAGTATTATTTGGTAATGGATATCGTTTTTTTGATATACTAGCTCCCCTTGTCTATCGGAGAAATGGGGGTATGGCTTTCGAACCAGTCAACGCCGCCGCCGGCCGCCGGCCGGTCAAATTTTCTGGCTGCCCACCTGCGATACCCATTTAAATTCCTATACTTTCCAAACACAATCAATTTCAATCATACTCATTCCCACTTCAATACCAAACAACTATAATTTTTACGCCCAAACCCATATACTCCAAACATATACCCCTTCAGTCCAGACTCACGGGCAGGCTATCTGAAACAAGGAATATCATGTTGTGCCAGTTGCGCCTGGTAGGAGGCGGCTTAGCTGGTGGATCATATCATCTCAATTATTCTTTATCTTATTGGTAGAAAGACAAGTGATCAATGAGCAAATCTTAATAGTTAATCAAAAATCAATAAGAAAAATAAACATTATGGGTATGGTGGATAAATAAATAGCTCAAAACGTAATTTTCTTAATTACAAGAATTATTAGTGAGGTTCACCAGAAAAAGGAAATAATAATTCTCTGTCAGCATAATTACACTGTTAATTGTTCTATATAATCTACGCAAACAAAAAGCTGAAGTAATATTCAGCAAAGTACCTTTTAAAAGGAAAGAAACCTCTGGCAAAATACCACGCCGAACTAAAGCCCAAAAAACTAAGAAAACATACCACTTTTAACTTAAACGAGAAATATCAACCTCATCAGGGATTTTGAATGTCTCTGCTGCACCAAATTTTCTTTGCTCCTCGCTCACAGAGTCCTCACCATCACTATCTGCATCTTCACCTTCAAGGTCATGGGGAGTCGATGGATCATGAACACTTTTGGCTACGCAGCCATGGGTTGCTAGCATCTTAACCTGGCGTAGATGAGATATCTCAACAATCACTGTATCATCGTCAACAGGTAGAGGTTGTTTCCAAGGTTCCCCGTCAATTCTCATGAAGGTATGATCAGCTCCACCCTTATGGAATTCAAACCGGACTCTGTGTGCCTGTTAAATGACAAACACCAAAAACATGATAGGACTCTGTGTGCCTGTTAAATGACAAACACCAAAAACATGATTTTCTGTTCACTACAGTTCATGCAGAACAATCTCTCAATTTTCGAGAATGACCAAAATAACAGTAGCAACCACACAACAGATTGAACTACTGATTAGCTAGTCGATCTTCCACGTAAAATCTGATTTAAAATAGTGGGATGCAATAGTTGTCTGCTATAAGAAAGCTAGTTTGAGCTTTGGACATGAAAAAAGTTTCTTTGAGATAATCTACATACTAACTAATCCTCTTAGTGCATGCCTTTTGGGCGTTTTATTACTCAATTTGACAATTTTTTTATTCTATGCATAAGACAAACAAGCGTCCCAACCTGCGCAAGACGGGTCCCATGTCCATTTGGAGCAAGCAAAACCAGTCCATGCCAAGCATCTCTGAAGCCAACCACCTCAATCATGCCATCATCCACAAATGGTGGAGTTAGGTCCCTCTGAACATCACATTGAGACGCTGTAAAGACCAAAAGCTACACAAGAAAAGAAATGAAAATGCAAGTGTGTAAAGATCACTAACATCGCGCCTTTTCTTTTTGTTTGGTGTTCCCCATGGATTCAGTCCACCAGAGAAGCTGGGCAAATTCAGGCATACAATGGATCTAATACTGCAATACATATCAGAAGTACAAACAAAGAAGGGTAAGCAAAGCTCATAGAATTGATCCGCTGCTGTTTACAAGTGGAACATCAAAGGCTAGAGAACACTAGGGACATAAAAACTAAACATTCCATTCTGTGCAAACATAATACACATTATTCGTTTGCTATTTGAAATTTTATATCCCCGTCGAATCCAGTTTAGTAGTCTCTTATTCCTTTTTCCCAACATTTCCCAAAGATCAATGCACTTCCATCCTAGATTTACCAGATTCTTGTATACTTGAAAAATTAACAGGTAAGCATGGAAACTAGACAACACACAAAACTATGAAGGCGCAAAACTAAAGGTAGATTTGTTACAAAACCAATGACTAGGCACTGCATTAATTAAGATGTATCTCCTAGAGAACTTAGAATCATGTGCGAGGACTTTTAAATGGACTATTAAACGGGAGTAACTTTTAAATGGACTGTTAAACGGGAGTATCAAATTGGACACAACCAAAATCCTTGCAATTATTAGATCATAATGTCATGAAGCTTTTATGGCGCAAGTGGAGTTGCAAAGTAGCAAACTGGACACTACCAAATTCCGTCCAACAGTTTGCACGAATGTCATTAAGTTTGACATGGCATACGATTTGGGCTTTTTTTGAGTGTCTTAACTCATTTTAAGAAAGTATACCGCGACTCTGTAAAAGAACACTATCAGCATAGGTTCCTGAGTGCTATTTTTAAGTGGAGTGGTTTCGTAAGTTACTGCCACTCCTGAAAGGGTCATCAAAAGTGTGCCAAAGCCCTAAAGTTGGTAGATGAAGTGCAGTTTGGAATTCCGCAAACATACCATTGTACAAACCTTGCCGCTGTAGTGACTTATTTCCAAAAGGATAAAGACAGACAGTTCACCTGTGTGGAACACGAAGGTCTTGCCATTCACCGGGTCTTTTCATGATCTTAACTTTTGCAAGTTGAGCAATGTTCCTACAGAAACAAATAAGAGAGAAATGAATCCAATCTAGTGCATGCTTAACATATAAATCAATACCCTACTATCTGATGCATATTTGACGCAGTGAATTTAGTGCAGGAACCACCATCATCATGAAATTGATGCATGTAGGGATGTAATAACAGCTTCCACAATAGCTTTATAAATCGATAAGATGAGCCACTATTATGACATAGATTAGGGTGTTAGACAGTTACCTGCTACTGATTCTTCATTCCTAAATTGTTTGTAAATGTTACAGTAGCATAAAGTTAAAAGCTACTGTGTCAGAACCTTCACCAATGGGATATGTTGATAATAATTCTTAGTATGCTTTTTGGACTTGAAAAAGCACAACACTATATGAAAGAATAATGAATTATTGAGGGCAAGTTGGAAGAAAATGAACTGAACACCCTTTCTTTTCTTCTTCTTCTTCTTCTTTTTTTTTTAAAATTTTTTTTTTAAAAAAAAAACCTTAACAAGATGGACAAACTATTTATACAGAATTAGTCCTTTAGTTCAGGGAGAAAATGGAAATCTAAAATCTTATCAGATTTGTTGAATTGTCGGACGAAGGCCCTCATTATACATAAAATCAACAACTATTTTCCTCTAGGGAAGGAGTACAAGTTGAGATTTACAACCAGAACCTAACATAACTTTCAATAAACATTACATTAAAATCAATGTAAAAGAATGACCAATTTAAAAGAAGTGTTCGCAGCATGTGCTGCGGGCCTTGTTCCGCTTGCATATCAAATATGACTACACTTCGCAGTATACAGAAAAGATATTCAGATACCTCGAGGAAGGATGTTTGAGCGAAGCAAAGAACCATCCCTGAGTGCATCCAAGCTTTGCATATGTGCTCTGATTTGCGGTAAGAACCAATTGTACAGTTACAAATTTGTAACAAAGTAGGACCAGTAAAGCATATTCCATAGTTGAACGCAGATAATATAGAACCATATCATGACGAAGGCATCTATCATGCATATAATTTGCACTACCAACCAACACAACATGCAATTCACTAACTGAGTACAGTTGACAAGTAGTAAAGGAAAAAGGTTTCTCATGTCTTGTTTGTTTGCTAAATGATTTACAACAAATGGGTAACTACTGCATCTAATAGTGATAGATTATCATATAAAATGGTTCACATATCATGTTTTTCAACAGAGGCAATTACCAACCAACATATATCTTGCCAGAATTATAAACACGACTGTCAGATTCCCAATACTGCACTGCCTCTTACAAAAGCCACATCCAACTGGTTCCTCTTCAACACATATCCACCCAAAAAAGTGAAACAGAGAAAAGAACCCACCCCAAAAATTCAGACAGTCCCTAGAAAGAAAAAATTATTCTCATCTCATAAGATAGTACCTGATTAACAAGCTGGTTTTTAAATTTTTCAGGATGTAGCTTCCTTTCAGAATGGAATGCATAAGATACTTGCGCATCCATACCTGTAGGCAGAGGAAGTAAATGGGCATTGAAACAGCAACAGAAAGGTGTTGCTCAAAAAAAGTTTCTAGGAGGTATCACTGGGAAGACGAAGCATGCTGAAGGGACAAGAAGTAATATTATCTCACACTTCACACTTCATACAACATAATAAACAAGAAAATCCAAACATAAATCATGACAATCCAGAAATTGACAAATCCATAACAGTATTGACAACGGCTTCCAAGTTCTCATGCCCACTAAGAGTGTTCAGGACTACAGAGGATCGTTATCTCCATTGATTTATCACATACCAAAACTTCCAGAATAACCTAGTATGTCATACCTCTCTTCCTGGTTCCGTTCCCCATCTTATATGATCTCAACCTCCACCATTTAGCATGTGTTGTCTCTTTTTTTTTTTTTTTTGTAAATATGTGTTGTCTCTTTAATCTCAAAAGACCTAATAAGTGCATCTAAAAGCCGGCTTACAGACGTGAAAAACCATCTTAAACATGACCATCTCATGTTCTAATTGAAAATTTCATTTCTAATATGTTTGCCTCTTATATTATCAATTCTTGAAAGCCCAAGCTCGTTTCTATTATGTGTGTGTGTGTTTCTGTCCATGCACATAGTTACTGCCTAACATCCAAAACAACAGAATAACACACGTTACAAAATTGAAAAGCACAGAGCATCAGAGATCTTATAACAGTCCAGCAATTCAAATAAATCCAGTCCAGCTCATGCTGTCCTAATGCAAAATGTAAATAAAACTGCTTCTGCCATGATGCAGATGAATTAAATGACAAGACTGTACAGATAAGAAGAGGATGTGCTTAAGATGGAAACAACAATCATTCGACATAACAAAACAAGGATTTCTACTATAGGGATGAACATAATGCCATTTCAACCCAAGTTCGTTTCTATTATGTGTGTGTATCTTTCCATGCACATAGTTACTGCCTAACATCCAAAACAACAGAATAACACAGATGTTACGAAATTGAAAAGCACAGAGCATCTGAGATCTTATGACAGTCCAGCAATTCAGATAAATCCAGTCCAGCTCATGCTGTCCTAATGCAAAATGTGAATGAAACTGCTTCTGCCATGATGCAGTTGAATAAATGACAAGACTGTACAGATAAGAAGAGGATGTGCTTAAGATGGAAACAACAATCATTGGACATAACAAAACGAGGATTTCTACTTTAGGGATGAACATAATGACATTTCTGCTTCTTTGAAATTTTGTAGTGCCTAAATAAGATTAACAAGGAAATAATCTGTTAATTGACATGTCCAGACATGGGAAACACAAATTACTTTCTACGGGATGCTTCAGAAGACCGAGGAACAATCATTTATAACACAATAAAATAAAATATTATGCTTAATGAGTAGTATACTACTCATCAAGAATGACTTCCCCTTAATCTTAATCGTAAATTCAACAGTTATTTCCATTTTTCACTTCCTTTTTGTTATTCTTCCTTTTTTTGGCTATCTTGTAAAGTTTTCATTGATGAAGTCATGGTAAGGCAGGAGAATACCCATGCTGAAATAGTTCCAGAAGCCCCCACGGAATGTATGATAACCTTCCTGAAAAAGATCCAAGATTTTCATGTTAGTAGGTAAAGAAATCTATCATATTTGGAAGTGGTAGGCTTCGGAAACACTAGAAACTTGAATGTGATGATTTAAAATGCAAACATGAAAATGACATTCACAAAATGGAACATGTTATTGCCTATGTTATCTGTTGTGCACACAGCCCAGTTCAGATAGGTCCATCTATTCCAAAGTAATTGAAGAAGCACTTCAAATTAATTTTAGTTAAATATTTCATATGTGGAAAATCAGGTGATAAAAAATCCAGAGAAAACAGTTACACTCAAGTTTTTCAGCTAAGGATTTAGCAGGCTATCCTACTTATTTCACACAGAAGCCATATGTTTAAGAGATTTCAACAAATGCTTCAGGAAACGTCCAAAAGTATTTTCAGTTAGAAGCCACTATTGTAATGTTGCCTAACCTGGCTTATCTATAAAATTTTAACTTATAAAAATAAAAAAAGGTTGATACAAATGCCTAGCAACATAGGTCATTGCTACTGCACGTTATGTTGTCTCTGTCTTAAGATCATCAATTTAAACATAATCATACAAATTTGAACATCGTTACTAGATATAAGTACATAAACCATAGCATAATCTGCAAAATTTAATAATCAGTCTTAAGCATTCATGAGTATGGTAAATAACAAGATTTGATAGGAAAATGTCATAGGAAAGGCTCTGTTTCGACAATATTACAGAAGTATACCATAAAAGGTTGTAACAAAACCCAATTGACTACATGAATTTCATAAGGTTGTCTGAATCAAACATTAGAGCTCAGTTGAAGGAACAATGGAGAAATTTGCATAAGCAAGCTATAATATTGTCCCACATACCATTCAAAAGACGTCCATATGCAAAGCAAACTTGCGAAAAGGTTTGACAATGAACTCTCTCAGCGTACCACTGGCATAATTATCTTGTGAAAAGAAAGGTTTAAGAAAACTAATTATAACATACCATACTGAGCTCATCAGAGGCAGAAACTCGATGAAATGCATGCAAAGAATGGGGTAGCTCCAAGGGAGCAATGGGATCACAGGAACCTTCACGGGGAGCTCTCATCCTCATAAGAATGTGCCAACTGAAATTCATTTCCCAATAGTCATCACCATGCAAGAATAAGAATCAAAAAGTCAACAACTAAGAAATCAGGGGAAGAAAAGGGCAAACTTAAATAGCATAAAGCTACCTGTCTATCTTCATTTCTTTTGCTTTCTTTACTTGTTCCATGAATGATAGCACAGACCGGCGATCTGTCCCAGGATTTCTCTTTCCCTGCATTTAGCATATGCCTCTGATTAATGTTCACCATCAGCCATTATTTTCCCACAAAGATAAACAAAAAGTTACTTAATTAATTGAACAGTGAAATATAATGGAAAAAAATAAAAAGAAACAAAGAAAAGATAAAACTCATGCTGGTGGATTCAAATATTGTTAACTTCTTTGTAATTTTAAACGTTAATAGGTACAACAATGACAACATCAATAGTAATTACGTAAGAAGAATAGTAATGCAAAAAATATATACGAGTTTTCTAGAGAAGAGAAGAATTTGCTATGCCTAAATGGAAAAAGGGAAGAAAAACAACATAGTGCAGCCAAGGGTGAGAAACTAAATAATAATCATAATTGCGAACTGTTGGAACGTTATAAACTTGGACAGGGTAAAACTAGGGATTAGAAAAATCATTAAGAGTGAGAAGTTCAGATTCCCAGCTGAAAAAGATTAGGCACAACTCAAACATTCATTTTTTTTATACTACATAACATCCATATGCCTGATAAAGGCAGCAAAATAACATTGCATGTGTCTGAATATGAAAGGTTGCATCTTCATCAATTTTAAAAAGCACGCTGCAAACAGAATCACTCAAATCATCAAGAGGTTCAGCTCCTTGAATAAATGTCAATCAGTACATGCAAGACATGCTATTCCTTACCCAACCAAATGCAAAAGGAAGGTTGTTTCCAGTACCCAAAGGCACTGTAGCAATTGCTGGTGGTTGAGATAATTTGAGATCAGAAACAACCCCAAGAAGCCAGCCTGCAGTGCCATCACCACCTGCAACCTACAAAAAACCGCTTTCAGCAAAAGGCATGAATTAAATCAACTACTTGCTAATGTGGCTACAGAAAGGAAGGAAGATGTAAAGCACTCATCATTCAGTCATTCGACTCACAATAACTCTCAAGTTCTCCACAATCTTAGGAGCAAATTCATCACCATTCAGCTTGAGATTTTCAATATTTAGATATATCTTCTGCAATGCCTTATCAGGAGCCTCTTCAGTCAAATCAAAAACCTGAAATATTCATCCCAGCACATTAATGAGTGTGCATTCAATTATCCATGGAATCAAAAGAAATTTAAAAAGAAGAAAACCATAAAGTACCTGATGCTTGTTTAGAAGAGAACGGTAAGTAAGAAGAAGATCACCACCTAATTGACCACCACTCTTGGCGTTGATAAATACTAGGACTGGGCATGATGGTATGCTCTGCATCCTTTCAGGCTGAGAGTCTGGAACAAGTATATAGGTAGGAATGTAGAATTCCTTGATGAACGGATCAAACTCCAAGTTTGTACTGTCCATATCTTCTACTTTTAATAGCTTCACGCGCCAGCAAGTTTGACAAGAAAAGAACAATGTCCTTTGTCAAGTTACACAGCTGTTGCATAGCAGCAAAAACACAACCCACTAGATAAACCCAACAACAATAGTATCAGGAAATTCCATTATATCCAAAACGAGTGAGGAAATGGAAAAAGCACTGACAGTATTATGCTAGAACTCACAGATTCATCTCTAGAAAAGCCAAAGTAGCTCTGTTTGCCACCTCTCCTTAATAAGTAAACTGAACAATATTAGTTGGCCGGGCCTAGTAGACTACACCTACAACTTTCCTGCAAGAAAAGAGAACTTTCAATCAACATGAACGAGTATATGATATGACATAGAGAGTCATGCTTAGGTGATCAAGTCAATTTGAACAAGTTTATCCATTGGACGAAAAATTGAGCAGGGAAGCATTACTACTGCCATGGATCTAAAATTTGCATCTCCTAATACTGCTTCTAAAGAAAAAATAAAGGAACTTTAAAAGTAATCATTGCACCCATTAACGCCAACCTGATAACATTGCAAACAGAGAAAGAATATTGTTTGATATATGAGAAATATAAAGAGATACACAATTTACAAACCTTTCAGCAGTTTCACAAAGATAGGAGTATATGATTTAGCATAGCCATGTCATGAAGAGGATCAAACGATAACATAGAGATCCGAACAAGAGATGATTCATTATTCATCTTATCACAATCTATCATATTTCAAAACTTCTCACATGCGTTTGAACTAAATCAAACAGCAAGAGCATACTATCTTGCTCATTAGTTCTAAGTTCATAAAAATCAACTGATGCGGTCAAGGAGAAGAAAGGCTGACATGAACATCTATACGCTAATGTTCTTGCCTCGTTTTTACATTCAAGGGTTCAACTTCCCCAGACTTGGTGAACAAAAGAGGGGGGAAGGAGGCAGGGGTGGGGCAGGGATCTCTGATCCGTCAACAACATGACACTGTCTGATCTGTATCAATTGGATTGATGATCAGATCGCCAAAATTTTCAATGCACTATATACAATTTCTTTCTTTTCCCAATACAAGTTAACGTCATCAAATTCAAGCACCAAATTTAACCGCACATAAGTTCTCGATTTATATGATTCCGAACTAGGCATATTGATCACATATTACTAAATAAACTTCACCATGTCCGAACAACAACCATGCAACATCAGAACCAACAAATCGATCAATTCACTTTCAATATCTTCTTAGGGAATTCAACAGGATATCCTAATTCTTGGATTTATTACTACACCATACTGTGATAGAAAAGGGATACTCTTGTCTTTTTTCTTTTTATGTCCTATCCTTTTCCCATACATGCCTAATGCCCTTTTCATAATGATCTGAATTTCCCAATTAAACCCAGAGAACACAAAAGAATATAAACCCAGACAGAAAAAAAAAGATTTTGCAAAATACATTTCAGAAAAAAACTTGAGCAAAAGATAGAATTCTGTCAGACGCCAACTAAAGCAACGACAGAAGAAAAAGAAAGGGCAAAAACGAAAAGAAGAGAACAGATCACCTAATCCCTTTATCTAGAGGTGCCGGCGGAATCCCCGAGAGGATGATGGAACCCAGAAGGAGAAATTAAAGTCACAATGGAATCATAAAAGGATTCACATCCAAGAAAAGGTGATCCGCCAACTTCGAACCGGCGCGATGGGGGGGTTTGACCAATGAACCGTTTTGAACGGTTAAACGCGTGGAAGTCACGGAAATTTCTCCAACTTGCCTGTTCTCGTATAATTGATTGCTTTTTTCGTATAATTGTTCAGTTTCAATGAAATGACATTGTTTACCAAAAAATAATAATAAAAAAACATGCGATTTCATAAAAACATAGATAAATAAAAGTGACCTAATAAGACTCTATAGGGGGGAAAATTCACATGTTTTTAGTTATGTCTTAATTGCGTTATGCTTATTTCAACTTCATAATCAAGAGTATTGCAAAAAAAATCATCATGATTATAAGATTTTGTTTTTAAACAAGAGATATTGAGTTCTCATGCTTAAGAGACATTGAGTTTTTTTTTAAAAAAAAGTTTCAAAATCAAGATCGATGTAAATCTACTTCAATATTGTTTAACTTTTGGTATGTCAAAAAAGATGAAGAAAGGGTAAAAGATTAAGATTGAATTAAAACAAGTTACTTATAGATTTAATTAAATTTATTGAATCAAATTATTTTATGAAATCTTCAAATACAACCTAAAGTGTGAAAGGCGACCTAGGATGGAATGTTCGAACAAAATATCTTATTCATCGCTAATTTTATAGTCTTTTAACAATAATTCTATGACATATTAGTAGTTATTATATAACTAATGTGAAATTAATAAATAATGAGAAAATACATTATATTTTTGTAATTGTGTGGAATGGAAGAAGATTACCCCTAACATGTATATCTGGTCATAGACTTACTACTGAAAACGACACTTAATTTTCTTAAATAACTTTTAAATTTTAAGCTCCTTCGCAATACAAAAGCAAAATAAACAAGTGAAAAATCATGTTCACACTGAACATGTAAATGTCGTTGAATCTTAATGACCGACCCATCAGCGTATAGTTAATTGGATGCGGATGAAATCTGAGGAGGCCTCATATAAGGTAAAATATGAAGCCTCCAATCACGCGACGTCACGTGTACAAAAAATGTCTTTTTTTAACAAAGAAAAAAAAACAGCGGACCCTTTTGTACACGTGGCGTCGCGTGATTGGAGGCCTCATATTTTGCCTCGTATGAGGCCTCCTCAGATCTCATCCGAATTGGATGACCATTGTGTCTCAATCAATTTCACACGTACAGCAACAACACATACCCAGTGTATCTCAACGACAGCAAAAGTTATCGCTAAGGTCTAGGGAGGGTTAGAGGTATACAAACAATAACTTCATCCCAAATGATAGATAATTTGCTTTCAACCAGACCCCGCTCTATATGTACCTTATATAGACAAATAATAAAAAGCAAAGACAAACATAAAAAAGCGCAAAGTCATCTAAAGTATATAAACTATCTAAGCCCTCAAATATAACCTAAGATGCTCATATATCTTGCCTAAACCTCGTTAACCTTAATCATCTGTCTCCATGTACTCATATCTTAGATCATGTCCTCAGAGAGGTACAAATCTAGTAAGTCATGCATAATCCGGTCATTTCAAGCCAGTTTGGGCCTGTCTTTATCCTCTTTCCCGCTACAATAAAGCGTTCAACTGTTCTGACGGTAGTCGTTGTCTATTTCCTCTTGACATGTCTAAACCTACAAGCAAACATGCATATTACATGTAATCCACCCCACCCGTCGAATTCTTGAATCTACATATAAATTTGGCTTTGGATTTTTCTATGGCCTTTTGATAGGTGAAAACGAATTGTTTCTGCGTCGTGGTTACAGCCATATTCCTTGACATGTTTGCTTGTAGAACATGTTGTCTTTCTTGGTATAACTAACTTATGTTCAAATCCCAGCTGCGGTTAACTTAGTCTATCTAATTCCTTCCCGTCTTAAGGACCTCTTTCGGAGATTCTTTAAAATAAGACGAGTCTATCTTAATTTAATTTTACTTTTTTAATTTAACAAATTATAAACCAATTTGTTTACCTATGTAGTCTAGTGATTCTGGTGTATTAAAATGGAATCAACAAATGAACAAAAGAATTGTTATCTTTATTGAGTGAAAGATTCTAAAAGGGCCGCGTCAACCCATTTACTTTCGGGTAAAGTTTCGGTGACGCGCGGAGATGAGGGATACGGTGACGCCGCTAATAGAAGGGGACACGTGTCCAACTGTACAGCTTTTTTTTGGCTTTTTATAGGAGGGCCATGTGTCAGCCACCCATCAGGGAAGTCACTGCGTCCCTTTTTTATGTGTCACTGAATCCCATGGCTTTACTATGTAGCAAGGAGAAATTTGTTTTGCTGTACAGTTGACACTTTACTGGTTGCTGTACAGTTTACGTGGCCTTTTCTTAAATTCAAGGTCCGAAATTGAAAATTATATTCAGGACATCGATGATAACATTTTTTTTGTTTCTAAATTTTTTTTATAGATTACAGTTTTTTTTGTATCTTATAAGTATTTTTATATAAAAATATTTGAAAGAAACAACTTACAAAATAATACACAAGTAAAACACTTGAAAGAACGAATTTCAAGTATTAAAACATAAAAAAAAATCGAACCATACATAAAAAACTTCTAAAAAAACACATACAAACAAACAAAACATATCAATCTTATGGAAACATCCGTTCAAAAATCATTAATTTAAGAAACATCAGTCTTTGTTTTGTGTGTTGTTTCCATTGAGATGCTATTGGTGTGAAAGGATGACAAAGAAACATGTTTCATATATGTTGTTCTTTCAAAATTGTTGGGCACCGTACCGCCGACCACTCAGACATCTCAGAAAGTACAAAGCAAATTACAATGCAAACACAGATTGTTCTTACAAAGATCAAGGTTGAATTTTGATTTATGGTTCTAAAGTAAATTCTTTTCTTCTTAGAAGGTGATTGATCTAAAGGAAAAATGCAGTCCACGACAAATTAGCACTTTTTGGTGTTGAAAAATAAATCAGACACTGTAGGACCCTTGATACTGATGCTACCGTAGGACTAACGTAAATTGAGGAAAAGTTGAAATCTCTCACTCCGGAGGTCTTCCAAAGAGCATGTGTAGAAGATGCAAATTAGGAGTCCATCTGTCTCCTAGATTGTGTGATATCTTACGCATTAATCCACACAAGATGTCTCTCTGCAAACCAATCATTAAGCCTATGCTGCTAACCTAATTAAAGCTAGGTCGAATCTGACTAGACTATTCTAACTACTGTTCTGGCCTGAATGGTTTTGATTATGTAGGTCAAATGTTTGATATTTGACATGAATATTAACTAAAGCAATCGTGATAATTTGGTCACGGTTAAAATAGCTTATTCGGCACAACAGATTTGGTTTTGGGCCTAAAACCCACGAGCTATGTTGTAATTACCAATGTTTTGATCGATTAGAAAGTTGTTAGCAAATCGATTACAATGTTGTTAGACCGCGATGGCATGAAAAGTTAAGTACCGGCTTATATCATCATCATCAACAATCATACCCAATATATTCCAACGACGGCAAAAGTTATTGCTAGAGTCTGGGAAAGGTAAGCGGCAGTCAAACAATACATCTACCCAAGAGATAGAGAATTTGCGTCCAGTGAGACTCCCGGCTCTATATGTACTTTCATAAATGACACAATAATAGGGATATGATGTGCTAGTGTGTTAGTGGTAGAATTCAGAAAATACAAAGAGGAGGCTGTCGATATTAAAATAATAATAAATGTGTACATATACATATAATGCAAATCAACGACAAAAACATAACAAATTAGTGCAAAGTCAATCTAAAGTATATATAGTATCTATGCCCCCTAAATATACTCTAAGATGTCCGTATATCTGGACTATACCTCGTTAACTTTAATTTTCTGTCTCCATGAACTTCTATTATGGACCATGTTCTCAGACAGATTCAAATCTAGTAGGTCGTGCCTAATTCGTTCATCCCAAATCAATTTGTGACTGTCTTTATTCTTGTTCTCCTCTACAATAAGGCTTTCAATTGTTCTGACATATGTTTAGCACATACATCCAGAATAATTTACGGTTTTCGTTTAATTAAATTTAAAGGGCCTTGCGTTCTCAGTGCTGCCAAAGGCTAAAAGCATTAAAGTGCTACAAATTCGCGACTAAAAATATGAACATGCTAACATCAATGAAAAGGTCAATGATAAAAAGACTTTTTTTTATTATATAAATACATACTTTTTCGTTTTTATATTATTGATTCATTTCATTATTAATCTTTGACAACTGAGCATACGTGTATTTATTTAAAAAAAAAAGTGTCTATTTATGATTAACCTAATAAAAAGTTAGTTACATGCTAATTCCCCACAGATTCACTGGCAGTTTTTTCAATATCCAACGATTTAAATATGAATAATTTCTTCGCAAAGTCTCCGCGCTTAGCGAGTCAGTCACGAAAGAAAAAGGGGCTCAAACTATCAAAGGATAAGGGGAAACAAAGATAGCAGTTGTGACATGTGAAATTTGATACCTTTAACAAAGAAAATAAAGAAGAATAAAGAAAGAAAGTTGTTGAAACCTATTCAAAAAAAAAAAAATTGTATGAGCCTCCGTAACATAGTCTAGTTGGTACTTGAGTTGAGATTTACTCCAAGAGGTAAATAGTTCATATTCAAGAACACACACAGTGTAGGTGCTCTACTGCTGCTAGGCCCAAGACATAGTTTGTGGGGCCAGCTTGTGTAGGTCACTGCATAAGTCCTCATCCAACCTAATATATCGCTGGACTCCTGATTTACATCCTCTTAGGACTGAGCAGTGGAGACCTCGAGGTGAGTGGTTTCACCAAAATACCCAAAAAATAATTTGTTGAAACTCAAAGGCAAAACCGTTTAACCAGTTAATTATACTTTTTTTCATCTCAAAATATTGTTCTAATTTTTATGTTAATTTGTCATATAAATATTGTGTCAATTCAAAAAAGAAAAATATTAGTTTCAAAGTTTCTATACTACCCTTTCAATTATCACTTACATGATTTTTCTATTTTATTTTATTTAACCAACTATGAATATAATAAGAATAGTGACCAAAATAGTAAGATTTTCTTAAATTATGTTCAAACAAGAGTATAATAATATTTTTAGAACAAATAAAATATTAATGTTAACATTGTTTATGGAAGGGTTAATTACCTTTAACACCTCTCACGTTTAGCATAATCTCCCGTTGCCCCCTTAATGTTTAAAAATACACTATTGCCTCCCCTTAAAAATAATGGCTATCCAATACTAGAAACTGACAATATGAAACATTACATATAAATTATAAATAAAGTAAACTGCAATATCAATCGAAGAATCAATGTAACAGTATGAATGGAAGAAACTCTAATCTGCAAACCTCTCAATACGAACAATCCAACCCTACAAACACAACATTTAAAACAATAAACATATTTACATAAAATCATCAAAATCTAGACTTTCTGGAATTTCGAACTTCAAGAAATCGCTGCAGCAACTTTCTTTTTCATCTTCAGTGATGCTATTGATGAAAGTAGAAGATGAAGTCAATGGAGATCCTGATAACGGCGTCGAAAAACACGAATCAATGCCAAATTTTTGGCTGCTTGGATTGCTATAGTCGTTCAAATGCAAAGCTGATGAGTTCTCTGATAAATCTGTTGAGGTTTGGTCAAGTATTGGATAGCCATTATTTTGTTCACAAAGGAAACTTGCATCTGAAGGCATCATATTTTCTTGCAATTTTTGTTCTCCACTGTCCCCCGTGTTCATCAAAAATTGTTCCACAATTCTATACATATCAGGATTTTGATTTGGATAAGAAGAGCACGAAGGACCAGGAGGGGTAGAAATGGGAATATCTTGAAACGGGTAATCTTGGACTAATGGAATGGTTTGATTTTGGATTTGGGGATTGAAAAACTGATTTTCTTGAAATTTTTGCCACAAAACTTCAGGGTTTTGAGTGTTTGATGCAATAAGGGCGGAAAGCAGCTTTAATGTCCCCGGATTGACTAGGGTTTGTAGCCCTAGCAAATTTGAGAGATTGAACTGAGCGGAATTGAGAAGGAATGGAAGATCCAAACGATCGATCCGTGGAGTATGGGTTACAGGATCGATTCCCATTCGAAGAAGCCTTTTTCGGATGCTTGTATTCCAATAGTTCTTGATCTCATTATCAGTTCTTCCAGGCAATCTAGCTGCAATGGCAGACCATCTGAGAAAAGTGAAAACAATTAGGCTTAGAAAAGGTTGTGGATGTTGAATGAGAAATATATATATTGAAGATGAGGAACACTGTTATTCTCATACATTGCTCTAAAGGGATATGAGGGGTCGAATGTACGCAACCATACAGAAATTGTTTTCTGGTGACCCATACTGAAAATTGCGTCAAACTGTGTCGATAAACTGCTAATTCACAATATAAATTTCTAACAAGATGTATTAATTCATTTTTAGAGTACATTTGACTATCTAAAGTAATCACTATAAAAAAACTACCGGGATGTACTAAATTCTATAACTATATATCATTTAGAAATACGATGACAAAACTCCTTAACCATTTAATGTATTCAACTTACCATACCTAAGCTTTCTAAAAAAATCAATTTCGAAACTTAGAATGAGACCCTGGTCTATAATAAGCAGTATCATGTATCATCGTTCTAATTAAAGCTAAAAGGTACTTTCAAGTGACTAATTTTTGACGCGATGTTCAAGCTCTACCAGATCCTCTCTGGTTGTGCATTTTACATTTCATATTTATGCTCGCTAAATGAGATTATTTATTCTAATAAATTTCTGGGTAGAAATTAAAAATCATGTAGATGAGGAATATACATCTGATTCCCCATACTCCGTCATACGCGGAAATTTTTAAGATAATAGGTTAATGTTATTGATATTGTTGTTGTTGTAGATGAGGAATATAAAATTAGGGAAAGCATTCAAGATTCTGCCATCAGTTATCACGCGCTTAAAGGCTAATCCTACCTTTGTTTACGACAAATGACTACTGTACTTTTTTTATATTTCTGATTTTTATTTTATCTTTAGAGCATAAAAATAGTATTTCCCGTATCATCTAACTCAGTTAAGGAGGTATATAGAACTTTTTATCTAAAAAATTACTTTGTTCGTCTCAAAAATATTGTCATCGTTTGACTTTAACATAAAAAGTTCAAACTATTTAGATCGCTATTTTATGATACTCTTTGTTAGTTGATTCAGGTACATTAAAGAAATCATGGTGACTATTAATTGAAAGGGTACTATAAAAACTTCGAATAATAAATGCTACTATTTTTAGAAAATAAAAAATATTTTTATGGCAGACTAAAATGGAAACTATAATAATAATTTTGGGAATGTAAGGAGTACAATCTTATGACAAATAACAAATGACAAAAGTCAGTCTTACTTGTTGCCAAGAACCCTATGAAGCTGGATGATTGTTTCTTCTTCTTCAAAGGAAAATCTTCCCCTTTTGATGTCTGGTCTCAAGTAATTCGTCCATCGAAGACGACAACTCTTTCCACATCTTTGGAGACCTGTATTACCAAATATAAATATATATCAATTTAATAACTTGCAAACTACTACTAGACTATGATATACGATGTTTCATACTTTATGTCATAACAATGGAAATATAAACACAACTACCAACATCTTTGGTGGGCAAGTACGATCAACTAGAAGATGTTCGACATTTAGACTAAAAAAATTGGAAGAATATATAAAGACGATTCTTTTACCAGCATTCTTAGGGAGGGTTCGCCAATTGCAGGCACCATGCAGCTGAATATGTCGAGTGAGTTTAAGATCCTCCTCATGGGTCCAAGGACCTTTCTTCAACCCATTTTTATCACAGCAAGGTGTTCTCCCCATTGATGCCTCAGCTGAAGACTTCAAGCTCTTTAAGTATTTTTTTTTTTACTCTTTGAATTGAAAAAGAAGAAGATTTGACGCTTGTTTTTTCATCCAAAAGTAAATTAACTTGTAGGGCCATGGAGAAAAGATTAAGCTTATATATATAGGAGTGGTGAACTAAAGGCTGGAGATTAAGTTAGAAGTCAATAGTATTTGGCGCCGCCCCTCTTGCTTATGTTCTCCTCTTTTATCTTACGTGTAATTGAGCATGAATTAAATGCATAACAATTTCTTCTTCATCTCCCAATTCAAGCTGGTAACTTGAAATTATTATAACATGACACATCTTTATTATTTTTTTGTTACACGATATAAGCGTCCACACATAAACTTATGTTGGATACGATCAAAGTATATTCTATACGATGCGTACTTGTGAAATAACGCAACAGCCGACTTGCCAAGCTCAGCTCAGGTCAGATCAGTTCAGACACCGCAATCGAATTTGCGATCTGGATAGATGGCCGCCCTGCCAGCCTCAACACCTTAGCACAGCAGATCAGTTAGGTCAGATCAGTCCAGGCAGCGCAATCGAATTTGCGTTCTGGATAGATGATCGACCTGCCAGCCTCAGCACAGCAGAAAACAGTGCTTTGTTATCAGCCGCTTTAGCTGAGCTCAGCACACCAGCAGAGCTCAGCGCGGCAATGCTGTAGAACAACGAATGTTCTCAGCCAAACAGCCGAGCTCAGCACACAGCAGAGATCAGCTCGGCAATACTGCAGAAGAACAGTGCTGCACTATCACTCAATCAGCCGAGCTTAGTAGACGGCAGAGCTCAGCTCGGCAACGACTTCAACAGCTCAACTGAGCAGAATATCGAGGTGAGTTCAGGACTCTGTCCTTAAGACGTATTGCTCCGGTATACTGTGCTCAACCAGAGGAAGCAATCGTCTCCCATAATACAACAGAATCAGTTTAGACGAGCGGCACTGCAGCGTATGAACTCAAAAAACCTGTAAGATGTCATGACTTCTCGGATGACTTGAAATGCAGATGATGTTTTGTGTATGTGGGAGGATGATTATGCAGAAAAGCAGATCGAGAGAGAAAGAAGAAATACTATTGTTTTTAATGCTTCTGATGATGAATTCTGCGTGACCACAGAGGTAAGTTCGGCTTCTATTTATAGGAGTAATCTGAGGTCAGTTTGTTACAGTTAGTTCAATGACAGCCATATGATCAGATACATGCTCAGTCTGAACCCTTAGATTAAATAACCGCATCAGGTCTACCCACAGCCGTGGATCCGATAACTGTTCGATCTGCGCCTTCCGATCATAACAGTTTCAGGTCAGCTCAGTATGGTTAAAGCTCAACAACTTTTCAAACTTAAACCTTAGTTAATTCCAACAACATGAAGAAGTTTAAATTTAAACAAACTTCTCCCCAGCTGATAAGATCCGGTTCGCTGCCTGCAGGACCCAGCCTGCAGTCTGCAGCCCGGCCTATATCCTGAGCCCATCAGGCCCGCAGCTCACAATCCGCAACCTGAGCCCATGTCCGGACACGGGCCGAGCTGAGATGAATTTTTTTCCTACTTTGAGCATTAATTTTTCATTCATCCACTCTCATAATTGAGTGATTTAAAAGCCTAAAACTATCTACTCGTTACGTAGATAATTAAGGATTCACTAGTTTCCATTCATCACCAATGAAAACAAATAATAACTCAGCTCAAAGTACGTTATTAACCACAATTTGCAACTTGGTCTATTTCTTCCAATTTTCTCCAACAACTTAAGGTAGGTTCGAACTTATTGGCGTCTTATTGAATTATGACATGTGACTTGGATCGTGTCAGATTCACATAACTCTTAACCAAAACACTGGTTTGGATTTTCTAGACTATAAGAACTCAGGCTTCATCTAGATAATAAAAATAAATAAATGGTGCCCACTTGCTAAAAAAGAAAGTTGAAAATAAAAATAAACTGAAAAGGCAGTACTCAATACGGAATCCAGGAAGGAGACATGGCGAAGTAATTAACTAATATGTTTGACCTTGGTCTCAAGGGTTCAGTGGCAGCCTGATTTGTTGGCATGGTGGTTAGATTCTCCACCAATTATGAGGAAACGTTTCGTTCTTTCATGGGTTGCTTCTTTTCTATACTAATTCTTTAAAAAAAGGAAGAAAAAAAATGAGGATTTATTTGTTTGACCCCAGATTTGCGAAACGTTTTCCACCGATTTCACCAGAAGCCTTCATCAGCTGAAACTACTAGTATTTCTAGTATTATTTATCAACCTTAAAAGGTAGAAATAAGTCCAGATGAGGTATGTTGAACTGAGTTAAGGATGGTTGACCTGAACAGAGAGATGACTGAACAATGATGAAAAGTGACCAAGTCAGTCAGTCAGGATGACCTAGATAAGAGAGCTGAACTGAGGAGGTAAGGACAAAATAAGGACGAACTGAGGTGAAGAAGACAGACGGGCTGAAGTGAAGAAGAACTGAAGATTTAACCAAAATAAAGTGCTGAGTCGAGGTGTCGAGGTGAAGCACAATTAAGGCAGCAACGCTAAGGCCGAACTGCCATACTTAGTCTTTTAGATATTGTAACTTAGAATTATTTTACTGTACATAGCTGAGCAGAACAGGTAACTAACCGTTACCATAGACGTTAAAAATTACTGTAGATGAACAGTGACCACTGTCTAAGTGGTGAAATACAACTGTTAGAAGTAGAATTCGTTTGCTATAAAAGAGAAACAACCTTATAAGTTACAACGAACTTGAACAAATGCAAATTCTTTCAATTCTCAACACTCACAAGAAAAGCTTGGTTTGGTGTTTAGCGAAACATTGCTTCTCTTTTCTATTTAGTCTTACCATTTTTTTCTATTTCGAAAGACCCTTTTTCTTTTTTCTCTTTTAGGAAAGCAACCGAAAAAAGAAGCTTACCTTCATAGAAATTGAAAAAGTGTCGTCAAAATTTTATACTTTTTATTTATGTAACTGTTCTGCTTTCCTGGGAATTGAACTTCCTTAATTGAAAAGCAATGCAGTAACAAAGAAGCTGGAGGCGTTTTGATTCCCTCTACACCTTGTCAGTCAGCATGTTAACGAACCGAGCCGAACTGAATATTAGTTTTTCGAATTCGAATTCATTTAACAAAATAAACTGTTTGGCCTTTAAAATTGGTTCGAGTTCGGCTCGATAACACTATAACTATTTAAACAAGCCAAAAAGTTCGCGAATAGTTCGACTCGTTTTAGTAAACGAATCCAAACAGTTGTTCACATCCGGCTCGTTTACAGACAATTACCGAACCGAACACGAACAGTTCGTAAACTGTTCGATTCGTTGAACATCCCTACTTATAACTAACAACAACACTTATTCCTTTTTTACTATTGATTCTATGGATCTCATCTCTTTAATGTGCTATATTATTATCCTCTCTAAATATTATATAAATCATATCACTATCCTTTTAAGCTATCTACCTTCATGTCTTCCTCTTTCTCTAGTGTGGTTAACCTGCATCTTCTCTGTAGTTTACGAAGACTAAAAGCTGTATCTATAATATATAACGCATTTTCACACCATCTCAACCGTCTCATTCGTTCTAAACATTTAAAACCACATCCTAACTTTATGCCTGCTATATGTCAAATCGGTTTCATTAATAGCCAATCTCTAATTTTCATAATCAATGTTTATATTATAAGCGTATTATTTCTTATCGATATATCCCCCTACTTGAACTTGCACCTCATTTTGCACCGTGTACTAGCTAACATGTGCATCTCAGATGCCTTTACTTATGCATCTATCTTTGAATCCCTCAGCCTCTGATCTTTAAACGTCATTCCAATCCCCACATTATATATTAAGAAAAACAACAACCAGAAGAAGATATCTCAACGACAGGAGTAGCTACCGCTTGAGTCTGAAGAGGGTGAGAGGCAGACAAACGATACCTCCATCCCAAAGGATAGAGAGTTTGATTCCAGTGATACATTATATATTAAGGGAAAAAACCCCTAAATTTGAAATTGGAAATATTGGCTAAGAGAAAGTTCACTTTTGACTTGTTTAGCAAATAACATCCGTAAATGATGTATCACCGTAGTTATAGAGAAGATCCGCCAGAAATACGAACATTAGATCTGAATTCTACAAAAGCCTAAATCTAAAATAGAATTACTAGATAAACTATATATATATAATAAAAAAGAAACAAGCTTAACATGTATATCCAAATTTCAGGAGATCTAAGTTTTTTCAACAATCCGGAGAAAAACTAAAATCCTCCATTCTCGTGGAAGTATTTTTCATGAAAGATGATAGTGTTGACTTTAGAAAAAGAAATCTGACCCAAAAAGAGAAAATAATATACAGACACAAAACGTAAGCCATCAAGGATCGATTTTTTTTTACACCAAAATATAAGTTACATAAACGACAGTTACTCTTCTTCTAAAAATTGTCTTACTTAAAAATATAGTAATAATCAAATGCTTTATACTACCTATGTTAAATAAAAGTTTTATTTTATATCAATTAAACAACTAAAGATAAAAAAGAAAAGGTGACCAAAATAGTTTGATTACTTTAAATTATATCTAAATAAAAATATAACAATATTTATAATATTCAGAATTTGTTAGCCTTTTTGCATTCTAGTCATATAGCAAGTAGGTGGAGATTGGTGTCGAGGCAGATTTTCTCTCCCGCAGATAGGGCTACAGGAGAATCGAGCTTTTAGCCAGCTATTCGAGTTCAACCCGTTAATGACTCGGCTCAAATTTGACTTTAGAGAATTCGAATTCGAATCATAATTTTAGTTCGAAGCATTATGCTAATCGAGTTCAAACTTAATGTTATTCAACTCGAATGTTCGATGAAGCCTCGACAAAATAAGCTTTTCAAAAGCTTGATTCATAGTCTCAATTCGCAGACCCATAATTACATAAAAAATCGATTATGAGTCAACGAATCGAACTCGAAATCACAAGCCAATCTTAGTTTAGAAATCGAATAATGTTCACGAATCATAATCGAGTTTTTGAGCCGAATCGATCTTTTCTAAAACTTATCGAATTCGAATACAACCTTAATTTTAAGTTCGTCATGAATTCAAACTCGAATTCGAACATCATTAAACATGTTTGAATCAAAATTATTTTTAAATTATTCGCTAAGATTCGGTTCGTTTGCACCTCTACCTACCTGCAGATTCAAATTAAATTAATCTTCATTTGTAACAGTAGAAACATATTCTAGATAATAAGATCGATAAATATCTATATAAAAATTATATGTATAAGATCAAATATTGGGGCTCTCTTTCCTAATGCATGCCTCACAATCTGATGTCAGCATGTTTTTTTAATGCTTGTACGTAGGTTTCTTACACGACTAAAATATTGTCCATTGAAATCTTTGAGGTCAAACAATTTTTACCATCCACGTATCTTACTAGCAACTTCTGTCTCCCTGTGTGACGAAATTCAAAATAACCACTATGGTCTCCCACCACCTGAAATTCTTCCCTTGGCTTAGCTACGTCGGGATGGAATCTTGTCACCCCAAAACTTTTACATTCTTTTCTACTGCCCGTCACATGGCAGCATAAAAGGATGGTGAAGCTAGATGAGGAAATGAAGAGAAAGAGCTGTATAAAGGGAGTGATTGCCACGTGGCATGCAGTGGAAAAAGAGGTGAAGGTTTTGGAGATGAAGAAATCTCATCCCGTCTAAACATTGCAGTAGCTTCTACGATGAAGAGCCGATACGATAGGCGGGTGAAGGACTAAGCCATTAGTGTCGTGGCGAAGGAGGTCTACTATCCGTATGCTAGATTAGTAAACGGTGAAATACCAAAAAAAAAACTAAAAAAACTATAAAAATTTCAATCAACTATTGAAGCTATCTTTAGACAAGTACCAATAGTAGATTTTTTTTTTCATTCCCAATACGACAAGTCTTAGCATTAGTATGAAGTCTTTCACCATATACTAACAGTATGTCTTGATGATGATGAATTGTACGATAACAAAAAATAGAAATTGATAGTTCAATGTTCCATTACAATGACAAGAATATCTTAATTTGTTTATGTATTATTATGTCAGTCTTATATTATTGATTAGTGATACAAAGATATGGAACAAATGATATACTTAATTTACATTTTAGACTCGTGTGATTTTGTAACTTATATCTTATAGCTAATTGACAAAAACTATAGTGACCAACGATTAAGTATTAACCATCAAAATGTTGTATAGTTGGCCATTATTTGGGATCGACTTTTAACAAGCTTAACAATAAATACAGATAGCAATGTTGCTCGTGGGAAAAGTAGCAAAAGAGACAATTTAGGTGAACCTTGGCTTCATCTACCGTTGCTAACAGAAAAGATTTGGTCAAATAATTTCATATTTTTCTTTCTTCTTACATGTTTAGGATCATATGTCACACGAAGCTGCCTTTTTCTTGGTGGCGTGTTTCAGTCTCATCCCTTGTTTATAACAAATTTTCTAGAAGAAATCACCCCCTCCCCCTCCCCCCCTCTTCCCTGTTTCTAAGAAATGATAATGCAATATTAAAGAAGGAAAAATACGTAATATAATGTCAATGCTTTCATACGATGATGTGTGATATGCTACTTATTATGATAATATAAAAGCATATACAGTGACTACTTTCATAAGATCTTGCGTTCTCTGCTAATGTATCGATGAATGTAATGGTGAGTCATTCGATTAGTTGACCATGATATCAAGTCACGATATGTTTCACAAATTTTAAATATCATCCTAATATGAAAACAACGCATCTTTCTCATTTAAGTATTATTACTTTTATTTAATAGTTTGTTCTTGACCACAGATTAAATAAAGTCCTTTGACTTAAGTGTACATCATCTTTTACCTAATTTAATAAGACTATGTCATATTTACAAATTAGAAGATAATGAAATATATTTAACATGTCTCGCGAACAGCTTAGAAGGTAAGATAATATAGGAGATAAGGAGATCTCATGTCACGATTTGATTATGCCTAAGGTAAGATAATATAGGAGACAAGGAGATCTCATCTCTCGATTTGGTTATCCATCAGGGAGCTGTTGGCAATTAACAAGTTTAATTTTTAGTCCTTACCTCTTATGTTCTATAAAAAATGGTCCTAATTTGGCTTGAGTATAATTTAAGAAATCAATCTATTTTTGTTATTATTAATATTCTGTCCTTAGTTAGTTAACTAAAGTAAATTAAAAACCATATATTCCTTTTGTCCTAAAAAATATTGTCACATTTAGCTTTTTAATATAGTGTAATTTACATTATGTTAAAAAGTTAAATATGACAATATTTTTGAAATGGAGGGAGTACTAAATAACAATTAAGAGGGTAGGATAGGATCTTTGATTAGTAACGAATCTTATTTTTAAAAAGGTAACATTATTTTTAGAACTAACTAAAATAAATATTAAGATAATATTTTTAAACCATAGAAAATAATAATTCAGACAAATCATTGAATAATAGCGTTTGATTTTGTGCAGGTGTCCGGTTGACTTATGTGGATCATAATCCAATCTTTTATTGGACACATGCTATCTTGGACGGATGCCAAAAAAAATAAAAAAAAAATAGCATATGGGTCAGGATTAGCATTAATATAAGACAAATTTACCAGAAAAAAATATAAGTTACATCTAAAATCTTCTTGAAGCTTATTATATGGTTCCCAGACCTTGCACAAACACGAGAATCTAATACACCGGGAATAATTTTTTCTTTTTTCAAACTTGAAGCTTTATACTGATTGAGATTTTTGACCCTTATATGGATACAGAGTGGCCCCAAGTACTCGCAGATATGAGTTCAACTTTGTGATATTACACTTTCATGAAGTAAATCTGGGTGATTTAGCCAAGTAAATTAGAAACTATTTATCTGACTCTGTTTGAATACATTGATAAGTTGATAGTTTTGGCGACATAAATTATAACCTTCAAACTTTTGGTCCAGGCTTAATACATGTGGCATAACTAAAAAAAGATCATGATAATAACCAAGTCATAAAATTTTTCTTAGTTTTCTTGACAATGCAGATTAAAAGACTCAAGCTTGTATGAAGAATGTATTCATGAAGAAACCACTTCATAAAACTGTACAGCTATTTATAAACACTGTCTGTAAAAATCTTTTCACCTGCAATAATCTTATCCTATCATCTGGACAGGAAGAGCATAGCATTTTAGGACATGCGAATCAAACAGGACCTAATGTAATCACGGTTTCGAGATTCGGAAAGGTGACAATGATCACCAGCCTTTGCCTATGAGCCATAACCAAATGAGAGTAACCCCTGCAAATATACCTCCAAGCAGAAAGACTATCAATATATTTCCCAAAGCATTCTACTCTGATCCCTGCAAAATGGTATAGAACCCCCAGAAAATTTTCGGTCAGAATACATACTTGGAGGTGTCCTTTATCTTAGGGTGTACAATTTCGACTGATCTTGTATCCTTTTGGGGCAGTAGTAAAGACATACACAGTTAGACTACCATTAGTTATGCCAAGAATAATGTAAGAAGTATCATCCATCCCTGATAACAGTATTTCGCAGCGAAATAGAAGGCAGGAATGAGCAAGAACCGAGAAAACGCTGCAATCGTAAGTCCTTGACGTGATTCTAGCTTTATGCCTTCACAGAGTGGTTTGTATCTCCTTATGAGATCCCACATGTTATACATAGCAATCAAGACCAAAGCATACCTGAAAGTGCCAACAGGGGAAAAGTACTTAACAAGTATCGAAAGGGTGGTAATGCAAAAAAGACTATATCCGTAAAGATTTCGCTTTCTGGTTTTTGATTTTTGCCTAGTAGTACGTTGATGCTGCAATGGTTCCCAGAGCAAATGGCTGGTACACAAGAGTAAGTACCCTTGAAGGATGGTAATGCTGTATGCAAGAAAAACATACACTAGTTAGTCGCGTTTACTTTAGTACCTTTAGATTGGAAAGGCATTCTGAAAGCCAATACTCGCAAGAATTTCTAGTTGGCTGATTCAGGATTAAACATGAGGAAGGTAGTTCTTCAACATCTTGACACCGCACGCTTTCAGTAAGTTAAGACTAACATAGTTAACTTAGGTATAACCCATGCAACCGCCTGACTTGTCTCCAGTAGTTACTTGCAAAAATGCTACTTCACATCAAAAACTTTCCTGCCAACTACAGTGAAGTGAAGTAAATCTAAACTGGCTTATATTTACACAAGTGGATGAAGTAAAATGGTGAATAGGGAAATTTAGAGGAGCTATGCCAGTGCAAACTTTTTTTAGAGTCTTAAAATCGTTCATAGATGAGTGAACTAAAAGGCCCTCAAACTTATACAGAAGAACTATTAGCACAAAATCACATGAACCACACATATAAAGTATTTCAAATTAAGAGTCACTGAATTAATCACCAATACTGAGAAAGATGCAGAATAAGCTGCATAAGGAATATACAGACAAGGTAAACACGTTGTTCAACAAAAGCCCCAAAATGTTAGATACACACAAAACGCCTTTTTCGCTTATGCAAAAAGCACCAGAAGTTAGCTGGATTAACGTATAGAAGCAATGATTTAAAGACCACCAGATTATAGTATTTTCAGCTTCAGTAAACATGCAACACAATCACCACCCTTCAATTTCAGCACCAAGCTTTAGCACAAAACCAAGCCATAATCATTTACAATGAAATTGTGATGAAGCTTGCCACCAAACAATACAAAGTAAATGGGAAATAAATAAGAATAATAGTCCTCTATTGTTAACATACTATTCCAAGAAAAGAGGCAGCCGTTCCTAAGAAATCAACAATCTACTAAAGCAGCATTCTTGCCCTGCAAATCATTACCAAAATTAAAGGGGGCTGTGGAAAAACAAATAGGAGCTGCTCTCAACGTCAATGACAACCCTCAAGTCTAGTCAGGAGCCCTGTTCTCTTTATTCCTCTGCATTTGTTCTGCCCTTTAGAAACCAAACCTGCAAATTCCCAAATGTATTTAGACTAACCCTATTTCCCAAATTTCCATTTCTTGGGCAACACAAATACAGCCAAAAAGATTTGCATAATAATAAAAGAAGTATCATGAATCCTATGTCAAATTATATGAGTATTTTTCCCAACTATAAATTAGCCTTTTCTATTCTTTTTTAAACTTCTTTTAAATTCATCACAACATTTTTACTCTGACAGTTTATTGATAAATTAACGATTATATCCTTTTTTTCTGTTAATATTTGATGCAGAGGACTGAATCTCGATTCTATCGAAACAAGAAATTCTACTCCAACCTGCTTTAAATGGATTACGCAGCAGAGCATAGATATAGGATTTGTATGAACGCCCATTGTGCGGGTTTGATGAAACCCGTCAAGCCCGCTCCTAATCTGCCCGTCGCTATCCCTAGAGACTGGTTTTTATGAATGCTTTATGAGAAGGAAATTTTTTCTAAGGGTAAACGCAACTTTAGAAGCCATAAGGAAACCGAGTCTCTCATCAGGACTTGCTTGTATTTTTTTTCCTCCTTTTTTCTATTAAAATATATTTTTCTCATCCCCACAAAAGATGAATCATCCCTTAAACTTAGTACGCGTTTAGATCATTACATCCCAAATTCTCTCAACTCATTTATCATCGTACGACACGTGGCAGTAAGGATGATAAGATTAGATGAATGTCACTCACATCTAGTCTCATTATCCCCTGATACCACGTGTCGTGTTTATCTAACTTTATTATTTTTTCTGGTGTCACGTGTCGTGCGGTGAAAAGCGGGGAGAAGTAATTTAGGTGAGTGGATCCCGTTTCACTTAGTAACGTCATCTTTGCTTTGCTCATTCATGATGACCAACTTGACCTATTTAACGTAGGACCCGACACGTTTTCATAGAAAAAAGAAAACATAGTCAAGAATGTCTGAACTCGTGCTCGCCGCTTTTTCAGCAGTCCCATATGGATTCATATTATTTAGTTTGAATCGTAAGTGAGGTAAAATGGTGTAACACTCATCGGTTGAGAAAAAAATGGGAGTATATATAGAGAAAACGATAAAAAAAATTTAAGGCATGTGTACATTTGTTTTTGGTTAACATCTATCAAGCACGGGCAAACAAAATATTAGGATGCATATATTGTATTTATATTCATAAATTTCTTATACATCAAAAGAATTTGTGACATTTGAAAATTTTAATTTAGTGATATCAAAAAAAACTTCGACATATATATCTGTGTGTGCATGTATGCATATCTTAAAAGAGAATATTTTTAAAATTCAATTTAATATCGATTTAATGTACAAAAAGAATGAAGTTCGTCTCCTTGGTTTGAAAAAAATTCTTCTCGCTTCTTTCTGTTTTCTTTATCAATTTTTTTTTTGAGAAATTTTATCATGTATCATATCTTGTGAAAAGTCCATGATTAAGGGGGAAAAACAACAAACCCTTATTAAGGTAAAAATTAAACATATCGTTTACACTAATTTTATATTTGGGCATTTTACCCCTTCAAATAATTTATATAGGCATTTTACCCCCTAATTACATTACTTATCAAGTATATCTTGATTAAAGTATTTTCTCTATATATATAGACTATACTATCCCTACGTTAATGGATTAAAAAGCACTATATTTTCCCTGAAAATTTCAAATTAAATTCATCCATTTGAAGTTTTGAGTCTTACTTGGATTTTACTTTTAAGGATCCTATATTGCATCCGGTTAAACTATGAGATACAAAGTTCAATTAAACAGAAAACCTTTATAAAGTATAAATACTGAAAAATGAGATATTAATTAGACACAAATTTCAACAGGTTATCCCTTTCTTTTTTTATTCCTTCTCTATTTTTTTATTTTGGTTTGAATTTGTGTGTTTGCCACAATATCTTTTCCTTTAATCTTGAAAGATATAACTTACCATTGGCCAGTAATTTAATCGAACTGAATGGAGGAGAAACAGTAATATGGTATTATGACATAAATTCACAAGGAATAAGTAAATAAAAGTCAAACTGGTCCATATAAGAATACCACTTATGCATAAGTAAATACCCAACATGCGAGGAAAATGAATAAACTCCAGTAGATCGTCATTTTTTCTAACAAAAAAAATAAAAATGAATAAATAAATAAATGCTCAAAGCTAGGTTTCAGTTACACTATAGTACAACCAATGGCTGTTATAAGTATAATACTTTTTAGTATAGAGAATTCAACAGTGTCTGAACACGACAAACAAACGTCACTATCATTTGCTCATACAAGAAATATCGAGTAATTAATACAATGTCGCCGGGTGAGATCTTTTCATTCCAAACTCTCTTTTCAACGTCTGCCACGTGGCAGCAGAGATGATAGAAACTAAATGAAAGAGTAAGAAGGAAGAGATGTATGAGAGGTGGCTATCACATAACGGACGGTGAGAAGGAAAGTGAGGGATTTACTCCTAGGGGTAAGAGATCTCATCCCATTGTTCAGGTGGGCAAAGAACCAGTGCAATCATTTACACTCATATGGCTTCTCAAATTATATTTGTGGTAATTAATCTGTTCATTTAAATTTCTATGGTACTTTGCAATTGCTTAGTTAAGAGTATCTTTTCACTGAAGAAAAATTTCATGGCCACTGATAAAAACCAATAGCAATATAAACTCCTACTGAGTAGAAAGACGCCAGTTGTTAAATTAAGGTTTTCCACTTTGAGGTTTGCTCCTATATTCTATACTTTCTTCCTCAAACAAATATGGTTAAAATTGATTTTTTTTAATATAATATAATTTGCCCTACGTTTAAAAATAAATCTTGCCAATATAGCTTAACCAGATCAAGCTGGCAGCTGAAAAGTGGAATCTCCCAAATATTTATATTATTTAAGTTATGTTCATTCTACTACTTTTGATGTATGAGATGCATTTTTTATGCAAAATCAAGTACGCGGAATTATAAAGATCTTAAATCCCAAATTGTATAAAAGAAAGTGGTCGCATGTATATGAGAATAAACCTTAATAGTAAATATCAAGAATGAATAATTCTTTTTTGAGTAGCGAAGACAAAAGCCTGGTAAAACTAACAAAAATTCGGCTACTCGGACCATAGTAATGTTGCATGCCCGAACATATAGGAAAGGTCCTAGAATATGCCTAGAAAATCCGAGTCGTTATAATAATAGTAACAGAGCTAGGTTACCATAAGGTAAGGGTCAAGTAGAAAGATCCTACATAGGCTCAGCTGACCATTTAAAAGGATGTGGAGGGTTAAAGCATAGCTATCCAAATCTTATATTAGACAAAGTAAAGATGATGATGACACGGTATATAATTATAAGTTTTAATGGTGAAGGCATCGTTTTCAGGTATGAAAGTTTGAGAAAGTTTATATTCATTACAATTGCCAGATCCATAGCAAGCCTTAACATCGGGAACAGTGCACCCGCCGTATCTCACTAAGGAGAATACAAAGCGTCGAATCAATCTCTTACTTGTCAAAAATGACGTAGAAATTTTTCGCGGAAACGTAAACCATAACATATATTAAACCCCAATAATCGTCATTACATTGCTAAATAAAAGTTCTGGTAATAAAAGTAGTAAAGTAGTATGTGGAAAATCCTCAAAGTACAAATAAGAACAAAACAGCTGCAGAGTCCCTCATATCTTAGCTGCAGCTCTCAACCAGCTCACTCCACTATGTCCGTCCCGTCCTCAACGAAGATATGCTCATAGTCCTCATCCGGCTCACCTGGGAAGTAGGGGTGATTGATAGAAAATCACCCAGTAGATGTCCGCCTCAAACCAATACAAAACGTGCACACCGAAATGATACAACCACATAGCACATAAATATAAGATAACCACATAGCACATAAATATAAGATAACATGCATAAGATAAAGTAAATGCAATAAGTAAAGCACTCCACATAAACTTATCTATTTTTATTTTATTTTCCTTTCTTTAATTCTTGCAATGTGTAATAATATAATGTATATATAGTATGTATTTTGTTTTATGTGTTTTACTTGTAACGTGCGTGCATGTGTTGCATGACATGCAATTTCACGTAACAATTGTTTACGGTCATTACAGTATCTGAATAGGACGAATCCATATAGTTACTAGTCATCCAAAAAATGATCACCCAAAAAAAAAGGAAAAAGAAAAAACGCTAAGAGTTATGTTAATGTTATCACTGCTCCATCACAGTGTTTGACCAACATTAGTAGCTTAGCTCATTACGTACGCACTGTTCTACTGGAATTAGTTTACGCGTCCAAGTTGATTCTTTTCCTTAATTAACATTTAAACCAAGTGGATTCTTTTCCTTCAACATTGGAAGGAAGTCAGTCACCATTCATCACTAGTTTAATCTTTGGGTGCAAAAGTAATACCTTAACTCCGATCTTTCTTGTCCGACCTCATAAGTTTCGTATAGATGATGTAAATTAGATAATCAACAGTCCATTCAATAGAAGAAAACCGTGCATTAGTAGCTACTAGAAATCCATGCATTAGTAGTTTAACCCATTTGAATGCAGGAGAAAACATGACACTATACAATGGCGTAAGTTTTCAAGGATCCGTTAGTAAAGGTACGTTGAACTAGTCAATAACGACTTCTGCATAAGTACATATGGTCAAGTCTCTGGGGGGAAAAATACAACACAGTACAACCACTATTATCAGGCAATCTATAGTAATAACATCGTGCGAATTCTTTATTACACGTCACTGTCATTTTGTCTTACAAATAATATCCAGTAATTAGAGCCTAGAATATTAAATCAAAAGAATGGTGTCATAAATTTTCCTTTCAAGCTTCAATTAATACTTATTGTTCACGTGGGAAAAGACCCATTTCAATCATTTGGCACAATTTGCTCCATTAATTATGTGTATATAGAGCCATTAATCTGTTGATTTAATTACCTGTCACTGGATTTTGCTTCTGCTTAGTTTAAACTTAAAAATATCTTCTGACAAAAAGAAAATTTTCATGGTTCTCATGTAATAGCTGGAGTATAGTTCTTGCAACTGGCGAAAATTAAAAAGTCATTAATAAAGAACGCCAGAAATAAACGCTTCGTAACATAAAATTCCACAGAGCATAAGGAAGTCAGTTGTTTGATTTAGGGTTTCAACTGTTTGTGAAAGAAAGCAATTGATTGACACACAAAATCTATCTTTTCTTCTATTTTATCCCCCTGAATTTATAGTAAAAATGTAGTTGTAACGCTAAACATCACCTAAATTGCTATGCTAATCATATCTGCCACATATGGTAAGGATATGTACAAAATAAATCAAATCTATGATAAAGATATGCACAAAATCAAATCAAACATAATCAGATAACTTTATCTGCCAGAGAATTTACATCAAGTGAATTTACAACGAGTGCAGGTCAGCTAATCAGGTCAATGCTGCCAAACTCATCAGGTCAGATCAGCTCGACAAAGGCCAAGACAGAGATCAGGTAGCTAATCAGGTCAGGTCAGCTCGTCAAACGAAATACACTTTAAGAGTTTGAGGTTTGATCCTACAATCAAGATAATATGGCCTAACTAAATCAAGATGAATAAAAGGTTAAATATCTTTGTACTCCTTTGGATCTTCGTTGACAAATAAGAGCATATGATTAAAATTATTGTCTGTAAAATTGAAGTACGCGGACGACGTTAGTTCATCATCAGTGAAACACCACCAAGAAAAAAGTAACAAGTTTGTCAAGATTTTCATCTCACAGGCGAAAAGTCAGTTCGTTCGCTAGTTTATGTCTGTACTGTCAGTATCGTCCAAGGTTTTCTACTTATAATTAACTAAGGCTTAAGATTCTTGTTTATATGGTTTAGGGTAATTGGTGCATAGAAGTGCAATCAAGTTTTTTTTTTCTCTTTCTTAACAACAAAGTAAACTTTGTTCAGATAATCAAAAGAGTTAATTGCACCTGATATCCATTCTTTTCCATCAAGTTTTAAGTAGCATCCAATGTTTCATGAAACACACTTGTCATCCAGACTTATAGGGTTAATAGACACCTGGCATCCGGATGACCTGCTGGTCGACCGTTGACCGCTGAAATCGACCTTTGACCGGACTTAACCATACTTTTAACCCGAACCAAGGTTGACTATTTTACCTTAAAAATTAAAGGAAAAACAAAATCAAAAACCCTTTTCCTCCCTTCTCAAATCCTAAAGCCTCCCGCCAATGCCTTCTCCGGTATCATCTTCATCTTCAACCTCTTTTCTCCGACTTCTTCCTCCACAAACCTCTTTTCTCCGACTTCGTCATCCACATCCGAACTCACCAACCTTTTTGAGTAAAGACTTCCGGCCAACCATCAGCCGTGTCTATTATAACCACCCCGTCAAATACCCGTCACCAGTTATTGTTGGCACTTCTGCAGCAGAGGAAAACAGAGGAGAAGGCACCGTTCTAAAAGGTCACGAGAAGACTTCACGAGAAGGCACTGCTCTAAAAGTTCAAATCTAGAAAGCTAATAATAGACCAAATTGATTCTTAGAGGGCCTGTGGCGATTTATGCCGTTGATGATTTCTTCAATCCGAATTTTACTTTGTTAACCCAGATATGAAACCCACCGGAAACACTGATTGTGAAACAATCAGCGTTTCTCTAGCTATACGGAGGCTTCTGGGGTGTTGAAAGCCCGCGTGGGTATTCGATAATTGCCTCATTTTTTTTACTAGCAATTGGCAGGCTATGTGAAATTCACAATGTTCACGTCTTTGGACGAAATAATGATGGAACAAAGGAATGGAGGATTGGATTGGTTGTTGTTATTGGAAAGAATAGAGAGAAGATGAAATTAACCAGGGTTGGGAAAATTTTGGCGCCACTTGGAGAAAAAATGAAAAAAAAAAAAGGAAATTTCATAAAAACCGCCTACAGCAGGTCATTTCCCGGTTACCGGATGCCAGGTGTCTATTAACCCTATAAGTCTGGATGGCAAGTGTGTTTCATGAAACATTGAATGCTACTTAAAACTTGGTGGAAAAAAATGGATACCAGGTGCAATTAACTCATAATCAAAATGCTGAACTTTTCATTAGAAAAACTCAAACTATAAAAACAAATGTAAGTAACATAATAGACAAAGACCAATACTAAATAAACATCTTTTTTTATAAATATACATTTTTGTCAATTTCAAACCATTGATCTTATCTCATCATTTATTATTGAGCATAGAAGGTTAATTGCATATGTAGTATACATCCCCCACCCCGGATTATTACCATGTGTAGTGCCCTGCTCCTGAACCATAACTTCAGGAACAGTGCACCCGCTTTAGTCTTCTACGAGAACTACAAGGCGTCATTCAAACATCGTACACGTCAGAAATAACGTATAAATTTTTTGTGAAAACGATAATTAAAATTCAAATTCAATTTATAAATAATCCCAATACGGAAATAATAGTTTAGGGCTGACGAAACCCAATACATCAAAACGAAAATCTAAAAGCCTGACATAAAAGAAATAAATCTGAGAACTCATTAAATGTCTCCCAATTAAATCTCGTAAAACTTCACTCTCCCCAAATAGCCTGTCGGACCCGTCCTCAACAAAAATGTAGTCAAACTCCGGCTCACATGTGGAAGGAATGGTAGTAGGGGTAAGTAATTTGGAATCACCCGTATGTTACCCGTCTTTTTCCAGAAAAGAACCATACTCACAATAAATACATAAACACATAAAAATAAACAACAACTGAACCGTAAGATAAACACACACTCGCACATTCAGATGCAATGCACAACTTCATGACGCATGCTATTTCACATTACCGTGTCGCATGCAACAATATTATTTTCTCACACAACATGCTCTTCACTATCCATGATATGCTATGCATGTTCTGGGTCCTATCCCACGCACCTGTATCGTAGGGTCACACGCTCCAAAGGAATCACACGCGCGTGTATCATAGGGCCACACTCCCCGAAGGGAATTTCATGCACTTGTATCGTAAGGTCACACACCCCAAATGAAATTTCGTGCATTTGTATCGTAGAGTCGCACGCCCCGAAGGGATTTTCACACACATGTATCGTATGGTCACATGCCTCGAAGGGAATATCACGCATCTGTATCATAGAGTCACACGCCACGAAGGGAATTTCACGCATCTGTATCGCAGAGTCACAAGCTCGGAAGGGATGCAATGCAATGTACATGCCATGAATGCTGCACATATGTTCCGGCGCATCCACACCCATATATATATCCGCGTCCGTACACGTGCATATATACTCGCATGTATACCCACATTTTATTTCTGATGCATCCATACCCCTATATATACCTGCACCTATATACGTGCATATATACTTGTACGTATACCTCAGTCTTATTAATATTATTTTTATTCATTTAAATATGTTTTTCTTTTTTTACATTATTTATTATTATTATTATTATTATTATTTCGGTCACTTTTTCCTGTCCACTGTCTATTCTGTTTTTTGTATTATTTTATTTTACTATTTTTCTTATTTTTTATTAAAAATATTATTATAAATTATCTTTTCTTTTTCTCTTTTTTTATTTAATTTTCTGGCCATTTTCCTTTTCTGTCCACGGTCTAGCCCGAAGGCAGCCTGCGGCCCGCTGGCCAGCTGGCCCCCAGCGGTTTAGATTTTCTCCTTTTTTCCGAACTGGCCCAGATCTTCTGGCCCGGTCCGCTAACCGATTCTCTTCTTTTTTCTCTTAGGCCGGTCCGCTAGTGCCAGACTTGATCTGAACTCAAGTCAGGCCAATTCGAGTCAAACTCAACCTACTGACCCAACAGTCTAGAAATTAATTTTTTTAAAATGCAGACCGGCCCAGATCGCTGCAGACCTGAGCAAAGCTGGTCTAGTCCAGCTTGTGTTTTGGCCGGGTCAGCCAATTCGTGTCAACCCTGACCCGGTTGACCTGGATTTTATATTATTCTTCTTTTTTTAAAACCTTAATTAAATTCACTTTTCTTCTAAATTCAATAAAACCTAAATTAACCCCAGCAAATTTCATTTGACTCCGTCTAACGCCACGCACACACTGCACCTGAACACTGGCACACATGGGCTACATGCGCTGCCCTGGACCGCGTATGGGCTTCACGCGTGCCTCGAAACGCGTGCGTGTGCTACACGCACCGCCGTCCAGTTCTATTTTTTAATTTCCAGTTTAATTTCAACCTAATTTCCGGGCTATGTGACCTATTTCTAAGGCTGTTCATGTAATTTTCCATTTAATCGTATAGAAATCCATTCTTTTTAATTTCTTTTCAAATCGCACAAACAACACTTCGCACACACAAATATACATGTACACGTGGTCATCATAGAGCATCATACATACGAAAACATATATGAATAACACATAATAAAAATTAAAACAAGTATGATCCAACACACATGTTGCGGTCAATCTGAGAAGAGGGGAAGGTAACCTACCTTTTTCGGTGAATTTCTTATGCGGACTTTTTCCCCTTTTTCCCTAGGTGCTGGCCGAATTATTTCCTTCTTGAGTGGGAGTTGTGGCCAATTTCCTTCGTAGATCGTGTGATGTGGATTTAGGGTGTGTGTGTTTATGTATATATATGTGTGTGTGTGTGTTTGTCTAATTAGGGTTTTATGTTGAAGAAGAAAAATCTTCTTCTTTTCTAATAATGTAGCCGCTGTAATGGGGTTGGGAGGGGTATTGCCGTGTGTTTTTGGTGTCGAGTGTAGGGTTTTGAATTTTTTTTGATTTAGAAATATAAATATATATATATACGTATGTATATTTCCTATTAAGTATAAGAAATATATTTAAGATTAATTAATTATAAGTTAAGTCTATACTTCATTTTCCTATTCTTAGTCATATGCTTACCGGTGGGGCCGGTCGTAACACCATGAGTGTTTGACCAACAGTAGTAGCTTAGCTCAGCACATGCGCAACGCTATACTGGACTTGGTTTATGTGTCCAAGTAGATTATTTTAGTTAATATCCGTACACGTTTTCGTTGAAAAACACGGAATGTAGATCAAGAAAGAAGTCTTCCTTTTCTATTCTATCGTTTTGATTACCGTGTAAAGCCATATATAAGAGCAAAGAAATTGTACAATTGAAGACATAATTAAGTGACTAACATGGTAAGAGCCCCATCAATCGACAAATATGGAATCAAGAGAGGAGAATGGAGTAAAGAAGAAGATAACAAACTGACAGCATATGTACTTGCAAATGGCCACTTGAACTGGCGGCAGCTCCCGCGACTCGCCGGTATGACAAGTTTTTCTTTTTTGGCATAAAGGAAAAAAAATAAAATAAATATCAATGGTTCGGTTTCTGAATACGCCTAACTATTTGTGCATCTCACAGTTACTGAAGCTTTTGTTTTCCTAAATTTCAGGTCTAGCAAGATGTGGGAAAAGTTGCAGACTGAGATGGAAGAACTATTTGATGCCGGGTCTAAAAAGAGGTCCCTACACCGAAGAGGAGGTGGAACTTATTACAAAACTCCGCCAAGAGCACGGCAATAAGTATGCGATCGCTCAGTGATATATGTATGATGTGTGATGGAATATGTACCGTAGCTCCGAAAATTTAGTGTCATTAGATTAGGTGCCACTAGGTCATATACATATGATGTATGAAAAAAAAATTGTTTTATAGTGTAATTAGGGTTTGCATTTCATGGCATGTTTGTACTTTAGAAGCTTTTTAGGTCTTTCGTTGCACTGACAAACAAAGATTTCCTTGCAGATGGTCTTTGATTGCTTCACATTTGCCTGGCAGAACTGACAATGATATAAAGAATTACTGTCACACACACATGGAGAAGTGTACCAAACCAGATGGGCCATCAAGAAAAACAACACCCAAAAGAAGCAAAAGATCGCATGAAATGCAGATGATGGAATCCATGCTACAAGATTCTAAATCAATGCCTTTGATTCAAGAAGCTCAAGTCATAGAAAATGACTCGGGTTTTATTAGATCGTTCACTGAAGTAGCCTCTATGGGATCATTTCAGGGTAGCTTTGGGGAGCTTTGGGATGAACCCTTTATGCTAAATGAACCAAATGACCAATTTTTGCCATGCCTAAGCTACGGTTCAGTATTAACTGACGGATCATCATTTGGCGAGTTGGAAAATTTTTGGACTGAACCCTTCTTGTTGGACACTTCAAATAGCCTTTTTTCACCCTCCACAAGTTGCAATTCTGCATTGACTGATGCAGCATTAATTGGCGGCTTCGAGTGTTTCTCGGCGGAACCCTACATGCTAAACACTTCGAACAACCTAATTTCACCTTCCACAAGCTGCACGTCTGCCCTAACTGATGGATCATTCGGCAGATTGGAATGTTTTTTGACTGAGCCTTTCTTCTCAGGCAATTCAAGCTGCGATTTCGCGACCTTAGGGACTTCTAGCTCTGAACACTCACTCATTGATGCTTCATCCAATCATGAAATTTTCTTCTCAGCAATGTCTAACGAGGAGTGCACAGCTCCATTTATGCCATTACCTGCTGGGGATACTGATTTGCTGAACCTTTTTTCACTTGTTGACAACTTTAACAATGAGGAAGCGCAAAATGATAATGTATGCTTGTTCTAGATTTAACTGATATTTAGGGCTTTATGCAAGTACTTTAGAAGAATAAGTTTCTTGTATTGAGCTCTTCCATGTTAAGAACATTTATTTCTTGGAATGATTGTGCCAATGAATCAATCAATCAATCATACCTATTATATTCCTACTGCATCATAAACTATTGATAGGGTATGGGGAGGGTGAACGGCAGGCAAACAATACTTCTATCCCAAGGAAATAGAGAGTTTGTTTCCACTGAGACCTCCGACTCTATATGTACATGTATAAATGACACAGTAATAGGAATATGATGTGGTGCTTAATTAGGTTCCAACCCATAATCTAGAGGGAGAGTGAATTTATTATTGACCATATTTTTCACAAATTTGGTTGTGTTTAGTTATATATGTAGCATTTGTTGTCTTTTCACAATGAGAGAAACTCCCTCGAACATCATTTGAAAAAACAAAGTCTTGCTTCTCCAAAAAAAAAAAAAGAATTTTGATTAACATTATAAGTTGAAGTTGAAGATATTTATAACGAATAAAATTATAACATTAATTCTTATAGTACGAGATTGTTGAATTGGTTTGAGGTTGTTTTATAGAAGCTTCTGCAGTTGAAAATCTACTTTGAAAGAAAAATAGTTATAAAACATAATTAAATAGATTCAAATCACTATTATTTCAACGACAACAAAAACTATCGCTGGAGTATCTCATGCAAAAGGTAAATTTGGTAAAACCAAAAACAATTTATACATTTATGTATTTTAATACACCCATTCACGTGTGGAGTTGCCATGCGTGCAGAGTAGTAGTAGCAACATTAGGCATGTAGTAGTAGTATAATACAGTAGAATAACAATAGGATTAATTTTCTTTAAGAAATGGGATAGATATAATTGGAAATGTTTACATTTCCAATGGAGTAGTCAAGGACACACTCTTCCTTGATTTTAGAATATGATGGAATAAAGCAAAATGACTTACTAAATTGGTTGCGCTTCTTATATTATGAAGTAGCATTTGATCGACATATAGCTTGACGCATCATTATGGGTCATCGCAAAACAACATCTGTATATTTCTAACACATGGATATAGTTGCACACATCCGACCCCCTATACCCACCATAGACGGGATCCTCTAAGACAATAGGATAATGTTATTGTTGTTGTTGAACTCAGGATCTCAGATAGTATGTTAAATCAATATTTCATCAAAAACCTTAAGATAGTAAAAAAAAAAAAAATTATACATTTAAATCTTAACTAAAATAACAAAAAAAAAAAAGTGGCCAATCTGTTCTATTAAACAAGGTAGATCAAAAGGTCATGGTTATCATACATCTCCACATCACATTACTATATTTACTAAACCAACTATGTACGTATGCATATAAAGTTTCACCATATGTAATTGCCAGATCTATTTTAGGTAGGATATGGCGTATATAACATCCTAGAGCTCTTTATTGCGTAAAATAGCAACACATATCTCTAAGAAATTCCTCCGTATAAAAGTATTTCGCAAGTTATAAATTATCAAAATCAATTATTCGCTTGACATATGAGGTGGCCGAAATTAATCAAAGATAATGCTTGAAAAGCCCCCGGGCATAGTCCAGTGTTAAGTGGCAAAGGTGATTGGGGCTAGAACCCCGACGTCCCGAGTTCGAGTCCGTGTGAAGACAATCTTTGTTGAAATATTACCATGGTTTCCTCTGGGCTGGCTGGGTTTCGTGTGTCCTCTCCCTTTGGAGAGCTGCCGATGGAGCAAATCTCTCAACTTATATCTCACCTGACTAAAAGGCCTCTGATACAGATGGAGGATAACTCACTCCCTCACCAAAGATAATGCTTGAAAAGCTTTACTCCTCAGATTTAACTTGTAAATGTCTAAATGATAAAGAATCCCGGAGCTACCGTCCTCTTTTCCCGAGACGGAAAAAAGAGGGGGAAACTTGTAAACGTAAAGATTCCCGCCCTTTATGCGGCATATAAATCAATACTTGGAGCAAAAGGACACTTATATGATTGTGCTACCGTCTCAATCTCAAGGAACATTATGAAGGATGCAAATCAGTAGTATATCATTCTCTTAGGTTGGATGAAGACTTACGCAGTGACCTACGCAAGGTGTTTTTCCACAAATCAGACCTTTAGAATAGCAGCAGTAGAACACTCATACTGTACATGTTTCTAGATTCGAAATCTTGATCTCTTATAACAAATCTAAAGTGAAGTGACATATGCAGCTGAAAGAGAAAGTCATCACTATAGTTCAATTGCAAGACCGTCTTTCAACCCCTTTTGTTTATTTCTTTTTTGCTTTACAATTTCGCCCTCCTGTTTTTTTTTTGTCTTGTTAATTGTTTCTCGTTTCTTTTTCTTAATTTGATTGTTCCGAATGAATATGTTTTCCATTAATACTGAAAAGAAGTGAATCACCATTGACCAGTAATTTTAATCAGATGAACGGAAAGAAGAAGAAATAGTAACATTAATTCACAATGAATGAGAGCTCAGAGATGTTGAACTGGTCAATACTCCACAAGACTACAATTTGTGCAGAAATAGAATGCACAAAGCAGGTTTAAACTACAACATCGTACAACAAATATCTGGCTGGCAGTTGCACTGACGAATGTATAAATTCTTTATTATATGGAGAATCTAGCAATGGGTTGAACCCCAACCACTAAGTTCTCTGTCACCTTCGGTATCATAAGGTATGTAAGGATGTAAATCAGGTTCTCAAAGTACATTAGTAGAAGTTTGTCATAGCACATGGACAGCACAAAGAGCTCATTGGCACCGAAGGAACAACTGACGGGCTGGTCTGTCAGCCTATCAGGTCATTACACGGGTCAATAATGCTCCCACACTATACACCTAGCTTGGAGATGTTTAAACATTCTCGTCTTTGACAAAGTTCAAACACATGACGTTCCTTTCAAAATTCCCTACTTTAAACCATTGGGATATGTTCTAGGAAGGAGAATCTAGCAATGGGAACTCGATGAAGGGGACAAGAATACGTTACTGTCATTGTCTCTTATAAGAAATATCGAGTCAATAGACCGCAAATATTAAATCAACAAAATGATGTCTAAAATTTTCTTTTTTCAATTGACACAAAGTCCCCCGTTCTTCACGTGGGCAAAGACCGACTTCTATCATTTGCACACACAGTGCTTCTTTAATTATACATACAGTCATTAATACGTAACGTGTCGCTCGATTTCACTTCTTAGTTATAAGTATTTTAAGAGCAATAAACAGATCGGGTTCGGGTTAATCGGCCAATCTGATTTTTTACATTGACGATTCTCGCAGGTTGGTTTGACAGATTGATGTATTTAAAAGATCATATTTGACAAGTTGGAGAATATCTTTTAAGTTTGATGGGTCAAGTTTATGTCTAGTTTATCAGGTTAACTGTTCATCTTTGTGTTTGACAGGTTGCTAAGTTTAGTAGATTGCCGGTTCATTTATGGACGGATGAGTCAGACTAGTCAACCCGCAGGTTAGACAAGTTTGAACTGATTCTAACTCCATTTTGCAAATATTAAATCTAAACCTGCAAAAATCAGTGTATTTTTTCATCCAAAATGGATCTAATTTTATTGCTTGAAAACCATCAGTACAGTATCCTTGCATTAGCTTCTCACTAAAGAAAAGTTTCATGGTTTTCATGAAACAGCTGTTTAGTTCTTGCAAATGGCGACAACCACCTAGAAATAACAAATTTCAAAATAAACGTACTCCTACCTGGCAGAAGGAAGCCACTGTTTCTTGGGTTAAAATGTTAATATTAACCAGAAAATTCAAGACATTAAGGAAATATGATCTATACAATAGCTTTAATTGTAGATCAACATGTCGATTTATATGTACTACTCAGTAATGTATAGCAATCTTAAACATTATAAGCGGCGTCTATGTCTAAGATATGTGGGTAGAGCTTATACATCACTCTATCTACATGAGTGCATATTCTATGTGCTACATCTCTATACACAAATGCTTCTCCTTCAAAAATACATCTGTTACGAGCTTGCCAAATAAAATATACCGTTGCAGCCAATGCTATTTTTGCTGCCTTGGCTTTCAGCGCTTTTCCTTTGAGTCTTCTCGATCCCCAGGCTAGCAGTTTGTTGATAGAGTGGATATCTGCGGGAGAGCTAACCATGCTGAGATAGTTAGCCAAATTTGTTTGGTAGCTGAGCAGGGGAAGAATAGTTGCTGCAACGTCTCTTGTTCAACCGAGCAGAGGTGACATTCTCTGTTTTCTAGATAAACAAGGTGTTCCTTGTTGGGAAGCTTTTTCAGTCCAACAAGCCACAATGTGAAGGAGTGTTTGGGCGTTAATGCTGAGTCACAGACAATCCTGCTCCAACTGGCCTTAATGTCCTTATCCCTAAAATACTCATACGCCAATCGAGGTTTGACGAGGTACCTTCTACTGTCCATGAGGTAATTACCTCTACAGCTGAGCTGCAGAAGCCTTCCACTAGTGTTTGAGGTCTGCTCCAATATTTATATTGTTGTAACTGTATATGGAAAAAAGATTTAATTAATTTAAAAATTAAAACCTAAATCATATCTTAACTACCCCACTATCACTCCCATCATCCCCTCAATCTCTTCCTCCTATATTAAAATATCCGAAAATCCCCTCCCCACTATTCCCTAATTTTCGCCCCCTCTACCCAAAATAAGCCCCAACCGTTATTCTCCACCTCAAATTAAACCCCCTCCCCTGATTTATTTCCCCACCCACACATACACACACAACGGCACAACAAGCGAATGAAGAAAAAAAGAGCAATAGAGGGGAAGCTGCGGGTAGAGGGAAGAAAGTGGAAGGAAAATAAAAGGAAAAATAGAGAAAAGAGAGAGAGGGGGAAGAAAAGAGAAACAGGGAAGAGAAATTTGTCAACCACATCAAATCCAACACCGTTTGTCAGTGAGTTTGCATTCAAGAGGTAGGTTACTCTCTCCTCTGTCGGATTGCTTTGGATTCACTCGCATTGTGTTTTGAGAATTATTTGATTATCATTGTATGTCTATCTTTTATGTGTTCATCATGAATTGTTTATGTTTTGGTATGAAAATTGCATGAATGGCCTTAGATATAGATCACATAGCACGGAAATAGGCTGGAATAGGTTCGGGTTGTCAAAAAATGCGCACGGAGGAGACGCTAGAGGCCCACGCGCACCCCTGAGCGGCGCGTGCAGTTAATGCACTGATATTTCAATTGCGTTAAAAAGAGTGCGTTAAACGGAGTCCAATAGAACTGGTTTGGGGTTAATCGAAGTTAAAATAAAAAAGTTATGAATTTTTGAATTTATTTAGGAATTAAGAAATTAAAGAAAAGTAAAATAAAAAATTAAAAAATAAAAGGACGCGCTGATGTTGTCAATGGCGTTATGGAGAGATCGTTAAACGGAGTCCAATAGAATTGGTTTTGGGTTAATCGGAGTTAAAACGAAAAAGTTATGAATTTCAAAGAAATTAGAATTTTAAAGGAAATAAAAGAAAAAAAAGATTGGGGAAGTAGGTCTGGCCTGTTTCGGCCAGTAGGCTCAGCAGGCTGGCACTGTCTAGCGGGCCAGGAAGTTTCGGCCCAATACAGTGTATAGTAAAAAAAAGGGTTAAAGGAGTGGCCAGTGGGCGAGCCAGCTGCCCCTGGCGTATCGGGATTTTGGAAATGGACAGGCCCAGATCACGTCGCAAAAAAAAGGGTTGTCTGTCGGCTGGCAGGCTAGTGGGCCGCGGCTGCCAGCGGGCCAGACTGTGCAGGAGGGCCAGAATTTTGTTACAGGGCCGAAAAAAATAATAAAGGGTCTGTTTCTATAATAAAATGTTAAGTAATTTAAGAAGAGGGTTATTTATTTATTGATGAATTATTCTCAGTAATTAAAACAAAAGAAAATAAAATAACGAAAATATATATATATATATATATATATATATATATATAGACACACACACATATGCTAACAACTGAGGGCGGGGAAAAAATGATGAAATTTATATATTTTATATAATTATTTAATCTAATACTAACTATGCTTTAAAAAGATAAGACAAAATTTAGAAACCCATGAAATAAATTAAAGTAAGAGATAAAAATAGGAGGGGAAGATAAAAATAATTAAATAAAATATTTAAGTGCTTGAAAGCCTAGAAAAATAATATAAAGTGTGGAAACCTAAAATAAAGTCTAGAAAGATAAATTAACGGTAGAAGATAAAACACAGTAATGAACCCCATGCAACATAGGGTAACTACGCAATATAGATAATACACAACATAGAACGGAGCATGCAACATAGGGAAAACGAAAGTGTGAAAATGTGAAGCATTCATGGCACGAGCATTACATTTGGCCTATGAGCCATGTGGTCCTACGGGATGTGTGGCCTGATGAGGCGTGTGATGGGTGTTGGTAATAATTGTTACCTTCACCTAATAGGACCCGGGACATGCATAGCATAACATGGAAAAGAATGAGCATAGCGTGTGATATTAAATAACTGCATGTGACACAGAGATAGAAGAGCATGCATCATGAAGTTCCGCATTGCATTTATTGTTGTGATTATCGAAGACCTTGTTGTAAGTTGTTTAAGTGCTACGTTTTGGGATACGAATCGGGTCGGGTATGTGTTGTTTTCTTTATTTATGCTCTATCTGATTTATTTATTTATCAGTTTATGCTTTATGTGTTTTATGTGTTTACCCGACTCAGTATATGACAGTCCCTTTTCGGGAGAGACGGATAACCTACAAGTGACTCCCATCACTCACCCCCACCTCCCCTCCACAGGTGAGCAGGATTAAGAGTATATATGTTATCGAGCCTGAGAAGAGTGAGCTGGGCTCGAGAAGGGATCTTGTTGACCGGGAGCTTGTTCTTGGGATAGTAAGATAGACCTCCACCTAGGTTTATTGTTTGATTTTAGTATTTCATACTTGATTTAGCGGGTTTCGTCAACCCTTGTACTTGATTTTATTCTGATGGATTTAATTTAATCAAGATGTTTATTTCTTTAATTATCGTTTCCGCGAAAAATTTCTACGTCAGTTCTGACGTGCAAAGAAGTTTGAACGATGCTTTGTAGTCCTCGTAGTAGGCTACGAAAGGTGCACTGTTCCTGATGATAGGGCTCGGGAGCGGGGCGCTACATATATAATATATAGCTTACCTATATTAATCTGTTAAAAAAGTTGAATACCTCAAATATTGGGTTTTTCCAGAGTTATGTTCTTTATGCCCCTTTGGATCTTCTTGGAGGTATAAGTGTATCTAGTTTCTAATTTTCCAGTAAATTATAAGTGCACGGGCTAGTTCATCCAATGAAATAACACAAAAAGAGGTCTGAATATTTTAAATATTATCGTCTCATAAGTTAAAAGCTAAAACATGGGAATGAATAAATAAGTCACTACTTGGTTCTAAAAATATTATTTAAATTTAATTTGAACATAATTTTTGGAAAAAATTAAACTATTTCGATCACTATTTTTATTTTAGCCTTAGTTACATAATTAACATAAAAAAATCATGCAAACATTAATTGAAAGACGGAATGAAAACTCTGACTAGTACTATTTTTAAAAATAAATAATATTTTTAGACAAATCAGAAACTAAAAAACAGGTGTAACCAAATTATTTCGTTCGCTCTTTACTGTCAGTAATTCTCCTGTACTCTGATGGGTCATCTATTTATAAGTATTAAGATTCTTGTCGATATATTTTAGGCTACTTAACGCATGGATCTAGGAAACAGAAGGATGCCGTTTGTTTTATAATAAAAAAAAACTTAACTTTGAATACAAACGGATACAGTTTCAAACTATAAAATAAGCCTTAGAAAAGATAAAATAAAAAACGTATTTTTGATTAAGTAAATATAATAAGCTGAAGGTTATTGCATACGCAATATAAACGTTTCAGTGCTTAAGATGTAAACGGCAAGATGAAAGGTATTACATTCAATTCTCAATGTTAGACAAAATTATCTATGTATGACTCAACCACACCACCTCCCTTCCCTCTCCCCTCCTCTTCTTAGGGCATCTCCAATGGATGCACCTAAACACCTATTTGGTGCAAAATGCATCTCCAACCAAGCACCAAATTGTGCACCTATTAGGTGAAAATGAATAGTGTTGCACCAAATAGGTGCAACACTATTCATTGCACCAAATCACTATTCATCCACCACATCATCATTTTAAGAATATTAATTTAATTTTAATTTCATTAATTTCGTTATAATAATTTTAATTTTGTTAATTTCGTTATAAAAATTTTAATTTCGTTACTTTTGTTATAAAAATTTTAATTTCGTTACTTTTGTTATAAAAATTTTAATTTCGTTAATTTCGTTATAAGAAAAAATTATATAACAAAAATCTGGAATGAATACTTACATTAAATTTACATGAATGTTAAATTTGTGTTAAAAAATTTATAATAATGAATTAAAAATAGAATGATAGAAGAATCTTTGAGGGAATATTCTTGTTTGGTGTTAGATTTGGTGTTTGTGATTGGAGTACTTTTTACTGTTTATTGCACCAAATAGGTGATTTGGTGCAAAATTTGGTGTTTTGGGTTGGAGATGGTCTTATGATTATTATCATTGCATGCGTCTCAGGACAAAGTCCAGTTGATACTCGAGTTGAGATTTATTTTAAGAGGTTAACAGTTCGAATCCAACGACACACACAATGTAGATGCTCTACTGCTGTTAGCCCCAGTCCTAGTTTGCAGAGGGAGTGGTCACTGCGTAAGTGTTCACCCAACCTAAAAGACTGCTAAACTCTTGATTTACATCCTTCACTATACTTTTTAAAACTGAGATGATAGAGGCCCATAGTGAGAGATTTTACCTTTTATTATTACCACATGCAAGTCTCAGTGTTCCAACACCAACTCGAGTTGCTTCGCATATATCACACACGCAGTGCTCTGCTGGACTTAGTTTATGCTTCCAAGTTGATTGTTTTAGTTAATAATCGCACACGTTTTCGTTGAAAAACACGGAATTATTTGCATATAATTCCGCTTTTTCTTTTTTGTCCTTTCAATTACAGTGCGAAGCCATATATGTGAGGCCAGCAAAATTGTACTACTTAGAACAAATCAGTTTTGAGAAGCATAAGTGATTAACATGTGGTAAGAGCCCCACCAATTGACAAATACGAAATCAAGGAAGGAGAGTGGGGATTTGGATCCACTCACCCAAATTCTCTCACCTCATCTCCTACCACACACATGTGACAGCAAGAGTTGGTGAGGTTAGATCAGGGTCACCCGCATTCAGCTTCGCCACCCTATGCTACCACATGTCGTACGGTAAAAATATAAGGTGAAAGAATTTGCGGTGAGAAGATTCCGTGTGTGAGAAGTGGACTAAGAAGAAGATAATAAACTGAAGGCCTATGTACTAGAAAATGGCCATTTGAACTGGCGGCCGCTGTTAGGATGAAGGCAAATATGAAGAAGAAGTGTTATCAGAGAATTAAAGTATTTGATATCACATTTGATGAATGACATTAATACCCTTACTAATAATTTTCTCTTTTTCCAATCGCATAATCAAATGCCTTCCTTTTATGATCCCTAGAGAATCCTCAGCAATGAGTGAAAAAACAATATTTTATTCTCCATAGAAAAATACGCCGAGAGTAAAATCAGGCTATTCAGAGAAAAGAAAAGGTGAAACCAGGAATATAAATTTATATTCTACTGCGAATATAAGGAAAACTAGAGACAATTACGACTTTTAGAGTATGTTAAATCCTTTAGGAAGGTTACTACTTTTGTTACAGTCGCTAATGATTTTTTTAAGATAAAGAAATGGTGACAAAAAGTAAAGTCTTGAAAATAAAATAAATAAAGATAATTAGATATCCTTAAAATTAATCTTTTTATAAAAAAAAGAGAGAGAGACGAAAGCAAATAACAAAGAAAATAAAAACTTTGGCAGTATGAAAAATAGAACAAATGTGTCTAGAGTTATGGATATTATCTAATTTTGGCAGTTGATAATTATTATCCCCCCCCCCCCCCCCCAAATACTCCCCCACAGACGCACAAAAAAAAAAGAAAAAACTCTTGATTTTCTTAGTTATTTTTTAGTATCTCGTTAAAGTAAAATACTGCTAACTTTTAAGGACATCTGATGGTTTTTATTATTTTAACCAACAATATTCCTACTCTTTCTTTAATTTCACTTTTTTTAAGAACTTTACTAACGGTTCCAGGAAGGTTAATTTTGTATCTTTATAACAGATTTTTTTAAATAAAAAGTTGTATGTTATTCCCTTATTTTCACATTGTAATATAAACTTTTAAAGGCAACTGCTTCGTTCCCTACAGCTTGAAGATCAATCCCCTCAACAACACGAAGTTTCGCGTTAAGTATCAAAAAAATCCATTCTATTTATTCAAATCTCTACCAAAAAAGGAATTTGTTTAGCTCATAAAACAATAAAAGAATAAAATAATTTATTTCATAATATACTTAATTTAGGCATATCCGTATAATAAAATGAAGTAAAAAAGAGAAAGAAGAAAATTATGATGAGGAGGCCAATAATAAAAAAAAAAATCTTTTCCAATGCATTAGGCTCCTGCATTTGCGTAGGGGTCGGAGAGGGCCCGGATCGCTTCGCGATTTGATATACACAGGCTTACCTACAGTTTGTACAAGATGCTATTTCTGTAACTCGAATATGTAATCTCAAAGTCATAAAACAGCAACCTTACCGGTTCTTGCCAGAGCCATCCTCTAAACTTATCAAAACGTGAAAAGAAAAGGAAAAAGGTAATATGATTATAATAATAGGCATCTAAGCAAGGAAGTTTATTTAGAACTCAAGAAAGGAAGGCTTTTGATCATATAGAATTTGAAAACAAAAAAAAAAAACTCATTAATAAGATTGCTCTGCATGGTTCAAAGGCACTCCGTCTTTATGTATGGACCTCTCCCTAGGGACAAGGGTTTATCTGAAAACATGCAAAATAGTCCATTAACCTGCAAAATTTAGTCTCTAGTAGAGTATAAAACTCTTTTGCTAGCTCAATCTGGGAAGAAAATACCACTGCAAGAAGTCCCAAAGGATTCCAATGTATCCAAATGACCAAGTAATGTAGAAGCGTCAAGCACAGTGGAGGGCCAGATATTGCTGTTGGATGCATCCAGCGAAAAGGGTTCAGTAAAAATGCTCCCAGATGTTGAAGAAGAATTTTTATCTGGAGTCCCATATTCTTGTGTTTCCACAGCAGAAGTGCAGCTAGTTGAGGCAAGTTTTTTTGCTTTTCCAAAAATCGAAAATGGATCAAACAGTGATTCCATTGTATCACAATGGCTTTGTAATTTTAAGGTGTCAAAACTGGGGAACACTTCTGCAGCTAATGGAAAAATGTTTTTGTTTTCAGGTGAGTACATTAGGTTTGAGGCATCTATGGAGAAAGATTCTGCAGGAAAACTCTCAAACGTTTCGAAAAAAGTTTCCTCAAGATTCTTGAACTTATCGGCTACAAGAGTAGGATTGTAAGCTGAGAAAGGTAATACATCCGTGTTTGAAGTATCCATGGAAAAAGGTTCGATAGGGAAGTTCTTAATGGCGTCACAAAAGTTCTGCTCTGGACTCTTGAATTCATTTGTTACAAGTTTAGAACTGGTGAAAGAAGAGGGCAGTATTTCTGTATCTGATGCATCTATGGACAAATTCTCAAAGGTTTCTAGAAAGGTATCCTCAGGAAATTTGGTGTTTGATGAATCTAGCAATGGGGGTTCATTGCTTAGATTTCCAAAGCTTTCTGGATATGTTCCCATTGGATTTTGATTATCTATTAATGGAGATATTCCAAAACCAAAGTAGTCTTCTCTTGTCCTTTCTATACCACTTGTTGGCATAAAATCTTCCCCAGTGGTAGGTAAGACTTCGTCCCTTGATGAATCTACAAGGATATCATTTGTCTCAATGCTCTGAAAGTTTCTTGGAGAAGATTCCTCAGGACTGTTTGAGTAGACATAGGAAACTGCTCCATTTCCGAATTTCCCAAAACTTCTTGGAACTGAATCAAGTTCTGAGAGCGTAGACACAATACTTGAGGAAGATATTGGAATTAAGCAATCAAAGAAATTAGTATCTTCCTCTCTCTTTTGGGTGGAGAGATCAGATACCGCGATTGCTGCAGAAGCCTCCTTGTTTTTATCCAAGGCTTCCAGTTGATCCAAACTTTGTGCCCAAACATCAGTACGTTTTGTCCGCTTTGATAGTTTTGTATGCCAATAATTCTTGATTTCATTGTCAGTCCTTCCAGGCATGCTCTTAGCAATGAGCGACCATCTGCAATGAGGACACCTTACCAATTAGTATATTACTCTTTCCGTTTCAAAAATATATATATTCGTAGTTAACTCTTTTACATAGTTTAAAATGAACTACGGAGGGAGTACCATATCCAAGACTAAAACAATCTGTTAAACTACGTTAAAGAATCCAAATCAAACAATTTTCTTGATATTGAACCTAAAATATGGTGCATACTTGTTCCCATGTTTTTGGTGCAATCTCAAGATAAGTTCTTCATCTTCTTTGGTAAAGTCCCCTCTTTTAAGATCTGGGTCCAAATAATTCTTCCATCTCAATCTGCAGCTTTTGCCACACCGCCTAAGACCTGAAAGGAAACACCATGCACATCAACAACTACAACATTATCATATTGCCTTAGAAGCTCCCGCCTATGTCAGGTATGGGGTACGTAACCATACTCATGTGTTAGAAACACATAGAGGTTGTTTCCCGATGACCCGTAATGAGCGTCAAGCTGTGTCGATCAACTACTAAGGATAATCAACCATGTCTTATCTTCCAACTCCTTGAATCGAGTTCCACCAAGTTGAGCACCCAGGATGTCTCGGGTGTCTATAGATCCAATGCCCAATTGTTTCAGACAGCAACATAGTGGATGCAGAGATACGAGGAAGACGAGTATATAGTAAGAAAAGAAAGAGCAAGGCTTACCTGCAAATTTGGGCAGCTGCCTCCAGTTCCAAGCCTTGTACCTTAAAACATAGGTCCTTAACTTCTTGTCTTCTTCTTCACTCCAAGCTCCTCTTTTCAGTCCATTTTTGTCTACATATGCGGCCTTCACCATTTCTTTAGGCTTGCTTACACTTAAATGTCTTAACTATATATATGTAGTGTCATTTGAAAGGCCTTATATATTAGAACTTTAGAGCATAGGTTACATCAAGATTTGTACATACATGAGCACTACGGTCCCACGACTATAACTGCAACTCGGATCGTTATCTTACTTTTTATAGGGTCGTATTCGGACTTGATTCACTGCATCATATTTGTTCGAACTTTTACTCCTTATATTGACACATTAAATTATCAGTATAGTTATCGTTTCATGTTAGTTTTGACAGTTTTCTCCATAAATTTGATATATGAAACTATGAATATATAAAGTATAGAATTTTCAATGTATAGTAACGTTTATTTTATTAGCATCCATATGTTTATGGTTGTTGTTATGGTTGAGAATTAAAAGAATTTGCATTCATTCAAGTTAGTTTAAATTTGCAAGTGTGTTTTCTTTTTATAGGGGTGATTTTTACTCCTAACGGTCATGGTGTGATTTTTCTAATTGACAATGGTCACTGTTCTGCTACAGTGTTTTCTAAGTATTATAGTAACGGCTAGTTACCTGTGCAGCTCGGCCTTATGTACACTGAAATATTCTAAGTTACAATATTTACAAAGTACGGCAATTCTGCCTTCTCCTATCTAGTGCTTTACTTCGTCACCTCAGCTCATTACTTCTTTACTTTAGTTATGTTATCTTCAGCTGGTCCTAGTTCCGTGCTTCACCTTAGTTCCTCTTCAGTTCAGCACGGCCATACTTCATCTTTTCCTCAGCTTTCCTTTAGTTCAGCATGGCCTTATCCGTCCTTTTCCTTAATCCAACTCAGCTCGGTTGTCTCGCTTTATTTACTTAGTCTTATTTCTCCAGCTCAGTTATACTTTAGATCAAATCGACGTACCTTGACTGAGCTTGGCACATCTCGGTTAGACTTATTTCTACAGTTATCGACATTCATATTGTAACTACCGTCGAATATATGGGTACAAAGTGAAAAAAACTCTAGGATAAGGTAATCAAATTTACCTCCCTTCATCTCAAAACCATTGGTTTCTATTTTAGTTTTCCTAAAAATATTGTTTAGTTTTCAGAAATAGGAATATGTAAGTAGTCAAAGTTTTCATTTTACTCTTTCACTTAACACTTACATTATTTATTTTACTCTTTCACTTAGCACTTACATTATTCAAGTAAATATTTTGGAACGTGAGAGTACAAAAATGCATATTTTTTTTTTGGGCAAATAATATTCCTTTCGAGTGAGGGGAAAGTATCTAAGAGAAAAACTGTGTTAAAAATTTGCTTTAGGTGCTCTTTCGTTGTGAGTTAATTGATGTAACCTAACTGAGGGCCTATTTATTTTTGGCAATAGTTGCTATTAGTTTATGGTCAACAATAATTTAAATGAACAAATAGAACATTGTGCTTCTTCCTTTAGAGAACTACAACAGCTCAGTGTTTTTTTTTTTTCCTTTTTCGGTTTTTCCTTCCTTTATTAATTAAAAATAAAAACTGGTGCAACAGTTGAAGAACTTAGTTACTAAGTAACGTGCCTTGGCTGGGTGGTACTACCGTGCTTATATATGAGATAGCGTATCGTAACTACCAGCGACTTTGTCCTAAATAGGCTTCCACAGACAATACAAAGATGATTGCGATTGCATTACCATTTCTAATAGAGTCAAATACACATACGATAAAACAAAACAAAATGACTCACTAAATTAGTTGTGTTTCTTATATAGTGAAGTAGCAGTTGATCGATACACTTGATGCAATTTTCATTATGGGTTATCTAGAAATAAACTATGTGTATTTCTAACATATAGATATGGTTGCGTACATCTTATCCCTCCATACCCGTCATAGGCGAGAGGTAATGCTGTAATTTCTATCCTTCTAGAGTTATTGGATAAATTCCAATATTTTTTTCTTCGAAAAGTTTGTATATCCTTACCGACATGAGGAGTAGGCAAATATGTTGACTTAAGTCAACTAACAACTCAAACAACCATACACGAAAAACTCTTGTGTTGATTACTTATTCTAAGAGCAAGATGGAGACCGAAAAAGATGAAGACACGCCTGTGGATTTTTCTCGTAGACTTTTGGGTGTTTAAATCATAAAGATGCCTTTAAGTATAAGGGGCTCAAATGATTTTAAATATGCTTTAAAGTGTATATATGTGCATGATATGTGGCGCGTATATATGTGTCACATACGCTGAAATTTATAATTTTATCATGGTACTAAATTTGTTAAAAAAGTTATTGTAACCTACCGAAAGTACTAAAGTTTTCGTACAAGTGCGTTTTACAAAAGAGAACAAAAGGAGTCAAGCTTATTTGCAAAAATTATCAAAAGCACAAGTTGGTTATTTGTTAGGGAACAAAAAGACATATACTAATTGTATATCTTGAATACCATCATAAAAGTTTAACCACATTAAAATGTTGAGAGGCCTAGTTGAGGTATTTTATAGAATATGGACTTTAATATGTAGACATCATATTGTAATTTCTATTTATTATGATAACATTGAATATCACAAGTAGTATTAGTCATTCTAAAAGTTGCAGCGATATAGAGGTTTAGTCATGCTTTTTTTGTTGGCATGATTATAAGTCAAGCCACCCAATTGATGCTTTAGCTTCTTCTATGGTTTAACCCTCGTGGGTCTCTTTATTTCTAATACTTAAGTAAAGTTACGTACAGCTGATCTTCTTTTACGTTGTCATAGATAGAAGCTTCTAAGACAATAGTAAAATGTTGTTATGGTAAGTTGGAGATCATCAAAGTTGCAATATTTTAGTAGTTGGCTAATTGGATTGGCTATTATTGGCCTTGACTATGTATACAGGTACATTTCTTAGTAGTTTTGAGAGGTTACAATCAATTTGATCCATCATCAATTTTCTTTTTTCTTAAGGTTCAACTTGAACATTTTTCTAGTATGAATTCGTCAAAAAAAAAAAAAATAATGAGGGCCCATCTTCTTCAAGGAAGCTGTAGTTCTCTAGAAAAGATGTTAAAACGGTTAACTGGAGATTTGAGTGAAGAAATGGATATGCATGACGGCGAAAACATAAAGTTTAGAAATTTAAAAAAGTTTTTATATGGTTTTAGACTAACAGACACACAATCGCATGTAAAATTTAATAATGTTATATTCACTAAAAATTATAATTTAAATGGAAGTGAAAGCGTGTATAGAAATCTTAAAGAGCAGTGGTTCTATTGTTTATTCTAACACATGGATATGATTGTATACATCTGACTCTATATACTCTGCCACAAGCGGAAGCCTCTAAGTCGTAATGTTGTTGTCATGGGCTTTTTTTTGGGGGGAGGGGGGGGGGGGGTTCAGGCTTGTATCGCCTTGTAGTTTTACTATGAACACCTTTAAGACCCGATGAGGTGCTTGCCAAATTGGTAAGAATGCTGAGGTCCAATTTGCAACCATAATGTACTAAACTTCAGTGCTGCTAAACCAGATTTTCTGCACTATATGTAGCTTTTTGGCCACCAACATTGGTCTGGGCTACTGCTATCGTGCCAAAATTCTTGATCAACGGCCTAATTTTTATGTTTTTTGGGTGGTGGTGGTGGTGGTCCCCATTTGCTAATAAATCTATTAGAAACCAGTATAGAGACCATATAACCATCAAAGGAAGTTAAAGATCAAGAGTGAGAGAATGCTCATACAGGACATGGCAAGAAGGAATCTCGAAAAATGCTAAGAACAACTATCCGAAAAGAATCACAGATCCACCAACGAAATAATTTGCAGAAACAGGGACAAAACCTACATAGAAGGAAGGCGTCATGCCAAAAAAGACATCATCAAACCAATCGTTAACAGGGTGTCAATGGCCTAAAGAGTAAGGAATGAAGCATGTAAAGTCGAAAGCCTATTTTAAGAATACTAATCTGACCTTTTTCACAATCTTCACATTCCAATTGATAACTATGCTTCTGGAACAAAAGATTAGCCGGTTATAGCATGTACTACATTGAGCAAAGCTTCTCAAGAGCCATATTCTCGTCACCACTGACGGACGCCAACGTACTTCGGACTGTATCTTCAGGGAAGCCCATTTCTACCAGTTTTACCACCTGTAAAACAAAAGAGAATCATGATTTACACAGACTATATTTATCTAGATCTTCTTTTCCAAGTTTCAAAGGAAAAAAGAAAGCGTCAAAATGAAAATGCTCGAAAATGTCATATCATCCTGCACACAAAGAGGACAAGAACGACAGAGTAGTGACAGACCTTCGCCTCAGCATCAAATAAATGCCATTTAGCAAAAGCATCTGTCCAGTGACGAGCTGTCCATTCAAATTTCTGATAGTCCTCTAGAAACTGCAAACACACACAGGCTGATCAAACGGAAGCACAGAGATATAAAAACAGGAGTTTGCTTTAACAAAAAGGAAAATAAATGTTTACAGGACAAAGCTGAAAAGAATAAGACCTGCTGAGCTACCACAGCATCTTGCGGGTCATCAGGCTGAGGAGCAGAGAGCAAAGCTTGTAGAGAAAGCAGAGCGGTTTTCAGAGTGAGTGCTGGGCTCCATTGGTCCCTTAGTATGTCCAAGCATATTGCTCCATTTTGACTGCTAATATTAGGGTGCCTTCAAAAGTAACAATTAATAAAGCTTCATAGATTTTTTTTCTCAAGTGGAATGGAACTTCCTTTTTTTTTTTTTTTTTTTTTGTAATTAAGTGGAATGGAACTTCATACTATCTAACAGAGAAATGTAGTAAGAATTGTCCGAAGCTTTAGCAATGGAACAAAAGCAAAGGAACTGAATTGTGCTACTTCCTCATCATTGTAGCAATCTACCTACAGGTGCAAGACCAAAAAGCCCCAAATCTCTAACCAGGATTAAATAAGTTACCATCTAAATTCATCCAGAAGTTCTTAACATAAACAACCATCAAATAGCGCATGGATTATGAGAAAAGGAAGTTTTTGCAGAAAGAAAACTGATCATGTATATTTCAAATAAAGGCAACAGACTCTTTCCCCAAGAAGACACCTGGGAAAACATGAAAGGATTGAACCTACGTGAAAAATAATTCAAATAGGATAAATAACAAGGGAAAGAAAAAACATAATAAGGCACCATCTTTTAATCACTTCTAGCAACACAAAACAAAATGAACCAACTGTTTCTATGTTTTTAAAACCCTTTTCCTGTTTTTGACTGCCTAAAGTAACGCGTTGACCAAATATTTTTCAAATAATTTTCATATATAAAACAAAGAAATTTGTGCCAAGGAGGAAAATTTAATGCCGCAAACCTTTTCAACCAAATGAAACTACACAAAACCCAAATCGCAACGTAACATAAAACAACTTTGAACAGATGTCAAAACATGATAGCTATATTTTCTTAAATCATAATTCTAAGATATGAGACATGTTAGTCAGCATATATAACCAAATGTTTCATATACTGATGTAGCTTCATTCGGATTTAGCCTCTTTCCGCGTGGCCAACCATGATTTTGGATCTTGACAATCCAGGAGGTACGACATAGTGATAGGACAATAAGTATTTGAGATGATTTTGAGGACTCTCTCCCAGTAAAAGTTACTGACTGACTGCATCAATTTCTTGGTTGTGCAACGCTACCATGATTGTAAATTGTTTCCAATAAACATCATCATCGCATTCACACTTTTCACTTAAATAACGAAGGATAAGTTAAAGACATACTTTAAGAACCAACAGTCAAAAGCCAATCTTTGATTATAACTTGCAGACAGCTAATGGAGTCACATGTAAAAAACGCATGCTTTGATTACACAGAGCAAGGATCAAATGGAAATGTATAAGAGATGAAAATCATCGAAATAATCAAACTTGTATAGTCAAATATCCACAAAATCTCACTAAGATCTCAGCATCAACCTCCACTAGTCAGCCAACATGAAGGGTAACGTTAGAAATAGGCTGTGTAACTAACACCTTGTTCTACTTTTTTAATCTGTCCTTTTGAATTATTCAAGTCTTACTATATCTAAACAGCAAAGAGTTGGCATCATACCAAACTAGAGTAATTTTGCTTACACTCAAATATTGAATTAACATACATGTATTCATATCTATCATGACCTGTTTTGGTTCTTATACTGGCATCATCAGGCCCTTCTTTTCTATCATAAGCTATTATGATTCATACTATAATCCTGCCTTTCAGACTTGCTTTACTAATTCCTGTGAAATTTGAATCATACTACTATTGTGATTCATACTATTCATCCTACGAAATTAGACAAAATTTACGTCAGTTAACATGATTACCTGTTAAGGCAAGAAAAACCTCAGAACAAAGCAAGACATAAACTAACCTAATTTGAAATTAATTTACATCAACAAGAAAAGTTGTAGATTCAAAAGAATTCAAATAAAAGGGAAGTTATAAGAAACCATGAAATGGAAAGCAAGTTACCCAACAATGTCGAAACAAACAAGCAAAGATCAACAAACATGCATGGTTTAAACACTCATCCAGAAGTTCACAAGATCCCATTATCTTCTGAACAAACTACAAGTATGACATGTTTAGCCTTATAACCACCAAATATAAACTAAACAAGACACTAAATGCAATGCAACCATAGAAGTACATTATACATCATAAAAAGTTGACATACCAGACTTTGGTGACAAATTGCATCTTAGGAGGCTCAAAAGGATAGCCATCTGCATAAAATAAAAGGCAACCATAATGATGCCAAGATTATGAACAAGAAGCACAGGAAGTATCTATAAAAATAAACATTAGTATCCAGCATATGGCAAGGAAATTTTATATGTTCTTCAGACACAGATTTGGTTCATTATTTCAAACCAACTAGCAACAGAACGTACCTTCTTTTGGTTTTGCATTTTCATTCCGAGATTACCTCTGTTACATACATATTCCCTCTATCCCAATTTATTTTGCCCATTTCAAACATGCACGGAGTCTAAGAGAAAAAAGTCAAACAGACATTTAATGCTTGTACTCATTAGTTTACTATCACAAAACAGCTTGGTTAAAATGTGTGCGAGTGATAAATGTTGGAGTATGAATGTTTTGATGAGTTTAAAAGACGTTTAAAAAGAAAAAAAAATTGATTTTTTACCTAGGAAATGACAAAGATAAAGATAGTAACGTCGATCTCTACACAGATTTTTAAAACAGAGATCAATGTATGCGCTGATCAATCTACGTATACATTGATCTCTAAAAGTAGACATCGGCCGATCTATGTATCAAGTGTACAAAATTAGAATTACATTGTCTAACATCGATCTCTCAAACAGAGCACATCGATTAATCGACGTCAATTTTGTTCAAAATTGAAAACACAATGTCCAACGTTGATCTCTAAAACAGAAGGCATTGATCGGTTGACATCAATCAATGTTCAAAATTGAAAACATACTGTTCAACATCGATCTCTAAAATAGAGAACATAGACGAATCGACGTGACATCGATCTTTAAATAGCCGTATGTCGATCGATCGACTTCACGTAGAATTCAATTTTTTATAGCCATTGCTAATAGATCTACGATGGATTTTAAGTGTTTTCTCTCTCCGATCTTTCCAAAATTAATTGTGCCTTTATGGCTAACGTCCATAATTTTTTTTTACTATTGTACACATATCTAAGATTCTCTGGGAGTCTATGAATCATCAAATTAAAGTATAGGGTGGTTGAAGATATGTTGGATTTCTCCAAAGAAATAAATGAAGTGCGAGACTTCCATTGAGGCTGCAAAACGAGATTCACACGTATATATTGAAGAAGCTAAGAAGAGACATTTACACACTTTCATTCTCTTCAAGCTTCGATTCTATTGATATATAAAGCTCTGAAAGTGCAAAAGTTCGCAAAGCTCATTATGCTATTGTTGCTTATTTTCACTGTTGTGTTGCGTAAATACTGTAGTTCAACATAAGATGAACTAAACATAGTTAATATCTTGCTTGTGATTTGACTTGTTTTCACAGTGACATTCACCTCTTCTCCCAAAATCCATTTGGCATAAGGTCCAAAGTAGAACTTTGTTGAAGTTGTGAAGAAGCAAGTAGAAAAGCTCAAGGGCTTTTTGCTTGTAGCTGTTGTAGCAGTTGATATTGCACAAGTTGTTGCAATAGTTGTTGTAGCAGTTGATATTGCATAAGTTGTTCTTAAAATAGTTGTTGTAATTGTTGTTGTTGTTCTTCCTTATTGAAGATAATAAAAAAGTTATTGTTCAAAATCCACTTTAGAAACAAACCGGTAGCGGAGTAGAATCAAAGAGATTCGAACAACTTTAAATCGTGACTCTCCAACTCACAATTTTATCTTCTTTTTTATTTTTGGTAAACATTGAGAGTTGGTGAGAGTAAAATCAAGAAAACTCAAAAATTATCCAATAGTCAATTCACCCTCCTCTGGAGTGATTTTTTACGGACCTAACAATAAGGACAAATTAGTAAATAAAACTACCTTTGTTTTGTCATTTATGAAATGTGAAAAAAATTAGGGCGGGACAAAAATAGGCACATGGACAAACAAAACAAAACAGAAGAAAGCAGTCTGGAAAGCTCCTTGCATTTGCACTGAAAGCACATACTACACTAAGAATGACCTGTTTCACTTAAAGCCTAATGTCTCACATTGCACTTGAGCAACAGCCACAATGTTGGTCCCAATGCACTAGGCCAGACAATTGCACGCTCTATCATGAAGAAGAGTTCTTCACACTAGTTTACCGGAAGATCAATCTTCCAATATAAACATGGAATACCATGAAAAACATTATTTGCTCTCTTACTTTAAAAATCATTGATTCCTCAGACCCTCTTGTTTCCCAAATACATATGAACCAACCATTAGCCCTAGTTCGGCCAAGAAAAACATTTTTGCTAACCTCTACACAGCTATATCAAACTGCACATCTAAACCGTACCCAACTTAATATCAAGAAACTTCAGAAAGCACAAACATCCATCTAAAATTAGTTGAAAGAAAACCCCACTTGAACTGACAAGTAGAAATCGACCATCTCATGGTATAAAAAACAGGCCATCAAGACTATTCCTCTAGAACACACACACACCAAGGGAAAGGAAAAAGAGAACAACAGGAAGAAATATGTGTATCGACTTTCAGTACTGTTACATTTATGTGCTACTCCAAAATTACGTGACATACATAATTTACACAAAAGAAAAAAATAAACAAAGTCACAAAGTACCTGCGCCAAAAACCACAAACAAATTCCCTCAAAAAACCGGAAAAACATGAAACATATACTCACCTAATTAAACAAAAAGGCATTCCTTTTAAACAATTCAAGAACGCCATATATACACCTAAAAGAACAATAATCACAAAATTGACTTCGTTTTCCAACAGAAAAGCCAGCATATATGTATTTAATAAAAAATAATGTAAGGCAATTATTTTTCCCAAAAACTAGAACCTGCAAAAACATTAACGAAATTTTGTGAAAAATGAAAAGAGGAACAATACTTGTCAAACAAATGTCGATCTTGAAGACACCGCCTTCATAAGGAGTCCCCTGAGGACCAAAAATTGTACCAATCAGGTGAATGAGAGAGTCAGTTTTTGGGGTCACGCTAATTCCAGAAATCTCCACATCCTTGTTGCAATCTTGAAGCTCTTTCTGTACTCTGGCCAAGTCCATCTCCAACAGGAAATTCAGCTACTTCAATTTTGCAGTTTCTTTAAAATTTCTATTCTTAAGGATAGATTTTTTTTTCAATTCCTTGCCTTTTTTTTTTCATTCCTCGCCTGTTTGTGACGCATTGGCTTTTTGTGTGCTTTTCGGAATTGTGTTTTATTCTGTGCTGGCTGTGATAGGAGGGGAGAAATTTAATAAAATATTATAATTTTGATAAAAAAAATTCCTAAAATATGTTATATTTTAGAAAAATTCTTATAAGTAACTAAGCGCATTTGGCAGTGTGACTGGTGTAGGTTGTGCTTTAGGTCTTGGACAAATTGTTCGGCATCGAGACCAGAGAGAGGGAGATAATCGACAATATCAAATATGTCATCGTCATCTTCGTCAAATATACATCTGCCATCAACAGATGGTATCTAGAATGATGTGTCCGGTGCATGTCTCGAAGGGACCCGCAGATTGTGACCCTTTAGCGTCCATGTATATAAATGACGGCCCCTCTTGTTGAGACACAACAAATTGCAAATAATATGCATCTGCAGTCTGCTGGAGGTCTATGCAGTAAAAGATGTCCTAGACCCTCCTTCATGAGCCTCTCTAATACAATCTTCATGCAAATCTCGTCTCTGATTGATGTCGCACGATGGTAAATCCGAGCAAAATGGTTTGCCTATAATTTAAATAATAGAGACATCAACACACATTTAACTTACAATGACACGACTAAATAAAAGAAAAGATGTATACATACCATCCGCATGATACTAGATATGGAACTATAGAACCGTTGTCACCTACGTGCTCCAAACGGGGACGACCAAGCGTCATAAGTATCCAAGGTTTGTACCACGGTATGTATGGTGAATCAACTATCAGTACACCAGCCTAGGACATAACTATCTCGATCCAGTGCGATCAGTCATCCAACTGGTGTAAGAATATGACGTGCGTGTGTGCATAATCGACGTCCTCCATCCTTTTCACCATCTATGGATGGCAACCCCGTGTCCATGACCCTTGACGGCACCTCCTGCGTACCACACGAGCAGTCCGAAGATGCTCGTCTTGGGTGCACAATGGTGGTAAACTCGTAATAAGATCTGGACTATGAGACACCCATTGGAAGTCCCCTTACGCGAGACTATCAAGCAGATCGCATGCAGCATCCTGCATGTGATGTAGAACCTCCGGAAAGCTATAGCCATTAAACCATTAGACTGTACGGGGTGCACCAGGCCTCATCACTATACTCCTAAGGCGGCAAGGATGGAAGACGGAAAACTTCTCTTATCTAGAACTTCACCAGCTATAATATCTAGATCAATATTTTGCTACATAAAATTGCAGTCGTTTCTCTTCTAATAGGGAAATTTTCTTAATCCTATCGTTTTTATTTGCTCCACGTTTGTAATTTCCTTTGGTGATTCGTTCAAATTGGGTTAAAATTATTTAACGTCTATCAAAAAAATTTATTTGACGATATAAATTGAGTAAAGTGGGGTCTCCCCCCGAGAATGTAATTGCCTTAGTTGCAGCCGATTTAATATGAATAAATATTCAATGATCCTTCCAAAAAAAAGAAACTTAAATGGACACAAGTAGCTAACTAGAATTGGTAGAGATCCAAGAAAATTAATTACTCGTATTAATATAGAAACTATCCTCAATCATTAAGTGATTATAAGCACTTGGTAGTTATTAGAAAGTAGGCGTTTGTTTTTTTTCCATGCGTACCTTCTCTTTTGTTCGTAACTCTATTCGAAAGTCATGTGAAGTCCCCAATAACTTTATTATTTTTCTAGTTATAAATTTATAATGTCCTAACTCGAATGCTAATTGAACTATAATTTAAGGTCAATGATATTCAACCGATACTTTATCGGGATGTTGTGCTCCTTGTCAAAGGACTCTATGATGATGTTGTAGATATGACTTAATCAATGGAAAGTTTGTTTCCAAAAAAGGGAAAAAGAAGTTTGTTAATTTGTCTGAAGCTATTAGTTCTCATTCATTAAGCCAAAACTTAAAATAAATGAATTAGATCACTTTTTGAGCCAATTAAATCAATAAAATGCTAAAATTGAACCAAAGCATACAATTTTCGACAAAAATCAATTACATCAAACCATAATTGAGTCACGTTCTGTTCTTTAACTAATTTATTATGAGAATTATAACTTACAATATTCTGCAGACCAGAGCAGACAACCTAGAAGAGCAATAATCAAATGAACACAACAATTGCAAGAGCAAACACAACCATAATCATTTAAAATGCAGAAAGAATTGACCCCAAACATATAAAAACAATATCAATATATAAATACAGAACAACGTAAATACAAGAAATGACTTCTGACATGAGACTGATTATTTACCCACAAATATTATTAGATAACATTGAAATATTTGCGGCAAGTGGATGAATATCATGTGGATTTATAGCATGTTTCCATAAGGTTGGAGACGGACAGGAAGTCCCTTCACTGGAACTGGTGAAGCATGAAAAACAATCTTCTCATTAGGAATGACTTTCTCTAACTTGAATCTTCTCACTATGTTATGCATGAAAACCAACACCTCTAGACGTGCATATTCCTTTCCAGGACACATACGAGGTCCACCTCCAAAAGGTACAAATGTGTAGGGTGCTGGACCGCTTCCTTCGAATCTTGATGGATCAAACTTTTCCGGACCAGGAAAGTATTTGGGATTCTTGTGTGTGGTATGCACAGTCCAAAATGTCTGCAGAAGAATTGATTTTACATTTGACTAATTAGTTCCGGAATAAGATTGTATCTGATGTTGCTTTATGTAGTTTAAGGTATGATAGATACATACCTTCCATCCTTTTGGAATAGTGAAGCCTGCATAAGTGAAATCTGTGATTGTTTCTCTAAATGACCCCTGAGCTGGTGGTGTTACGCGGAGCGATTCGCGTGCCATGTTCCATGAGTACTTCATTTTCTCTATGTCCTCCCATGTCAGTAAATCATCAGGTCCCTTGTCCTTGGCAATCTCCATCTGTTCTGTTATTCACACAAGTAATCACGCTTGTTAGTTATAAAGATTGCCTTTTTATCTTGCTATAAATATTTCTGCTGGTTGAATATTAAAGAAACAGAGGATTATTATTGTTGTTATTATTATTTTGAACAAGTTGATACCTTTTTTCTTCTGAGAAAGAAAATAAAAGTTACCTCTGAGGACTTCATTGTAGATGTGAGGAAGTTCAGCAAGATGTTTTAAGACAAAGGTGACAGTGCTACTAGTGGTCTCATAGCTAGCAACCAAGAGACCAATAATGTTGTTTGAAATCTCCATTTCACTTAAAAATTGCCCGTTTTCATCAGTCACAAGAAGCATCTGAGATAGAAGGTCACGGCCGGCTGTTTCTTGATTCTCCATTAGCTCTTTTCTCCTTCCTCTGATTATCTTCAAAAGCTCTTCGCGCACCATCTTGCCACCTTTGATTGCACCATTATAAGCCGTTCCAGGGAGATCAATTGGCACGGAAAACATCCCATTTGTGACAAGGTGAAAGGGATCAGCCAGCTTTTTGATGTGTGCTGGATCCTCAATGCTCATGAACAATCGACACGCTAAGTCAAAAGTGTATTTCTTGGAAAGATGGAAGACCTTCACTTCTTTCTGAGGTGCCCATTCCTTTTCGATATGTTCGCGTGCCATGACATCCATGACCGGAATGTATTGCTTCAGGGCTTCGGGCTTAAGAATATCATGAAGAAAACCGCGTTTCAAAGCCGATACTTCCTTCAAGGAGTCCTCCACAAATTCAGGGAAAAGCAGAGCCTTTTTCATTGATTGAGGCCACCAGGAGGTGAGAAGTTTGGTCTCATTTGAGAAGAGGAACTTGTTTCCTTGTGGCCCACAAAAGATTGCCATCCTCTCCCCCATGAGGGATGTTTGGAAAACATCAGGTGAATATTTTTTCATTCTATCATTCACAAATTTTTGAGAGCCTAACAGAGCAAAGTGTAAATTTTCTCCAATCATTGGCCATCCTAAGGAACCTGGAGGGAAATTCAAGCCTCCCTTGTGACGTTTGCTGATAAAAAGCATCAGCATAATCGATACGACAAGGGTAATTGCATACATCAGCAACAAATCCATGTTTGATATGCCCACTCAAGATCAAAATAGTAATCAGAAGTCGAGTTCTTGATGTGGTTGAAAGAAGCAGCAGCAATGTATTTATAGGCAATGAAGGTAAGTGAAGCAAATGTTGAAGAAAAAAATAACACATGACGACATTAAAAGGTATGGATTTCAAAGGTCTACATTCAGAATTGTGGTCAATGATTTTGCTAAGACAGATATGTCCATCACGAGTTATCTTGTAATGCTTGTCCAAAGCAAATTAACTTTTATAAGCATATGGATTAATAAAAATCATTTTTGAAATACAATTCCTTAGATATAGAAATGGACAAAGGAAAGTATAACTAAAGAATTCGATGTGAATGGTAAAATGTTTGGAGGGTACTAAAGACCAGTAGAGTCCAATATGGAGGCTCATTTTTTTGATGTATACCATGAATCTGCGTGTTTTAACTTGCCGATGACGATAAATGTATCACAAAATGCTCAACAGTTTGTGAAGCAGGCAAAATTAGACTCAACCTCAATATATTGTTCTAATAGTAACCACTACACATATTAGTAGTTACTTTGGAAAAAGCATATACAAATACTTTAGATAGTACTCCAAATCTATTAAAAAAAAATTATGTAAGAAGATTAAATTGGAGAACAGAGTGAAACATTGATTGAACAGAATTCACCGAGCCTTAAATTTGGAAGTCAACGAATATTTGATGAGTTTCATCAAACATTTGGTGAAGAAATCAGAATTTGGAGTGAGAATCTAAGGCTCACCGAATGCTTGATCAATCGTACGACGAAAGTCATCGAACATTCAGTGACCTCAGAAGTGGTGTCTTTTTCATGAGTTGATGCAACTTTTGCATCTTGAGACATCTTCTTTCAATCTAGAACGGAAATAAACTGACTTATGAACTTAAACTCTGCAAAAAGGTGTTATCTTGTTTGTGAAACAAAATCTAAAAATACAAGGATCCTAAGTTTTGAAACATATGCTTTTGAAAACTTTGAAAAATCATGTAGAATTTCTTTTCCTCTTCCTATTCTTCTTTCTTTGATATTAAATCTTATTATATACAAGTTCAAACTTCTTCTCGTAGAGCAAGCGAACAGAAATAAGTCATTACATCCTAGGAAGCATTTGCTAGTAGTTCATCTTGCTCACTGACGGAAACAAAATTATTTGAAGGACGCTGTAACTCTTGAGTTACGTCTCAATTGTTTTATCATTTTGTGTTCATATCTTTGTGTTTGGTTACTGTATCTAGTCATATTTTTTAACAATCTTAAAACAATTTTGATGATATGGCTATTGAACAACCTATTATTACTTATATGTCGAAGTTGGAGCCATTTGATAGCAAGTACTTCAAAAGATGGTCCAAAAAAGTGATATTCTTTCTTGAGATGCTTTCTGTTTCTTATGTTCTTACTAAAGACAAACCAATGGATGCAGCAGAAGCTCTCAAGTATGAGACTGATAACGTCACATGTAGAGGACATACTCTACATTTCCTTTCTAATTCTTTGTTTGACATTTATGTCAAATTTAAGTCAGCAATGGAGATATGGAAAGCTCTCCAAAGCAAATACAGTTCTGGTGATGTTGGTAAACGTAAAAATAAGGTCAGTCAATTTCTCAGTTTCAAATGGTGGACCATGTATCAATTATTTATCAAATTCATCAATTCTAAAATTGGTGGACTATCTTGAACAAGAAGGCGTCAAGATCGATGAAACATTCAAGCCGCCTCCTTGCTTGAAAAGTTACCTTCTTGGAGCAAGTATAAAAAAAGAGACAAGCATGATGATGTAAAAATCTTTATGGATAGTATAATCAAGCACATTCATATAGAAGAAAACAAGAAATTGGAAGACACAAGCGGTGATGAAGGGGAGATGAAAGCTAACATAGTTGAGCATAATCCAAAGAGACAAAGGATTCAAACCAACAACTCAAAAGGTGTCAAAAATAAGGCCAAAGTGTAAGGACAAAATCAACAAAAAAACAAAAGAAGTTCGGGGTTGTGTGGAAAACTCGGACTCAGGGCAGCCTGCAGCAATAAACAGAAAGGAAAAATGAGCATCCAAGACAACTTTGTGGAGGACAATGCCGAGGACGAGGAAATCATCGCAGAAGTCATCTTTTTTGAGTTAAACCTTATTAGTGGTGCGATGGAATGAGTGGTAGACATTTAATCCACAAAGCATATTGCTAACAACAAATATCTATTTCTTGATTATCAATAAATTAGAAAGTAGTGAGCTATTTTTTTCGGAAGATGCACAGTAAACCCAATTAACTAGGAATAAAAAAGTGCTCTTCAAGTTAACCGCTGTTAAAAGGTTGGAGTTGACCACTGTGCTTCATGTCCTACTATACGTAGGAACTTGATTTCTAGAACACTTCTCGACAAGGCTAATGATAAGGTTGTTTTTTTTTTATTCTAATGAACTTGTACTTTTTAGGAATTGGAAGTTTATTGGGAAAGAGTTTTACTTTGGTGGGTTGTTTGCACTTGATGCTGATTATATTGCTAATAAGAATGCATCTAGTTCTGTGTATCTTGTTGATTTTCTTGATTTATGGTATGTTAGATTGGAACATGTTTACAAACGTTAAAAATCATAAATGTGATTAATTTTACTAATGAAGATAACGTGGATAAATGTCAATATTGTGTTAAAGCAAAACATCATAAGAAACCGTTTAAGACCGTTGAAAAAGTTTCAGAAAATAAATCTTATTCATAGTGATTTAGGACACTTCAAGAATCATGTAAGTAAAGGTGAGAAACGATATTACATAACCTTTGTTGATGATTTTGCTAGATACACAAAAGTATACCTGATGCAGAAAATATGTTTATGAAATATAAGAATGAAAATGAGAAGCAACTAGACAAAAAATTAAGAGATTGTGAATCAACTAGAAAAAAAAATTAAGATACAGCAAAATATGTTTATGAAACATATAGTACAAATTCATCGCATAAATTTTGGCAAGAAAATGGTACCATTATGAAGTTACACCTTACACCCCTCAATCCAGTGTAGCTGCTGAAAAGAAAAATAGAACTCTTAAGGAAGTAATGAATGAATGCTAGTTAGTTCCGGATCGCCTAATAATTTATGGAGAGAAACGATTTTTACATCATGTCATGTGTTAAATAGAATATCTCACAAGAAGATAAAAAAAAAAAGCTCCTTATGAATTGTAAATGCTATGCACCTAACTTAGATAACAAATGATTTTGTATGTATTGGCTATGCTCAAAATACTATTGTACATAAATTCATCACAATTGATAATAGTTCTATTATTGAATCAAAGGATGTTGAGTTTTTTAAGGGAGTCTTTCCTATGAAACGACGACATATAATCAATTCTCCTAAGTAACAAACAAAGAATTGGAAACTCTTTTGGCAAGGATTTTACAAATATCTTTATAATAGAGGAAGATCCTACCACTTATAAAAATGCTATGAATGCTAAATTTTTTTTTTTGGAAAAAAGTCATAAATAGTGGAATTGAATATATTATTAGATAACACTTGAAAACTTGCAGACTTGCATGACAGGAGGCAATGCCTTCTAAATTTTATTAATAACACTCATGTGGCGGAAGAATACCATAATATGTGGCGGAAGAACATCAAAATTACAAATGACTTGATAGTTGTTTAGGTAACATTAGATGAGCTTGAAAACCTTGAATACTTTCATCATGATCTCCATAGATGGCTTTGAATTACTTTCATCATGATCTCCATGGATGTCTGAGCTTGGATAGTCCCCCTTGACCTCCACCCAGGGAGCTAGGCGCTTGTTGGTGGACACTCTCGTACAGGGGAGCTTCTCTAACCGGCATTACCTGTGTGCAGCCTGACACTAACTTATACCCAGGGTTCTGACTACTTCGACATAAGCAGCATTTGCTGCTCGGTTTAGTGCAACATCTTTCTTTGCACGGCATGCACCTCTCCCTCGGAGTTCATTATCAACAAAAACCTCGTAGGTTCCTGCTTCCTCCCATAGGTCCACAAGTTGAACGTGAAGCTTATGTTTCTGGCATATCTCAAAGAGCTTAGTCACAGGGTTTATTTGAATCATTTCTGGTGTGATTATTGGCTCCAACAGAGACTTCGTTGCCTGCTTGACGGGGAAAAAAGTATTGGAAGAAAGTAATAATTATGTGAAATCAAACTCTATTCCCTAATCAAATAACGCATATAGCTGCAAAATTGGCTTAAAGTTTTGAACATAGTACATACGCAGTCACTATTCAGCCATATAATCACAGTTGAACTAATTAAAAGTCTTTCATCGACATAATCACAGTTACACTAATTAAAAGTCAGGAGGCACAGGAGAAAAATGGAAAGGCATATAAAAAACCAACTTGTAGACATAATACACGTAAAAAATTGTGCAAAAATTCAGGAATTTTCCGATTGTGAAATTTCCCACCTGCTCCAAATACCATGACACAAAAAGGAGCAAAAAGAGGATAGGACAAACTAACTTATTGGGAAACAAACTCGACAGGATTGCACAACTAAATAGCAGTACTTTTTACAAGTTTCAAGACAATAAGTAGAAACAGGAACCTGTAATGCAAACAAAAATCTAGAGTTCTTTCAAATGCAGGAGATTTAACATGTGAAGAAAATAAATAAAGCAACAAGACATAACTCAGGATAGGGCTAAATTTTGTTTGAGTTGCCATCAGCAATTTTGTTTTATAAGTTTGTTCCTCAAGCTAATTATTCCAGTCACTGTGCTACACCCCATTCTATGATCCAACATCATAAGACTTAGGGGCTCAAATTTGGTGGAGATGTAACAGTTTCATCACACATTATCCAAATCTTGCTCGAGGGACCGCACTTAGACTTGGCTCTAAGGCTTCCACCATTGTATGGTTTGTCACACTAACACAGAGAGACCGATCTCCAGTGCGAAGAGCTGTCCAAGGACTGACATACTTCTTTCTTGATTGAATTTATGCATGGAATTTACAATAATAAATGTCTCGTGGACTATGAAATTGTCTCGTGGACTTTAATTGTTTCTTTCTTGATTGATTCAGTATCCAAATCTTGCTCAAGAAGTACCACACTTAGACTTGGCTCTAAGGCTTCCCCCATTGTATGGTTTGTCACTCTAGCACAGAGAGACCGACCGATCTCCAATGCAAAGAACTGACCAAGGACTGCAAAAAACTGCCGAAGGACTGACATACTCCTTTCTTGATTGAATTTACAATCTCTAGACTAGATGCATGGAGTTTACAATAATAAATGTCTCATGGACTATGAAATTGTCTCATTCATTTTATTTGGATTCAGGGACCTTGAGCAAGGTAGAGATAAGAGCTAAGGACAGGAATAGCTTTTGAACCTATTATCCAGTAAAAGAAACCGCATCCTTAAAGTTTTCCTCCACTAAGCGCATGGAAGTTTGGTGACAAAGTTAACAGAAAGGGATATCTAAAGCGAAAAACTGTATTTATAAATTTATTGTATCATTTAAAGGACTCAAAGGTTTAAGTACTATTGTTTTACCAAAAGTCTAATATGATCAACGTACGAGTAGTGAATATCTTGTCAACAAAATAGAAGTTATAAAAAATCACATAGCAGTGACGGAAAGAATGGCGGTAAGGCTGACTAAAGATCAAGATGATGCTTTCAAATTCAAGAAGTGCTTGAATCAATAAATAAACAAAATAATTATATTCCAGCCTAAAGCACTTATGATTGACATGAAAAATTACATCAATCAGCGATAAAATGATTGGAACAATAAATAAAAAATCATAGCAAAAAATCAGCGACAAAATGCAGGGAACTATACTACCTCCCATGTCATATCTATTGAAGAATTGCTGTCCATGAATACAGCTCCAATTGTTGATTCAACTATATCAGCTAGCACTTTTGGAGCAGCAATCAGGCCATGAGAATGCAGAGGATAGTTTGGAAGAGCAAAAAGAAATGATTGAATCTGCAGAGGCCCAACAATTACATCAGAAGAGTAGCAATAGATGTGTACTTAGCTAAGAGTATTATCAAGACATTTTTAACACAATCCATTGACAATCATATGGTCAAAGTTCAAAAGGACATGTAGTTCACTGTGCATTTTCTTTCAATGAAGTATGAACAAGGAAATCCGTTGGGGAATACACACACACACCTAAATATTTACATAAATACATACATATGAAGCAAATTAATCAATAAATTATTTTGTTTAACTTAACGTTTTCTGTCCTTTAGTCATTCTTGTTTTTTTTTTGTTCCTTTTTATTTTATTTTATATTAATTTTTTTTGGGGAAGTATTAAGCTAGAGATCATAGTGTTTAAGATTGACGTCTGGCAGGAGGAATAGAGCCTTAAGGTATCTCCTTTTAACATCTGATGACCTTCAGGTTGGTAATGACTTTTCTCATGGAAGTAGCTATGCTAAAGAAAGCCTTTACGCTAAACACAAAGACTGCCTGACATAATGTCTGTTCGTTGTTCTTCTTCAATTCACAGATTACTGAAAAAGAATAGGCTCATTCTTTATTTTCCTAACATTCTTCTCACTCAATCTCCCCCTTTCACTCCTACTTTTTTTTTTCCTTTTCGCTTTTAAGATTAGAAGAAAAAAAAATCCATCCTGACATGCAATATATTGGGAGACTATGCTTGCTTGGGACAAGTTTGCTCATTTGGAAACACGCTTTGTTCCAACAAGCGGAAGAAAATATCTTTTTATTTTGGAAAAAAGAAACTTCAGTTTACCGTTTTATTCTTAGGGCACTAAACTCGAATAATCTCCTGCACAAAACTAGCTATGACCGAAACAATACCTTATTTTAAACACATTAAACAAACCAAAACAATATATTATTTCAAACACATTAAATAAAATCTCATTCCATCACATATCCAAGCAAAATTGACCTTCTGGAAAAGATCAGCCTTTATGTCTCATAGCATCAACAGAATTTCATCCAAAATACTATATACAGAAAGGAAACTACTTCAAATTTACATGAGCAGGCAAGACGGGTCAAATCCCATGCGTTTTCTAAAATCAGATTATAGCTGAGAATCTTTATATGAAAGAACAAATCAAGCCTCCGGTAAATCAGAAAAAGACACAAAAATAACACTCTAGCTGTCCTGTGTCTACTCTAAGATGTTCTCATTCTCAAATATACCACTTGTACATTCAGCTTAACTAGTATATAATTATCTATGAGAAAGACAAAACTGTGCCAGTTGTAGCAGGAACTAGATACAGAACTATCAAACACAACTTCTACTGCACGAGTAACAAACAAAATATTGATAATTCTCTCCAGGGAAATTCAAATTTCAAAACTCTATAAGAAATATTGCACAAGACTGTGTTGTTTACAGCAGGAACAGCATAAGAAATTCAAGCTTACTTGTTTTGAGAAAATCGGCTTCCCGTGACGCAAATATTTATGGAATTCATGCCTAACAGCCACACGTGCAAGCTTCTCTGTGTCAACATTTGCAGCACGAAGGGGTGTCAAACATCCTGGTGGGAGATCTGGGTAAAGGGTAAATTGTTTTACTGTTATCATGAGATTAAGTACCGAATCACCGACGTATTCCAGCCGTTCATATGATTCACAATTCTTACTATATGAAGAATGTGTAAAAGCTTGATAAAGTAAACTTTTATTTTTAAAACTATAGCCAAGGATCTTCTCAACATCTTTAAGGTTCCGCCTTGGCTTGACTTTTACTTTCTCTTTTTTCGGCTCCAATGATCTTTTTAATGCTTTAGAACACCTGGATGGCCTTTCTAATGCTGTCTCTGATTCTGTATTACCATCTTTTCTTCCAAGTAAGAAATTGCCCAAAAGATAACCTGAAAGGAGGAAATTTGAAGTCAAATTGAGTCATTTGCAATGAAAGCATCTTGAAATCAACATGAAATGATCATATAGAAGGCATTCAGATTTTGAGATAATTCATGATTGTCTCAATTTTCAATGTTTCTAAATGCGTTGATCAGTGTCACTTTCTAGTTTTCTAGCAGAAATACCCCAGAGGAAAAAGCCATGCAATTAGCAAGGTAAAGCATGCAGGTTTCATAACGAAAGATTTGGTTTTGCCAAGGCAATTAACAATTGACAAGTAGCTGGAACTAGGATGATATGAAATCCACAATTTTTTGTAAAGCAACTAATTTAGAAACAATTGTACAGCCAATATAAGAAAAAATGTCATAATCGAGTTCTACAGCAAGAGGGAAAAAAATCATCAAATCCATATATCATCGTGTCACATCTATCTCTCTTTCGCTACACAAACAAACCTCAGATGCACTTTTCTTCGTCTCTCAAACTTGCACAATAATTGATACAAGCCTCAATAAAGGAAGATTTAATTAATCTACACACTAGACAATGTCTCCACTTGAATCCAGATAAAAGTGGAGAAACGATGAGGATCATGGTGCTAGCAATTGTCAGACATGCCAGGACCATCTAATATGAAGTCTCTATATTTACAACCTGATGCTGTTCCATTCTCTCACACCTTTGACAGATTGTTGAAATGTTCAAGTCTGAACATCTAAATGTGAATTGGTACCTCATCTAGTCTGACCATCTAAATGTGAATTGGGACCTCATCTACCCACTGATCTCAAATGTCAAAGCTGAGAGCAAACCTAAACTTGAATTTATATAGTTCAGGTGACATTTGCGTCCCGACTTCCGAAATGGGATTTCCCAGATAATATTCCGACACACCATCACACAGTATCTAGACAATCATTTCTCTAGCCTAGGATTTAAACTACACTCCCATGTGTTAGAGAAATGAGAATTGACATTGACGTGGTAAAGAAAAAGCCTTTCCTTAAGGAAATTTACCCCCCGCTATGTTGCTGCAAGGATTTGCAGCGATTCCCTCTAGCAATCACAATATCAAACTGAGTTTTCCTACAGCAAAATAAGAAAACCCCACAAAACAAAAACATGAACGAGTCTTGATTGCTTATAAAATTCTGTAGTTTTTTCTTTGGTATGCCTACCTTTTTATAGATTGGTATGCATCCTTCATCACAAGACACGTCTCTTTTAGCACCTCTCATCCACAGCTACCATTAACCACCTCCAGGATGAATGGACATGTCACAACACATCATTAACTACTCCAACTCCGTACAACAGTCAACTCCCAACAAAAGTCTTACGACAAAACTATCAATTACCACAAGCTCCCAACTGAAAACAAACTTCACTCAGCATCGCCAGCCAAAGGATGAGCATAGATATTCACATTGTTCTCTTTACAACTGCACCGCTTGCATAATTGAAACGTTTCGGACATAAAAACAAACACTTAGCGGACACATAAAAGAGGCTGCTTATTAAGCAAACGAACATTCGGTCCATATACAACGGGAAAAGAAATTAAAACGCTCATCAGCGAAACACGTTTTTCTTTTCCTGATAGTCTATGAAAGAAACAGACACAAGTCTCTAAAGTAATGTAACAAGATAAACACAGGGTTTGTGTAAAGTGGAGAAAGAAAATGCTAACCGTAATCGCGAAGGGAATGCCGGAAAAGCTCAGATTTTACCGGTGAAAACAACGATCGCAACCAGGATGAAACCATTTGGATTAAGGCAACATTGAGTTATTTGCAAGTTTAGTTACAAGCGAACGGAGACCCACGGCTAATTATTTATTTATTAGATCTGGAAAAAAAATTACTCTCCCTTCTCAAAAATATTTCTACCATAATTGATGTTTTTAAATAATTTAAAATAAATTATGTAATAAGTCAGTTATATAGTATTTTGGAGAAAAAAACTGTACGATCGAATTAAAGTCACGGATCAATACATATATTTTTTTATTAATACACACGGTTATCATTTTTATACTATGTTTTAATTATCTATCTTTTTTAGTTTTTATATACGATATGCTATCTAAGAATCAATTGAGTTACCTTTCGGTCTTTTCTTTTACTCTCTTATCCTAAATTTAGTACAATAGCTTGCAACTCAACTGTCAGTTGTCGAATTATTATCGTTCGGGAGAAGGAAAATGGTCATTTAGAAATTAAAACTACCTTACATCATTCAATACAATAATGTCAAGATATTCTATGGTTATTGTCATAGCATTTAATCTTTCATCTATTAATTGAATGCTAGATGAATGCTAATAGAGTATTATTATAAAAGTAAGACAATATTTTTAAAATTGAGAGGATACAAATAACAACATTACAAGGTTCCTTGTTACAATTGTTATATATATACATACATATGGTGTCGATATATATATATATATATATATATATATATATTATGAAGGCCACTGTATTCAGAAAAGATTTTTTAACAGTTTTTCTTCTATCTTATGACACGTATGGTAAGTTTATACTACCATGTATATCAGACTGATAAAATTTTGACACGCAACATATTCATACTTAGTAAATTAGAAATTAACAGAGGAAAATTGTTAAATGATAACGTAAATTTATGTCCATGAACATCAAAATAACCATGTATGCATTTTGATGTATTTGAAGAAACAAATTCATTCCTTTACCATATTTCTTTCTATAATCATATAGTCAAAATATTTTTTTATGTAAATCACTAAAGAAAATGTATGGTAATCAATTAAGGATGTGATATCAACTGCAAGTGTTATAAATTCGTAAGGTAAACTATTTATTAATTTTATCGTACTTCAAATGTCTGTCACTGATTGTAACTACCAAATATCACTTAGTTATCTGTTAGTTTACTCCGAAAGTATTTTAGTAGAAATACAAAATTATGGTCGAAGGACTTATAAGAGAAATACGATTAAGTTAAAGTACTTATTATAGCATTTACGGGTAGAGACCCAAAATTCGTACCCACGAATGTCCTCAACTGCAAAACAGTCATTCACTGATGAGCCAAAAAATGCCCCACGTTAGTCAATAACAGTCAACGTTGGATTAGGGGTATAAAAATGTTGTGTCCCACAGGTCGGCCTAGAGGTTGACCAGCTCATATACGGACAAACAATCCATCCCGGCTAGATGGTCCTACCACCATCTCGGCCACATGGCCCCAGCGCCATTGGGACCCACAGGTCTCACCTCGGCCTCAAGATCTCATTTTGACCTGCAGCTCCATCTCGGCCTAAAGGCCCCATCTCGGCCGCCATCGCCGTCTCGGCCACACGGTCCCAGTGCCATCTGGGCCTAGAGGCCTCATCTCGGCTGACGAACAACTCGGCCGAAGAGCCGTACTCGGCCTCGGATCCGATCTACCCACCGATCTCGGGTCACTTGTGTGACGAGCATCATAAAGGGTCCACCAATGCTCTTGAAAGTAGGCTACTTTCATCTCGGCAAGCTAGCCCCACACCCTAATTCGTCTCGGGCACTTCTGAGTACTTCTAGAGGGTCTGACCTCGGTTACGGCTTCAACATTGTCAATCAAACGGCCATCTCGGTCAAACTGTCATCTCGGGCAACATGATCCTCGGCCACTATACGCCCAAGCGGAGTTCTGCTCTCCAGTAAGTCTAACACCTCAACCTGATATGGGGTGTCACGTGGCTTCCATGCAGATGAAGACTGCCAGATATCACAACCTCATGATTCCAGTTATTAACCATGCAAGGCAGAGCCGCTAGCAATCCCCAGCTGCCACGCGGCTATCAAGTAAGCCCGCCAGGCGTCGTCAACTCATCCACTCTGGGGGCACTCAACCTCAACTTCAACAACTATAAAGAGGAACTTCACTCATCATTGAAGGGGGGAGAGGAAAGAAGGATCTGATCCCAAAAACAGCTCAAGAAGAGCCCAGAAAAGTCTGAGATAAGACATCAACTGATTTTATCTCAGCTCGGCCTACATCTTGGCCGACCCCCAAACAGGTTTTATACAGCCTTTATTCCAGCATAAGCTATACGCTAAAATGCCCACAACTGACTTGAGCGTTGGAGGGTTTTTCCGGGGCAGCGTCCTGGGACCCCTAACGTTCCTCACTTTTCTCAGGTTCTCTTGAAAGGCTCAGACGGAGAAGAGATGGCGTAACTCCAGTATCTTAACTTTTACCTTGGTGATAAATCTGACATCATCATTCACTCTCTTTTTTTATTATCCTCCCCCTTCCAATTTTATAAGCCCAACTTATTATTTTTTAGACGTCTTAAATATAAGTATATTTTTATTATATAGAAACAATAGTCTGATTTTACTAATTTTTTTTCTATTAAATGTATAACTTTTAAACGTTGAAAAAAAGCATATTTAATGTTTGATATAGATTTATTTTGACGTAGAAAAAGCTCATCTTTTGCTCCTACCTCAGTTACTATGTTGATGTAAGATTGCGAAAAAGCTCACCTTTCTACACACACTTTCACGCATTACAGGCACATATAAATCCAGTAGTATTTTCAAGAGAAAACGGTTGGTGTTTCAGCGAAACATTATTTTATGCACATACTCAACAAAAGCCACTAAGCGGATTTTGGTCATTTTTTCTTGCTCACTCAAAACCACTCTCGGATTTCATCGCTTTGCCCAAAACTTGTCTATGCGGTGGATTGTTTTCCTTTTCCATTGATGGGCTCATCTCTGGGTCTTTTCCCGGTTAGCTGAGTGCTGTTTAAGTAGCTATAAACTGAAATATTTTGTGGGTTTTGGTTCTTTATGGTAGAAGGTTAATAGGACAAATCTTGGTGATTTGGTGGGTGGTTTTCCGTTAATAAATTGAATCTTATCGGTGGGGTGGCTGATTTCTTGTGCTTGGTGGAAGCTATAGATGATTAATCACTGTCGGATTTAATCTTTGTCTTGGAAAAAAAAAGTTTACCCGAATCTTGTTGGCTCTGTGGGCGGTTTTCCGTTGATGGACAAATCTTGTTAGCTGTATGTTTCCAAGAAGCTGCTAGATGGCATTCAGATAAAATTGGATTTAGCAGTGATGGGCTGTGTTTTGGGGAAGAATGTTGTCAGAAATGATGATAATCGTCGGAGGGAAGAGAAGATTAGTCGGCGGAAATCTAATCAGAGAGGTGAAAGTCAGAGAGTAGAGCAGAAAGATGAAGAGGATAGAAGGAAGAAAGTTCGGGAAGATTCAGCAGGTAATCACATCCGGAAGACTAGTGCTCCGCCAGGATACACTTTAAGGAGTTTGAGTGTTGGTAACCAAACAGGATGGCCGTCGTGGCTCATGGACGTCGCCGGTGATGCCATTAAGGACTGGACTCCTCGCCGTGCTAATTCTTTCGAGAAGCTCGACAAGGCACGTACACACTTCTATCACATTTCCTTTTTTTAGATTTTGGTTTTTCTTTGTTTAATTATTGGAAAATGTTATGTTCTTATTATATTTGGTAAAAGTCTTAGAAATTGCCATAGTTCTTGTAGAACATTGCAATTCATAGCGAAATTATAGTATGAAGCGAGACAGTGAGTTATCTGGACGAATAGTGGAAATTTATGCAAATCTCTCTTCCCGCATTGGTCTACATTCACATTGGCACAATTTCACACTGCAAAATGTTGTTCTTTGTTGTAATAGAAAAGCAAATTTTGGAAGCAGTTCAAAATATAATCAAGGTACGACAATTGATGCACAACACACACTGATGGGATCTGCTGCCTAGTTTTTGGGTGCCCTGTGGCTGTTGATTGATGAAACTATGCCGATTTGTTAATATACAAAATCCTGTAGCGTGCGACATTTTAACAAAACGGCGTAGTTTCATATCTGGGCCACGGCTGGTGTAGGAAAAACTAAGCAGTAAATCTCTTCTCTAATATACAACCTGAAGAAGCTAGATTTTCCTCAGCTTATATATATTCACTAGACATTTAAAAATGTTAGTTAAAAATTGTCATGTTTAATATACGACCTTGGCTGGAGCTTAATTCTGGTTGGGTTATTCTTTTGGTATTTTAAGAACATATTATGTAACGGCAGAGTAAGTAGAGTTGTAAAATAAAAAGGATTAGTTGATGCAATCCTGTTGCTGTTCAAATTGAAGCAAATTTTTTGGTTATTTTCGTGAGGTACTTACTTTTCTGGCTTTATATTAGATTGGGCAAGGAACATATAGCAATGTGTATAAAGCGAAGGACTTGATTACTGGGAAGATAGTGGCTTTGAAAAAGGTTAGGTTTGACAATTTTGAGCCTGAAGGTGTGAAGTTCATGGCAAGGGAGATTCTCGTGTTGAGAAAGCTGGACCATCCCAATGTTATCAAACTTGAAGGGTTGGTAACTTCACGAATGTCTTCGAGTATTTATCTTATATTTGAATACATGGAGCATGATCTTGCGGGCCTTGTTGCATTCCAGGGCATTAAGTTCACTGAGCCTCAGGTAATAATGGGATGCAGTGGAAGCAAAAGAAAAAATAAAAAAGAACTAATGTTTTCAGATACACTAATGTGCTCTTTACTATGACTGCATGTTGAGATGTTCACTCATGGTTATTTAACTTTTTGGTTCTTTTTCTTGTTTCTACTTTAAGCGTAGATTTTACAAGATACCCTAGGGAGGTTGCAGTTTAGGATATTCGTACCATATGGTGGAGGCTGCATTCATAGTGATATTATGTCTTGTATTTTCAACAGCAAATATTCAGGAGTCTCAGCTAAGAACTGCAATTCTTTTTCCCCAAATTTTGTTTTGGCTTCAAAGTCATGTTTTTCTACCATGATACTGTGTTTCATTCTCTATTTGCTCCCTTCGTAAAACAATACTCTGGACTGGTAGAGAGAATTGATATCTGTGTTTTTGGGTATTGATGTGCTTCTTCATGTGGTTCTTGGGCTCAAACTTTCTTGATGGTCAATTGTGGTACATTGATATAGAAAGTTAGAAACCCCACTTTTATCTCAATGAAGTTCAACATCTTGTTGGCCTTTCTTTTCTTACACTAAAATGCATCTGTTATCATTTTTTGGGTTTGTTATATTTGAGAAATGTCATTGGAGGATTGGTTCTCATTTCTTTTTTTCAGCTGTGCGGAACATTCATTGAAAAGGAAAGCATTATTGTCTGGAAATGCAACATTGCTCAAATTGTCCTTTTTTGTCCTTTTTTGCTGCTATGTGATGGAAGAATTGTGATATCCTGGTGTTATGCATAATCATTAGTAACCTGTTACAATGTATTTACCCTTTGACTGGTCTTTTCCTTGAAAGAACAGGTGTGTAGCACATTATCTATCAGTAATTCAAGGGCTATTTTTTTTCATTGTCAGGTGTATTTAATTTTAATGTGATATATTTTAGATTCCTCAATCTGTATCACAATTACTGCATAAATCTGATTTCAGTGTGGATCTCTCTGTTGTCAAAGTGCTATTTTGCTTTGTTTTTTTTTTCTTCCTTCGGCTAATTAGTATTTGGATGCACTTGTTATGACAGGTCAAATGCTACGCAAAGCAACTACTTTCTGGGCTTGAGCATTGCCACAACAACGGTGTGCTACATAGGGATATTAAGTGCTCCAATTTACTCATTGACAATGAAGGGAGATTAAAAATTGCAGATTTTGGATTAGCATCAATCTATGATCCTCAGCAGAAGCAACCAATGACTAGTCGTGTTGTTACACTATGGTATCGGCCTCCAGAACTTCTCCTTGGGGCTACTTACTACGGTATTGGAGTTGATCTATGGAGTGCTGGCTGCATTTTGGCTGAATTACTGGCAGGGAAGCCAATTATGCCAGGAAGAACAGAGGTACTCCTCTCTCTCTCTCTCTCTCTCTCTCTCTCTCTCTCTCTCATACGTTTATTTTTTTTCCTTTATGCGATAATTCTTCTTCGTTGAGCTTTAGATATTCTTCCCAGTGCCCAGTTTTGTTTTTATTATTTTCGATGACTTTTTATAATTATTATTCTCAGTCCAAGTATCTATTCCTTGTGTTTGCCTAGAAAGTAAAAACGTCAGTTTCTTAGAATATGAAAATTGGAATGTGGAGAAAGGGACAGAGATATGTAAATTGGACTTCTGATTTATTCAGTCTTGTCAACAGGATATGGACAAGAGTGAATTTTTTACTCTTGTGAACATGACACGAACAAGCTTGCTTTCTCTTATTGTAGTGCTTTGAACCATCTTCTGGGACTCGGATGATCAGTATTATTCTGCTCATTCAGAATCTTTGCTGCAGGTTGAGCAACTTCACAAGATATTCAAGTTGTGTGGTTCCCCAACTGAGGAATATTGGAAGAAGTCCAAGTTACCCAATGCTACCCTTTTTAAACCACAGCATCCATATAAGCGCTGCATAGCAGAATCCTTCAAGGACTTTCCTCCTTCAATCCCTTTGATTGAAACACTTCTTGCTCTTGATCCTGATGTCAGAGGCACTGCCACTGCGGCTTTGAATAGTGAAGTAAGTATAAATAACTATGATGAGCGTTTAAAGATTTGTTTTGTAAGAGTATCTTGTTTCTGTCTTTGATTATTAACCTTGAAATCAGTGTTATGGGGCGTATGACAATTGGTATATATTGTATATGGTGTTGTCATCAAGTATGTGAGACAACCTAGGGTACTGGTGTTGAACCCAGTGGTGCGAGACAAAAATATAATAATAATAATAATAATAATAATAATAATAATAATAAATAAATAAATAAATAAAAAAAGATGGCTGTATCTGTCATTTTCATATTATCCTCTTCAAGAAAAATGTTTATCAACATGTTATTCAGGTCAGACTGGACAGTAACTCCACTGTTTATTACCACTTTCTAAATCCAATTAAAGCTGTTAGCCGTCCTGTTTTGTTCTTGCAACTTTGTGAATGAGCTGTTTCACTAAAATATCAAAAGTACAAAATTGACTTCTACATTGCCTGCTAGAAACCAAAGGGTTCTTTTACCTCCCCCATTTTTTGCTTGGGGCGAAGGGGGGGTAGGGGCATAGAAAGTTAGTTTTAGTGCAAATGTGTCGCAGCTTACTTGGGTTTTCAGAGTATAACCATGTTTTCATTTACAGTTCTTTGCCACTGAACCTTTTGCTTGTGATCCGTCGTGTTTGCCTAAGTATCCCCCAAGCAAGGAAATGGATCTGAAATTGAGAGAGGAAGAAACTAGAAGGTTGCTTCCTTTCCTACGTGATCTTTTAGTTTTGCTTATTCTGGTTTGCCTTGTATAGTCTGACATCAGTGTTGTCTATAGGCAAAGAGGAATAAGTGGGAAATCACAGGTCGTAGATGGTGGCAGGAGAAACAGAATCCGTGATCAGGGTAGCGGGGCCGTTCCTGCTCCAGAAGCTAATGCAGAGAACCAAGCTAACTTAGATGTAAGATAATATTTTTTTTCCTAATACATGCATTCATTTGACTAATGACTTCAAAATGGTAACTTGGTCTTTAATTTTCTTAGCTTAGCATCCACTGTGTGAGATGCTGGAGACTATGTCTCCATATACATCCTTTATTTAAGTTAGCTGCAAAGCCAGCTTATGTTTTGGTGCTTCAATTTTTTAACTTTGCCTGATTTAACTGCTAAGCCAACTGGTTTTTTGGTGTTTCAAAATTCGATACTGGAGACTGCTTCATTCCGCAGTCTCTTAAATGCAAGTATTGAAGGACTGTTTGCATTGAGCTCTGTTTTATCTCGATCCTCAATACCGTATATAAGCTGGGATTAAAACTATAACTTTTAGCATTAGTAATTTGGAATGCATAAAATGTTTATGTAGTCAGTACAGATTGACATCCGTTTTACTGGATCCTTAGATAAGGCACATATAGGTTTCTTCGATATTTGCCTTCTCAAATCAACTTCTTGATGGTTTCTTCCTTTCTGGTTCTAAGTTTCACCTCTAATATGGCTATTGTGTCCATCAACTTGTCGATTGTGGCTTTCGTCGCTAGTCTTTGAATCCCTTATTTTATCTTATTTTATTCTTTTGGACCTTTGAAGTTTCCTTTGCTTGTAATTTCTTATGACTTTCTTTGACCGATTGTTCTTTTGACGATCTTCTTAAAGTTGCATCCTTGAGAGGGACTAGCTGATTCTTTCATGTCTCCTGCATCCGTTATTTCTCCTCATCTGTGAGGCGAAGACAGGAGGTCTTTCTGTTTCTGCAACTTCTCCTCATCCCTCTGGTTACTTTTCGGGCCGTCCGATATGTTTGGTGGTCTGCAATAGGAAATAGCTTTATATTTTCCTGGCCTTGAATGACTTGGAAGATGGTCTGCAACATTCTTGCAAAGCTCTACACTTTAACTTGGGCATATGAAATGCTCAAGTATTTCAAGCAAAGGCATTTTACCCAATGAAGTTTCCTTTTGAGGAGTTTGTTAATATACATACCTCTATGCATACTGACATTAGAGTGAATTCAAAACCACTATCATCTAGCTTTAACGAAAAATTTTGCTTGACGGCAATCCAAAATTCATCTTCTCAACTTGTTTCCAGTTTATAGAACTTTTCGCCTCTCCTTTAACTTTTCTTCGTTTCTCTTTTCTTCTTCTTCTTCTTCTTTTTTAATAGCAGAGGTGGAGGATCATGGCGGAAAACCAGATCAAGAGTAAGAGCGAGAAATTCCCCCCTCCTCATCAGGACGCGGCAGTAGGACATGTTGATGCATTGGACAATGGCCCTTTAGCCCTTAGTGGAGCTGATAACTCGTTTGGTTCTTCGTTTTCTAGTTCAAAGCTATCGCGATCTCTGAAGCAAACTGCAGCCGCCATAGGACCATCAAGGAGGAAAAGTAAGCAAGAGGATTCGCATTCGGGACCTTCTCACAGAGTTGCTAAGTCCTTCCTCCCATCTTCAATCAGACTGTCCATGGACTGGAAGCTCAAGAGACAATGATAGGCGTTTCGGCCTCGAAAAGAAAAGCCGGGTGAGATAACAAAGTTCGTCTTTCAATGGTAATGGTTACTAGTGATCAGAGGATTAATCATGTTTTTTTTTTTTCACTAGGTGTTATTTCCATTTTTTGAGCCGCTAATTGTAGGGCGATTGTGTACATTCTTGATTTATAGAAGGGCACTTCAAGGAATTTAATGGGACTGGCATTTTACTTTTGCTTCTTTCTTGAGTATATTGATTAAAGCATTTTATCTAAATAACTAGACTATACAAACCTTATGCTTTTTTGGTTAATACACCATCCGTGAAGATCTGGATGACATGATATATAAATATCGTCAAATATATAAATATCATAATAACATATTTACATGTTAGATAAAATAAAAAATAAAAAATCAAACTTTGACCGATCATCGTTCTCAAAAGACGTCATATTACCCAAAAAAATCACTATTTTTTATTGTCTAGCTTTCAATATTCCAAAGCCTCAACATATAAACAGTTCTTACACATATTGATCATGAAAAAATAAAGCTATGAACACTTTAAGGTTAACAGTAAGCTACATCTTTATTTATGAAATATGTTAAATTACCAAGAAACTGTGGTAAAGTTTGGTAGTAAATTTAACCGGCGAGCTTAAGACGATCTTTCTTAATGAAGAAAAGGCAGGTTATATAACATTCACCACTTATGAATGACTGGTTGAAAGTTAGAGGTTATGAGTTCGAGACCTATATCTATTCAAAACTTTAAAGTAATGATTAGTGATACTTCATTCTTATATAACTATATATTTTTATTGAAGTAGCTAACGTTGGACAATATTCTTAACATTCATCCTCACATGACAACATGTCTTGACATACACACACCTTAAAGCTCATCCTCAATCACAAACCATAAGCTAAGAACGAACATTTGGGCTCAGACAATGTGGCTTGACATACAGACGCGTCCTAAAACCCATCCCCAACCACAAATCACAAGCCAAAGAAAATCTGGACTCGGGTAAGGAGAGAAAATAAAGACAACCAATAGACCAGGCAAAGTGTCAGTTCACATTTAAACTGACTTTGATATCATGTTAAAACTTTTCTCGATCACAAACCATAAGGCATGAATGAACATCTGGACTTGAGCGAGAGAGATTATAAATGGCCAACAATGGCCCAGACAATGTATGAGTCTCCATCTAAATTGACTTTCTTACCATGTTGAAACTTGTGCTTATATGAGTAAGAGACAATAAGTGACCAACAATAGGCGAAACTTGAGCTTAGGTGAGGCGTCATTAATCGTTAAGTAGTCAAGGTAATTAAGACAACTATAATATCATTGTCAATTAGGGGTGTTAACGAACTGAGCCGAACCGAATATTAGGTTTTTGAATTCAGATTCGTTTAACTAAACGAAATGTTTGGCTCGGTTTGTTTAGCTAAACGAACTTTAAAATTGGTTCGAGTTCGGCTCGATAACCTTATAACGTTTAAACGAGCCAAACAGTTCACGAACAATTTTGCTCGTTTAACTAAATGAACCTGAATATATGTTCGAATTCGGCTCTTTAACAATAATTACCGAAAGAACACGAACCGAACTTGAACAATTTACGAACTGTTTGGTTCATTCAACAGTTCTACTGTCAATTAGACTGAACCACATAAAAAAATATGCCAGTGCAATTATTAGCTCAGCTAAGGCCGAACTCTTTATGTTTTTCGACCAACTACTTCCTAACAAATTTCAATAAACAAAAAAGAATAAAAAAAACGCCCAATAAATTGCTGGAGATGTAATTTTTAGTTTTCTGATTTTATAGGAAAAACTTGTCCAATTTTATAGGTGACCGTTAAGCTCATTGAAGGCTTAATTTGATTTGTAACTATCTTTTAAGGAGGCAAATAAGATTTGGGGATTTTTGAAAATGGGCATAAGACCCTTCCCAAAAATAAAAAAAAAAAAATTGGCGTGTGCGGTTTTAATTAGCCATTTCAAATGATTTTTATCTCATAGGTTTTATATATCAATACTAGACAAGATTGGTAAAACCCCGCAGTAAGCATCGTCAAAAACATTTGCATTTTTTAAAATATCCTTTTAAGCCTATTCACAGCGGATACTTTTCTTTCATATACTAAAACAACAGAATCGTTTTTTTAAGTTGCAAATCGTCTTCCTTCATATTGTTAAATTGGTTGATTGTTTCAGAATTATATGATTCACTTTGTTAGTTTATTATATCAGAATTTATTTAATCAAAATGTTAATTTCAGATTTTGAATTTAGTCACACTAATTAGAATAAGAATTCAAATCATGATTGGAAGTGCTTCGTGAACTTACAGTTACATAACAATTAAAATGGGGAGGAGTTGACGCATATGCCCCTCAGTAACTTAGGACTTAGGAGGGCCTGAGTAAACGGATGGGATCAAATGAGACTTAATATGAGATAAAATATGAAGTCTCCAATCACGCGAAACCACATGTATAAAAGGACCCACTGTTTACATTTTTCCTTTTCTTAAAAAAAGTTCTTTTCTACACGTGGCGTCGCGTGATTGAAGGCCTCATATTTTGCCTCATATTAGGCCTCCTCATGATGCGAAGAAAATGGCATCCACAGACGGAAATGTGCCAGCATTGAAATTTGGATTCTCTAGATTATATATACGTACATAGTGTCACGTTACAGGATATTCTGCATTTCGTAACTTTGTTATAAATTTTGTAAGTTTTAATCTTTATGTAGGTTTTAATAATAAAACTTATAATAATGCGAAACTGTGGTCTTTCTCATAACAAGCGTTGGCTAGGAAGAGCCAACAAAAGAGAAGCGATAAAGTTTTGATAGGAATTGTTCATTGATTTATAAAACTTCCTTGACTTTGGAATATAATGGAATAAATCAAAATGACCCACTAAATTGACTACGATTCTTATACTGTAAAGTAGCGGTTGATCGACACAGCTTGACGCCCATCACGAATCATCAGGAAACAACCTCTATGTGTTTATAACATATGAGTATGGTTTTGTATATCCGACCCTCCATACCTGCTATAGGTGGGAGCCTCTAAGACAATGGAATAATGTTGTTATTGTTGTTTAGTGATATATTACTAAAAATTCGAATGAAATGTATAATTTTAGCTCAGACTGTCTGCGTTCAAGGCTTGCTTTCAAAAATTTCCATAAAACTTATTCAAATATCCTTATTTCGCTAAATGTTCAGTTTCCAGCCCGACAACAATGTTGTATCCATAATTATAGAATTTTTACAAGTATGTTTGATATGGCTGGTTGACATTCTTTTACAAAGAAAAATAAGTTGTGGTCACTCGGGCCTTAGATAAGAAATGAAAAGTTGTAGTGTTCATGGGGTAGCTTATTTGGTATTTGAATAATAAATTAAATTGTAAAAGGTCACCGGTTTGACTTTTATCAACTGCAGTATAGTTGTTAGACCCATGTCGCTGTCTCTATATACTAGAGCTGACTTGGACTTAACACATTGGGGACACTAAATAATAACCTTCTATTTAAGATGTTGCTGAGCAAATTTGATTTACATCCTCAATAAAGTTAATTAAGACTGAAATAGTGGAAGCTTTCGAGGTCAAACTGTTTTTTTTATACAATTTATTTTAAACTAGGTAAAAAAGCCAACTAAGGTAGAGAGGGTATGATCATGTATGTAATGTCATGAAGTTTAATTCCTAAACTTGGAGTCCTTCCTCCTCAATGTTTCATTTTATATGTGACCTAGGATCAAATAGACAACAAAATTGTCTTTACTTTTGATTCCACGTCAGATACCACCCCAGAAGGAAAACAGAATTTTGCATGCACCATTTATGCGTATCTCAAGTCCTTTGAGAGACCACAATGTTGTCAATTTGAGTTCTACATAGAAATTTAATTAATTAAAAGAAAATCTCAAACCACAGTTTTGCTTGTTGTTTTTTTTTTCAGAATCGGAAATTTTATGATGTGAATGGATATTACATATTTTACTGAAATATTTTTCGTCCAAACTATATTTAAATAAATAGTCAAACATGTATTCCCTTTGATTATTTCCTGGTTGTGCAAAATATTATATTCGCGTCATTGTCTTTGATAAAATAATAACTCTCTTTATCGAGGTAGTCTGATTTACCACTTCCAAAATATCAAAAAGTGAGTCGATAATGAAGTTTATCTCATGTTGATGGAATAAAGACTCCAAAATTAATAGCTTTTTGAGTTTAATTTCCGTAAACATATAGAATTTTTCCCCACTGTATAAATAATTTATAATCATAATAGTTTATTTTAATCATACTGTTGTATAATGTTTAATTTATATATAATGTGTGAGTATAATTTATATATCAATTGTAGTTATTCTTCATATGAGTTAGGAATCTCACTTGAAATTCTTCACTTCTGTCTTTGGGCTAGTGGACTTTGAAACGGTTCGACTCACTTTTGATCAAACCTAACGGTCAACAGTCAATATACATATATGACGTTGTGTAGACATCTCTTTTAATAGTCATAGTGTATTAGTGGGTAACACTGCTCTTTTGTGATTCTGGGTTCGAGTTGCGAAAACAGACTCTTACACAAGAAAAATGCAGGGTAAGGCTCCTCCCAGGATTCTATACAAATGAGAGAGCCTTGAACACTGGAAAAATCCTTTTTAGTGTATTAGTGGGTAATCTTATACTCCTTGTATAAATGCTATTACTTGGATAAAAAAGAGACAAAAGATGAATTTCTAGCTTCAAGCCTCCAAGGCCCTTTATATATGGATTTATAGAGGATGTAAATTCGATACCATTAGATAAGTAGACACTATTACTGACCTCTATAAATTCGATACTTATTGGATTATTAGATAAGTAGACACTATTACTGATTTCATGGATAAGTATCTTGTTTGTCTCTCTTTCATCTTTCTCAGACTCTAATGATAGTGTTTGCAGTCCGTTCAAATATGTTGTTGTTGTATATTATTCTATGCCTCGTCACTAAAATTATATCTAATTTCTAACTTTTCTGTCGGCTCTTTGGTCCATTACTTTATTATAATTAAAGCAATGGTTGTGCTTGTTGGAATAGTTTTTTCATATCCTTGAAAGAAATAGATAACTAAAAAAGTATGCTACAGAACGTAAAATTTATACTAGCACCACCTTACAGGGCGTTAGAATTATGCTTTTTAGAACAATTTTAATATGTATAAAGAGTTTAGAGTTTAGAGTACTCATTTTAGACCTAACTCGTGTTTCCTTGATACGAGGATGGAGTATTTAATGACGTCATATTTGCCTTCCTTTATAAATTATAATGTTTTTATATCAAAGATTATTAGTGCAACATCTTAAGTCAAGTATCAAGAGTATGAGTGACAACGTCTCAATATTTCGATTAGTCAAAACATTCAGCTTTATTATATGTGTAAATATCAACGAAAACGTATAATTTGAATTTACATAATATAATATAATAAAAAATTCATCATCTCATTGTCTCAAATACATAAAAAAATTTTCAATTCATAAAACAGTATCTCAATACATCTTAAATGCATAGAATTAAATACAAAAAATGACCTTTAACACTCCATGTTTTGACGAAAATACTTTAGACCCCCTCTAGTTTTTTCCCCAACTCTTTGCCCTCTATATTTTTAGACCAAAGACGAAATCACATATTAATCAATTCTAAGTAACTCCAAGCGTGTATCACACACTTTGCTAATTGCCTAAGAAAAGGTTCTCTCGCAGGAAATATTCGTCTGGGTAAACCAAAATTATATTCCAAAAAAAATTTTAAGTCAAGTCAAATCTAACATTTAAATGGTAAAGATGAAGTTAGATTACGTGTGTCGTAGCATAAATATATGTCAGTGTAACAAGAAAAAACCTTTTGATATGATATAAGAGTAACGAACGTCACATAACATATAAAATGCCATGTCATTGTGTATAGTAAAATCCAACAGGTCAAACAAGTACTAAATCTTATGTATTACGTTGATGAGTATGTAAAACAGTTCCTATAAGTTCAAAGATTTGCTACTAAAAAAGACAACATGTTTGCTTATTATGTAGTATATTTTTTGGATTACAAGGTTGTATGATCTTTGGTTTTATGAATTCTTGAATCACGATGTATTGCAGTTTGGATCGCGGAACATGGTCCGTCGCAAAGACAAAAAAAATATTTTTTTGATACAATACATATGACATCCAAGTAGAAAAATGAACCAGCATACGTGCGACATCCCATATCATTAGTAACACGCTATAGTCCAGTTGGTACTCTGGTTGGGGATTGACAACAATAAGTCATGAGTTCGAATCCAGGGACGCGCAAAATGTGGGTGTTCTCTGCTGTCAGGCCAAAGACTTGGTTTGTAGGGGCACCTTGTGTGGTATATCGCTCAATCTAGGAGGCTGTTGGACTCTTGATTTACATTCTTCATGCAGCTCCTTAAAGCTGAGACAGTGGAAGACCTTTGGGTTGTGTTCAATCTTTTTTTTTTTGCCAACAAGTAACATGGAGAATCGTCGATATTTAGATGGCATGACAATTATGGGAAATAACACCTAAAAAGTACTCTAGTAAACATAAGTTATAAAAGTCAAACTATTTGCTCTTTATTCTTATTGACCAATTTAATTGATGTAAATTAAAAAAATATTTTGACCAATTTAATTAAAGTAAATTAAAAAAATGTAGGTCATTTTTTTTAATTTACAAGGAATCAAAATGTACATTCATTTACAGAATTAAAAGCCATTATCCATTTAGTGATTAAAAGCTAATTATTGAGATAGTTAATTATTTAGTAATAGTATGACATAAAAATTAAAAAAATAATACTTCATTCGTCTTAAAGCATAAATGTAATTTGACTTTTTAACATATTTACAAAGTTTATGTACACTTATATTTTGAGAAAAAATATTTTAAACTATGCTAAAAAATCAAAATAGATTTATATTATATACCATATTAAAAAGTCGATGTAAATTTATATTTTCTAATATATTAAAAAATGAAAATGATCTTATATGAAAAGACATTAGTTTTTTTTTTTTTTTTTGAATGCAAAAGACATTAGTTTTAAAATGGAAAGTGATTTTTTTTTTTTAAAAAAAAAAGGAATAGCACGCGGTAAGTGTGGGCCTCAAATCCACTGTGCCAACCTCTTTAGCTTTCTTCTCCTTCATCTCCTATAAATCAGAAATAATTAAACTTTCGACCCCTGCGCTTCTCCACACAAACCTCCGCCACTCCTTCACCTCTCATTCTCTCACCACCACCACCTTCCACCTCCACCATCAAAGCCAAACCAGCCACCCCTTTCTCTATTTACCATCTCCTTTCCTTTCTCTCTCCATTTCCCTCCCGGCCTTTTGCCCATTTCCCCAAATGGACGTTCGCCGGCGACCTCTACATTCAACTAAGGTCAATGCCACCGCCGGCGAACCTATACTCAAATCACCTCAGAACAACCATACCCACCACCACCAAGTCAAAGCCTCCGATGCTTTGCCTTGCCCTTTGTACTTAACCAATGGCTTATTTTTCACCATGTTTTTCTCTGTCATGTATTATCTCCTCCACCGTTGGCGCGAGAAGATCCGCAATTCCACCCCTCTCCACGTCGTCACGCTGTCTGAGCTGATTGCCATGGTTTCTGTAATCGCGTCAGTAATTTATTTAGTCGGATTCTTCGGAATTGATTTTGTTCAGAGCTTGATCTATAAACCAACCCATGATGTTTGGGAAATGGAAGATGAACAAAATGATCAATTTCTTCTACAAGAAGATAGCCGTGGCAGCGCCACCTGCACAACACTCGGCTGCGCCGTCGTCCCACCACCCAAAACATTAATGCCAACGGCTCCACCACAACCATCTAAATTACCTTTAGAAAAACCCTCCCCTTTAATTACACCTCAAGATTCATTAGAAGATGAGGAAATAATCGAATCCGTCGTGTCCGGTAAAACGCCGTCGTATTCGTTAGAAACAAAGCTTGGGGACTGCAAAAGGGCAGCAAAAGTACGAAGAGAAGCGCTTCAGAGAATCACTGGAAAGTCAATTGAAGGTATGCCTTTGGAAGGGTTTGACTACGAGTCAATCCTTGGGCAGTGCTGTGAGATGCCGGTGGGTTACGTGCAATTGCCGGTGGGGATCGCCGGACCGTTGCTTCTTGATGGGAGGGAATATATGGTGCCAATGGCTACTACTGAAGGGTGTTTGGTGGCGAGTACTAATAGGGGTTGTAAGGCGATATTTGCGTCTGGCGGCGCTACCAGTATGTTGTTGAGAGATGGGATGACTAGATCTCCGGTGGTCCGTTTCGCCACGGCGAAAAGGGCGGCGGAGCTCAAGTTCTTCGTGGAGGATCCCATGAACTTTGAGACGCTTTCTCTTGTGTTCAACAAGTAAGGATACATTTTCAGAGTTCTATTTTGTCAATATATCATTTCGATATGATTTCATTGTTTCCTACTAGTTGATCCATAACAAATATAAAATCCGATTTAACCGTTTAAAAATTAACTGAAATCAAACTGATTGGGATGAAGTTATTGTTTGCTTCCCTTCTACCTACCTTAGTTATAACTTTTGATGATATTTAAATATATGTGGTTGAGTAACAACTAATTATATTTTGTTGCATTAACATTTTAAAATCTGTGACGGAGGTTCACCAAACTCAATCGTTGACCCTGTCCAACTTTCTGCATTTTGTATTGAGTTCATCATCATCCATACCCATTATATCTTACGATTTGGTTGTTATTTTACGGTTAAAGTTATGCTATATTTCTTCAAAGACAAAGTTATGTTTTATTTTATATTTATGTTTACGCTTAAAGATAACATATACATATTGGAATTCTGATTTTCACCCTTTCTTGTTCTTCCATTTTTTTTATTTATTTTTCGGTTTTACATAGTTCCACGTCATTTGTACGTCACTTACATATTTTACTGTCATATTTACAATTTTCTGTTCGTTAATAGGTTGTTTTCATTTTGAATGAATCAAGGATAAACTTTTTTTGACTTTAGAATGTGATGAAATACAACATAATGACTCATTAAATTGTCTGCGTATTTTATATTGTGAAGTAACAGTTGACCAACACAGCTTGACGTAATTTTCATTAAGAGTCATCGGGAAACAAGCTTGTGTGTTTCTAGCAATGAGTATAGTTGCTACATCTAACCTCTATACCGCGTTATAAACGGAAGTTTCTAAGACAATGATTTAATGTTGTTGTATTAGTTAAGAGGCCTACTTTTAAAACATCTCATAGACCATATATGACCAGGTGAAGCACATTTTATCACTTCATCAAATTTAGTTCGTCACCATTGCCAATGGGTTAAGGGAGGTTTTCAGCGTTTAAAAAAAAAACAGGTCCGGTTTTCTTCGTTTTAACATGCTCAATAGAATGGTTAGTCAATTATACATTTTCTAGGTTTTGCATATATTCATTGATTTAGTGTATTTTGTTTGATATTATGTTTTTTTTCCAAGTATATATATATAAACAAAAAGATATATAATATTAAACAAAACATGCACAAACCGGCATAAACTTACTATAAAGATAGATATAAAATAAACACAAAAAAAGTAGAAAAAAATGTGATTTCTTATGTATTAATGTTGTTGTTGTATTTGATTGGACCCCTGTTGCTCTATGTTTTCTTTTCAAATCACATTAATTTTGCAGAATATCTATAATCAGATTCACGGGATAGATGCATGTGACGTAACCTGTGTTGTTTTGCTATTTTTAGATGATATACGATAGTGTAGATTTTCATCCCAGTTTTAGCAATGCCGTAAAAGTCACCTCCAATATCTTCGGACAACAAAAATTACTTGGAAAGTAGTGTTCCTAAAATTTCCAAATAAGTAACTCGATTTTATTTATTCATAGTTTTTGTTGTCATCGGGATATATTGATTATTGTATTTGTTGATTTCTTATGTGTTGAATGGTTAAAAAAAATACGCAGATCAAGCAGATTCGCCAAATTACAAAGCGTCCAATGTGCCATAGCGGGGAAGAATTTATACATGAGATTCAGCTGCAGCACTGGTGATGCTATGGGTATGAACATGGTCTCTAAAGGCGTCCAAAATGTTCTTGACTTTCTTCAGTCTGATTTTCCTGATATGGACGTCATTGGCATCTCTGGTACGCTAACCCAAGATATATTTATCTTATCCTTCTATTATGGTACTATTTATCATTATTATAACACTCTTGAAACCAACTTTTTATCGAGTACAAAATAGTTCAACTTGGCAAGTACCGGATGATGTCTCCAATATACTTTGAACAGTTAGATCATGTCATATGTATTAAAAACAAGCGATTGTCATTTGACTATTTGTATACCAAGTGTTTGATTAATTGTTTACAACAGGAAATTTCTGCGCGGATAAGAAACCAGCAGCAGTGAATTGGATTGAGGGACGAGGGAAATCAGTGGTTTGTGAGGCAATCATAAAGGAAGAGATAGTGAAAAAAGTGTTGAAGACTGAAGTTGCAGCCCTGGTGGAGCTTAACATGCTTAAGAACCTCACAGGATCCGCCATGGCCGGAGCCCTTGGAGGGTTCAATGCTCATGCTAGCAACATTGTCTCTGCCATCTACATAGCCACCGGTCAAGATCCAGCACAGAATGTGGAGAGCTCTCACTGCATCACTATGATGGAGGCTGTTAATGATGGCAAGGATCTTCACGTTTCTGTCAGCATGCCTTCTATTGAGGTACTAAGCTTTACCTACAACTTGATTCTTTCTAATGTTGAATATGATGCATATTTTCTTTGATTCAGTGAGTTTAATGGTTCATTCAACTTTTTGATTGTTGGACCATGTAAAATTTACATGTCTGAATCTTTCAAAACCAACTAAAAGTGGATTAGGAATAATAATTTTGAAAATGCTTGCTCAAGTTAAACAATGATATATTTTTAAGACAGCGATCAACAACAACAACCAGATCCAGTATATCCTAACGATAGCAAAAGTTATCCTTAAGGTCTGGAGAGGGTCAGAGGTAGGCAAATAATAACTCCACCCCAAGGGTAGAGAATTTGCTTCCAGTGAGACCTCTAGTTCTATATGTACTTGTATTGAGTGCATAATAATAGGAATATATACTAGTGAAGGGATTTTATTAAAATAAATCAAAAGTTTCCGATATTCAAATAGTCATAACATTGAATATGCGCATGAAAGACAAAAATCAAAACAAAAAAGTGCAAAGTCAACCTAAAGTATAGGGAGTATATAATCGTTTAAGGATACTCTAATGTGCCACTCTATCCTGCCTACTCCTCATTAACCTTAATCATCTGTCTCCATGAACTCATATCCTGGACATGTCCTCAGAGAGGTGCAACTCTAGTAAGTCATGGCTAATCTGATCATCTCACGTCAGTTTAGGCCTGCCTTTACTCCTTTTCCCCACTACAGTGAGGATTTCAACTGCTTTGACAGACGCCGTTGTCTGCTTCCTCTTGACATGCCCAAACCATCTCAGTCTCCTCTCTCTTATCTTATCTGCTATATTAGACACCCCTAATCTTTCTGTATACCTCATTTCTTATCATGTCTGGCCTTGTATGCACGCACAGCCACCTCAGCATCCTCATCTCTGTCACTTCCATCTTCTGCGACTGTGTCCTCTTGATGGTACAGTAGTCTGTTCTATGTAGCATTGATGTCCGCACTGCCACCTTATAAAATTTTCTTCTAATTTAGTTGGAAATTAATAATAAATTTTTGTCGATACGAAGGAGGAGCCTCCCTCCAGCCTTTTCGACTGATGTTTATAACATTGATCCAAACTAAACAATAATTTCTTCAGTGGCAAGCAGGCACAGATTCTTGTGAAACAGATCGGTTACATGTAATGAATAACAAAAAGACAAATGGGGAAGTGGAATCTTTCCAGAGTGAACTGCTGAAAAAAACTAATTACTTCACCTGAATAGATTCCTATGAACTTTGCAGAAAGTTTACTCTAAAATTTCAATGCCAAACTCCATGTGGAAAGTCATATGACCACTTGGCTTTTTCTTGGTTAGTATTACTCATGAACGAAGGTGGCATGACACCTACCATGCTAAAGGACATATCCATATAATTAGTTGTCTTGCCAACTAGCAACTTTTGGCCCTTATTTATTACTACTTGTTGAAAAAGGCCCACCCTTCCATGTTTAGGCTGTAATTGGCCACAAATAATAACAAATTTCATTCATAATCCTCTGGGATATTCTTTTACACGTACTTAGATTCTAATTATTTACAAGTATAGCAGAAAAAATAATGGTCATCTCACATGTGGGATGTCTCAAATGGAAATGTTTCTCATGCAACATGACATAAAGTCCGCTTTGTCCATGTGAGTGGAGATTTGAAGGGGTGATGATGTGAACCTCATAGCTAGAGATCAAAAGAGGGGATGACATGCTATGTTTTAAGCACAGTCATTCTGTTATCATGGTATTCTTGTTTGTGTATATTTTATTGGTTTAGGGGTTACCTTTTCGATGGAGTTAAGAACACACTCTTCCTTGACTTTGTAATATGATGGAATAAAGCAAAATGACTCACTAAATTGGTTGCGCTCTTATATTATGTAGTAGTAGTTGATCGACACAGTTTGACGCAATTTTCATTATAGGTTATTGGAAACCACTTCTGTGTTTTTCTAACATATGGGTATGATTATGTATATCTGACCCTTTTATACTCCGGTATAGGCGTGAGCCTCTAAAACAATTGTCTAATGTTGTTGTTATTAGTTTACCAGACGACTGCATAATATAACTATTTTTTTTTCAAGTAGTATTGTAATTAGATGGACATTTTGTTAAGTGATTTCAATGATATCTTGAACCCAAGTTTTGATGGTTGATATATTTCAAATATATAAGGTGGGAACTGTTGGAGGAGGAACGCAACTAGCATCGCAGGCAGCATGCTTGAACTTGCTGGGAGTGAAAGGGGCTAGCAAAGAGTCAGCAGAAGGGGCTAACTCAAGGCTGTTGGCAAGCATTGTGGCTGGATCAGTTCTTGCTGGAGAGTTGTCTCTCATGTCTGCCATCTCAGCTGGTCAGCTTGTGAGGAGCCACATGAAGTACAATAGATCTAGCAAGGATGTTTCCAGCATGTCCACCTGACTCCCACATCTATATATGTATTTTAGCTTCCACTTTTGTATGTTATATTAAGCAAGCCTAGCAAAAGCTCTCCCTAACAGGTGGCTTTTCACATTACCTTACCAAATGTATATATATATTTTTTTGGTTTCTCCAATCGGAAGGTTATTTCATTTTATTGAGTTGTTAAATTAAAAAGGGTGGACTTGAGGAATGTCTGATTGATTCGCTCTTTTATTGCAACTAATTGTCATTTAACGAGGCATCTGATACTCTTTCATTACAGGGAAACAATTCTTTTCGCAGGCATATTCTCATAAATCACATAAAAATAATAATAAATGAGTGAAAAACAAACTAACGGTGAAAAGTTTTCAGGTTTCTTTATTTATGTAATTTATAATTAATATGGAGGATTGCGACAAGAAAATCGAGATCTATGTTACCCATATCCTCCTCCTTTCTTTCTGCCGACTGTCCGACATTATATGACAATGGGTACGAGTGTGGGGTCCTGCATACTTTGACTTGAAGTTGGGTCTTTAGAATCTCTTTGAAACGATGGACATATTATTTTCAGATTAAAAGTTTAATAGATACTATACGCTTAAATGTGTATAATAGTTATCATTAGAAAATACTGTAACCACACCTGTGACCTGTATCCAAATTTTATATGTTTATGTATCTTAAATTTATAAATTATTAAGCACCGGACACTCATATATCTATGTATCTGATGCCCGCACCCTTATCCAAGTAACATACATCAAGATTGATAGTCTCCTAAAATACCATGGTGTAGTTCAACATCTCGCATTGTGGGTTTAGTTCAGCTCCTCCTGCTTTGATGAGGGAGTGGGTTCTCCCCCACCTGTACCAGAGGCCCCTTAACCAGGTGGGATGTAAATCGAGGGATGTAGGTCCCTTTTTCCTTCTCATCCCATTCATCTTTTATGACTTTAAGATCATGGATTCGAGCCACGAAAAAAATCTCTTGCACAAAATGTAGAATAAAGCTACAACATCTTGCAAAGCGATCCGACCTCTCCTTAAACCATGCACAAACATAGAAGCCTAATGCACTAGTAACTCGCTCCTAATGTTTTGGCAATTGCTAACCAAACCTGTACTTTATTGATGTTCTGCTATGCTGGGATGCTTTTAAATTGCGCAGACAATTGTAGAAATGATCATCATTTATCCAATATTCCTATAGTAGCATATGACAAGTGTTGCATATCCCTGCTACTGTACATTAATGTTTATGGAAATAAATTGAAAAAAGATGGTAGAAAAAAAAATATTCCGGAAGGAAAATATATAGAAGTATAGCATAAAGTGATGTCAAGACTTGCGTTTGAGGGATCAAATTGAGTTCAGGTGCTTTATGCAACCCTCTATTTATAGGAACCAACCTGAAAGAATTTAAATCAACAATCATTATATACCAACGACAGCAATAGATATCACTAGGGTCTGAAGAAGGTGTGTTTGCACAATCAATCCTGTACCAAGACGCAGTCGTTCACTGTGTGCATATGAAACAACAAAATAAATCAAACCCGGGCGAGTCAAGGACTCTGTCCTTAATACGTATTGCTTCCGGTATACTGTGCCCAACCAGTAGAGCAATCGTCTCCCAGGATACAACGGGTACCTGTTCAGTTGAGCGTGCACTGCTGAACTTGAACTCCTTCGAACTCTAGAGTGTCCTGACTTCTCCCGGACGATATGCAAGACTCACGTGCTACGAATGCAAAATGCTTTAATGCTTGATTGTGTTGTAAGTGGTTGTAAATGAATGAGCCCTTAACCCTCTTTATATAGGAGAGTCGGAGGTACCGTAACCGTTGGATCAAAACCGAAGTTTAATTTAAGCCATTGGATTAAAACCTCCTATCCAGATTAGGATGGTTTAATCTCAGGCCTTTAGATCGAAGATAGATTAACAGGTTTAAACCTGGAACGTTAGATGGAACCATATTCGGTAAGCGGTTAAGACAGTTTAAATCTCGGCCGTTAGATCAAAGCTATCTTCCCTGCCACCGTAGATCACAACAGATTGATCTTATTTTAAACCGGAGGATAGTGTTAGTTTCAAGTTTGAAACCTAACCGCACAATCAGAAGAGATTCTGTCCGCTGTCCGACTTCGATCGATCACATCGATCGATCGAAGTGACATCGATCGATCGATGTGATCGATCGATGTCTGACAGAGCACTTCAATCGATCACTTTGATCGATCTAAGTGACATCGATCGATCGATGTGATCGATCGATGTCCTCTGATCGTCTTTGATCGATCCAACAATCGATCTAAGCTGCCTGATCCACTTCGATCGATGACATCGATCGATCGAAGTGACATCGGTCGATCGAGTGACATCGATCGATGTCCGTCAGACGCCTTTTTCCGCCACATGGACACTTCCAACGTGGCATTCCTCCATACGGGTGACACCTCACCCATCTACAACATTTCCATCTGCTTTGAGCATTAATTTCACATTCACACAATACATAATTGAGTGAGTTCACATCCTAACATTAACTACTCGTTTGTAGATAACTAAGGATTCATTAAGCTCATAGTACGTTGCACAACCAAGTTTTGCAACTTTCATTAACGGGCCGAAGCCCAAACCTTCAATCTCCAACGATGGGCCAAAGCCCAACCTTAAATTCTCCAACAATCCCCACATGAATGGAAATTAATGCAGACGCATATGTAGACTCTGAGGAGAAGTCAGACAAGAAAATATTGCATCAGAAGAGGTAGCTTCTGGCTTTGAACCTTTCTTAGTGATGTATCATCGGATCCACTCGGCTAAGTAGTGACTTGATGTCTTGAACTAGTCAGCCTTTGTTGTGAACCAAGACAATGACACTCACACAATATTTTCTTTAACACCCTTTTGGTTCTCATGGTTGTGTTCGTTTTGGCCATGAACAACCTGGTTTCAGAAAGTGTTTTAGAGAAATCTTGCCACCTAGACTTTCTCATAGAAGCGGCCTCACTTCACACTTACATAGGTGATTCCTATCAAGAGTATTCTGCCATACTCCACTTGACGTATCAAGATATAGGACATCATTAAAAGCCTTAGCTTACCCTAAAATCTCTGCAGACAGCACTTTTATCAGACGGAATGAGCAAGTGCTAACTGAACCTTCATAACTAGTTGTCCCATTGAACCAAGATTCTGGGATCTCCAGTCAACAAGGTTGGGTTACCATTACAAAGACTCATGCATTATGGGCTTCAATCCCATTCCGTTTGTCAATCTTGACATATGATCTCTAGGCAAGCCTTTTGTAAGCGGATCCGCAAGATTCTCCATTGATTTTATATAATCCATGGAAATCACGCCATTAGAGATCAACTGTTTAATGGTGTTATGTCTCCGACGTATGTGTCGTGACTTACCATTATAGATGCTGCTTTGAGCACGTCCTATAGCTGACTGATTATCACAGTGTATGCTAATAGGAGCGATCGGCTTAGGCCAGCACGGAATATCTTTCAAGAAATTCCGAAGCCACTCAGCCTCTTCCCCAGCTTTGTCCATGCTATGAAACTCAGCTTCCATAGTGGACCGAGCTATACAGGTTTGTTTCGTGGATTTCCACGACACAGCAGCACCACCAATAGTGAACACGTACCACTGGTGGACTTCGAGTCCTTACTATCTGATATCCAATTTGCATCGCAGTATCCTTCCAACACTGCTGGATATCTCGTATAATGTAATCCAAGATACATTGTGTATTTCAAATACCTCATTACTCTGTTAAGAGCTTTCCAATGATCATCACTTGGATTACTTGTAACCTGCTCAACTTGTTTACCGAACAAGCTAAGTCTGGTCTTGTACAATTCGTTATGTACATCAGACTCCCGATCACCTGAGAGTATTTAAGTTGAGCTACCGGTTCGCCTCGATTTTTCCTTAAGTGCATACTTAAGTCGAGCGGGGTCTTTACCGGTTTCACATCATCCATATTGAACCGTTTCAGGACTGATTCAATATAGTGTGTTTGTGACAGTATGAGTCCCTCAGTCACCCTAGAAATCTTAATTCCTAGAATAACATTGGTAACTCCCATGTCCTTCATATCAAAGTTTCGTGTTAACATCTTCTTTGTACTTAAGATGATGTCACGAGTACTGCCCATGATAAGCATGTCGTCTACATAGAGACACACTATCACAATACGCACTTCTGTGTGCTCTTAATGTACACACATTGTCGTATTCATTGATCTTGAAGTCATTTGACATCATTACCTGATCAAATTTTAAATGCCATTGCTTGGGTGCTTGTTTAAGTCCGTACAAGGACTTAACAAGTCTACAAATTTTCCTTTCTTGTCTTGGAACGACAAACCCCTCGGGTTGTTCCATATAAATCTCTTCTCTAACTCACCATTCAGAAAGGCAGTCTTTACATCCATTTGATGGATTTCCAATCATAGACTGCAGCAATGGCTACTAGCATCCTTATAGAAGTGATCCTAGTCACTGGTGAGTAGGTGTCAAAGAAGTCAAAGCCTTCTTTCTGTCTATAGCCCTTGGCTACTAACCTGGCTTTATACTTCCCAATAGACCCATCCTATTTCAGTTTTTTCTTGAAAATCCACTTACAAACCAAGTGGTTTACTTCCAGGTGGAAGGTCTAACCAACTCCCAAGTGTGATTTTGAAGAATTGAGTCTATCTCACTGTTAATTGCCTCTTTCCAGAATGGAGCTTCTGGAGTTGACATAGCCTCGGAAAAGCTCCTTGGCTCATTTTCTACCATATAGGTTAGAAAATCTGGTCCAAACGAAGTTGACATTCTGGCTCGTTTGCTTTGACGAGGTTCCTCATCTCCTTGAGGAGTTGCCTCACGCACTCGCTTACTTGAGCTAGCTTCTTCACTGTTTTTGTCCTTCTTTGGAAAGACATTCTCAAAAAACACTGCATTCCTTGATTCCATGACAACGTTATCATGTATCTCAGGAACGTCCGATTTGTGCACTAAGAAATGATATGCACTACTGTTCGTTGCATAACCAATGAATATGCAATCAATCGTTTTAGGACCGATTTTAACTTGTCTTGGCTTAGGTATAACAACCTTTGCCAGACACCCCCACACTTTCAAGTATTTGTAACTAGGCTTATAGCCTTTCCATAGTTCATATGGGGTCTTATCCGTCTTCTTGGACGGAATCCTGTTTAAAATGACGTTGGCTGAGAGGATTGCTTCCCCCCCACAAGTTCTGAGGTAAACCCGAACTTATCAACATAGCATTCATCATCTCTTTTAGAGTGCGGTTTTTGCGTTCAGTAATACCGTTTGATTGAGGTGAATATGGCGCAGTTGTTTGATGAATAATGCCATGTTCTGAACAGAATTCATTAAACGGTGTATCATATTCGCCACATCTATCACTACGAATTGCTTTAATTCGTTTGCTAAGTTGATTCTCAACTTCATTTTTATAATCCTTGAAAGCATCAAGGGCCTCGTCTTTGCTACTTAGCAAATATACATAACAGTATCGTGTGCAATCGTCGATAAAAGTTACAAAATACTTTTTACCACCTCTTGTTTGCACAAACTTTAAGTCACACAAATCTGTGTGAATTAAATCCAACGATTCAGTGTTTCGTTCCGTTGAAGAAAATGGCGCTTTTGTTAATTTCGCTTCAACACATATTTGACATTTTTCTTTATTACTAAAGTCCAGTTTGGGTAGCAAGTCAAGATTAATCATTCGTTGTATTGACTTATAATTCACATGTCCCAAACGAAAATGCCATAAACAGGAAGACTCAAGCATGTAAGCAGAAGAGGAAATAATTTTATTATCCTCAGTGGGCGCAACATTTTTGGGTACAATTGTCATAACATTCAATTTGAACATGTTATCTAAAAGATACCCTTTCCCCAAATACACCCCATTCTTAGAAAGTGTAAATTTGTTTGCCTCAAAAACAAGCTTGAACCCATGCGTGACTAGCAGCGCGCCAGAAACTAGATTCTTCCTTATGTCAGGAACATGCAGCACATTCTGCAGAGTCAACTCCCTTCCTGAGGTCAGTTTCAGGATTACCTTGCCCGATCCTTCGATCTTCGAGCTGTTGGAGTTTACCATAAACAATTGCTCATTGTTTGTCGCGGGCACGTACTCTCTGAACATTGCCCTGTTCGCACACACATGTCGAGTGGCTCCTGTGTCCACCCACCATTCCCGTGGGTTTCCCACTGCATTGCACTCGGTCACCACTGCGCAAAGATTCAAGTCATCCATTGCGTCGACCAGATTTGCTTTCGCTTTATTCTGATTCTGATTCTTTTTGGGCTTCCTGCATTCACTGCTTCGATGCCCTGGTTTACCACAGTTATAACATTTACCTGTGAACTTCTTTGCAATTTCCTTGTCCTTGGAGTTCACACTCAAAGTGTTATGCTTCTTCTTGTTCTTTGCCTCAGCAACATAAGCTTTGGCTTGACCAGAAGACATGGATGGCTTTCTTTCGGAGCGACGGTTGTCCTCCTCAATACGAAGACGGACTATCAAATCCTCCATCTTCATCTCCTTTCGCTTGTGTTTGAGATAGCTCTTGAATTCCCTCCACGAAGGAGGCAGCTTCTCAATCACAGCCGCAACTAGGAAAGATTCACTGAGCGTCATGCCCTCCTCTTCCATTTCAGAAACCAACATCTGTATTTCTTCCACCTGCGAAATTACAGTTTTGGAATCTAACATTTTATAGTCGAGAAATTTCCCAACTATCAACTTTTTAGTACCCGCATCTTCTGTGCGGTACTTTTTGTTTAAAGCCAACCACAATGCTTTCGCAGTTTTAAAAGTACAAAATATGCCATAGAGAGAATTATCTAGGCAACCAAGAATCAAATTTAAACAACAGAAGTTTGTGTATGCCCAGGCCTCAGCACCCAAGGCATTCTCCACATTCTGCTGTTGATCCTCCACAGGCTCAACCACAGGTGGATCCTCGCTGAGCATTCTGGCCAACCCCAACGCAGTGAGGTAGAACAACATCTTTTGCTGCCACCTCTTGAAGAAGCTTCCAGCAAATTTCTCCGGCTTCTCCACCTGAGCAGCAGTGGCAGCCGGATTCATTTGAGGCCCTCCAGTCGGTGCCAACGGAACCGCATTGAACTGTGGTCCGGTAGCAGCATTGTTTGCCCCTTCTGGTGCGGACACGGAGTGAGCACCATTGAAGCCGTGAACAGAGTTTGAGCTCTCGTTCTCCATTCCTGTTCAGTTTGATCAAAACGTAGAGATCAGAACAGTCACAGGTACAAGAATGAGTAGAAAGAGACTGCAAAACAGTACGAAACTGCCTTTGCGTAAATAAACAAAAAGGTACAGAATGTAATTGAATAAAATACGTCTTAAGATTGTTTGCACAATCAATCCTGTACCAAGACGCAGTCGTTCACTGTGTGCATATGAAACAACAAAATAAATCAAACCCGGGGCGAGTCAAGGAATCTGTCCTTAAGACGTATTGCTCCGGTATACTGTGCCCAACCGGTATGAGCAATCGTCTCCCAGGATACAACGGGTACCTGTTCAGTTGAGCGGCACTGCTGAACTTGAACTCCTTCGAACTCTAGAGTGTCCTGACTTCTCCCGGACGATATGCAAGACTCACGTGCTACGAATGCAAAATGCTTTAATGCTTGATTGTGTTGTAAGTGGTGTAAATGAATGAGCCCTTAACCTTCTTTATATAGGAGAGTCGGAGGTACCGTAACCGTTGGATCAAACCGAAGTTTAATTTAAGTCGTTGGATTAAAACCTCCTATCCAGATTAGGATGGTTTAATCTCAGCCTTTAGATCGAAGATAGATTAACAGGTTTAAACCTGGAACGTTAGATGGAAACCATATTCGGTTAAGCGGTTAAGACAGTTTAAATCTCGGCCGTTAGATCAAAGCTATCTTCCCTGCCACCGTTAGATCACAACAGATTGATCTTATTTTAAACCGGAGGATAGTGTTAGTTTCAAGTTTGAAACATAACCGCACAATCAGAAGAGATTCTGTCCGCTGTCTGACTTCGATCAATCACATCGATCGATCGAAGTGACATCGATCGATCGATGTGATCGATCGATGTCTGACAGAGCACTTCAATCGATCACTTTGATCGATCTAAGTGACATCGATCGATCGATGTGATCGATCGATGTCCTCTGATCGTCTTTGATCGATCCAACAATCGATCTAAGCTGCCTGATCCACTTCGATCGATGACATCGATCGATCGAAGTGACATCGATCGATGTCCGTCAGACGCCTTTTTCCGCCACATGGACACTTCCAACGTGGCATTCCTCCATACGGGTGACACCTCACCCATCTACAACATTTCCATCTGCTTTGAGCATTAATTTCACATTCACACAATACATAATTGAGTGAGTTGACATCCTAACATTAACTACTCGTTTTGTAGATAACTAAGGATTCATTAAGCTCATAGTACGTTGCACAACCAAGTTTTGCAACTTTCATTAACGGGCCGAAGCCCAAATCTTCAATCTCCAACGATGGGCCAAAGCCCAACCTTAAATTCTCCAACAGGTAAGAGGCAGGCAAACTATACCTCCATCCCAAATGATAGAGAGTTTGCTTCCAGTGAGACCTCCAGCTATATCGTACCTGTATAGATAACAATAATAGACATATAGCGTGTTAGTGTACTAGTGAAGGAATTTATATACCATAAATAGAAAGTTATTAAATTACATAGCCATATTTATACACATAATGAAAGACATGGACAAAAACAAAAAAGGTGCAAAATTGCTAGGTGAACCTGAAATAATTTAGCTAACAAAAATGAAATCTCACCGAAAATACGAGATAGCATAGTCTTCTGCTTAACAAATTATAGCAGAAAAATTAGCAACTTGCTTGTTCATCTGTAAACTAATTTTATTCTAGTACATAAAAAAAATCTTTAAAAAATTATGGAAGAGAAATTACAATACCCAACAAATATGAAACTAAAGGAGGTTTAATTTCAAAACTATAACCTTCATAATGTAATACAATTATAGAAACTATGCAGAATTTATTCTGGTGGTGGTCTAATTATTAGATATCATCATGGTAACTTCTTAACCGATAAGTAAAATATGCATAAGCATGGGCAGGGCAATGACATATTAGCATAGATGGATATATGTTTAAAACAAGAGTTCTATCTTTTTTTGTATTTGTTTAAAAATAAACTAACTACGAAATATATCTAATGGTTGCTTATTTATTATCACAAATAATTGCAGATAAACTATGGAGGCATGCAATCAAAAGCCGTGCAATGATTAAAAAATCACTGATATATTCTATCCATATAAAATTGTAAGTTGTAACCAACCTTAGATTGCTCCATATAATATTGACGCACAATTAAAATCTTTCTGATATTAAAGATCTAAGATATTATATTCACAATCTCCTTTATTTTCATCCATTAAATACAAACAAGAAACATGGATTTCACTTTCTCATTTATCTTCATTCACCAAATAAAAAGTAGAAACTTAATTTAAGGTATTGGACAAAAATATAAGTGCCCGATGTATCACTTCCCAATGTTAGACCGTGAAAAATTATTCCATCCAAGATGGTCTGTCATCTTGACTTTATAGATTCGAGTTACCGAAACAGTTTTACACAAAGTCCAGTTCTTTTTCAAATATTAAAAAACACGGAAACCTATTATATCGGGAATTTGAGACCATTGAAAGTGGCAATGGTATCTGTTTCTGTAATAATAATTCCTATAGCAAACCCCGATGAAAGCACTGCACCAAGCTAAAACCGAGGTGGTCTTCTCCTTCTTATATGAATATATATCATCAACTTGTGCAGTAGACTTGCTCATACTACTCATTTGGAAATGAAGAGAAAAATGATTTCTCCCTCTCAGATAAAGGAAGAGCCTTTAATCGTAGAAGAAACTCAATTAAAATCTGATTCTTCAATCATCCAACGGTTCTTCAAGGTCATGGTCCCTGGTTTCCACAAAAAGCTGGTATGTTCTTTCTACTTTCTCCTATTTTGTCTTGTCAAATTTGTTGCTTTTTTTTTCTATTACAACAAAAACAAAAAATCATACTCATTATATGCCGAAGTATATATCGCTAGGGTATGGAGAGGGTAAAAGTCAGTCAAACAATAATTTCAGCTTAGGGATAGACCAGTTTGTTTCCAGTAAGACACCCGAATCTCTGTGTACCTGCATAGATAGCATTTATTTTTCTATTAAAAGAATTTTTTTTTGTTTTTGTTGTTTTTACACTTCGTAAAATTCGTAATCTTTTAGGCCAACTGCAAAATCGATAAAACTTTTGTAAGGTCCAAGATCTGGAGTGTGACAAATCTAGCATGAGTCTGTAATTCTTAAAACTCGCATTTCTAAATTGAAATTATTAAATTTCAACTTTGGGAGCTTTTTGTGGAAATAGTTAACCTAAATTATGGGGTGTTGTAACCTCATAGATCACCATTTTAATTCAATCTGTCGGCTGATTCTTTGTATTTCTTCCTAGTCATATGCTTCAGATTGATGTTTATTGATACATGCAGACCTTACCACCGATTATCTGCGAGAAATTGAAGGATAAAAGGGCCGATCATGCAGTTCTAACAAGCCGCAGGGGCAAGTGGGTTGTGAAAATCCGTAGATGTGTGAACGGAAAAATGTATTTTAAAGATGGGTGGGCTGATTTTGGGGAATCACATGGACTGGAAATTGGAGATTTTGTGGTGTTTGAGCATCAATGCGACATGCATTTCAAGGTTGTGGTTTATGATTCCAGTTGCTGCGAGAAAGATTTTTCTTTGGATGTCAAGAAAGATAGAGATGATGATGATGATGATGATGATGATGATGATGGTGATGTTAGGCGAAAGATTTATGAACAAGCCAGCACTCGAATTAGGAGTAAGTTCATTCTCTGTATTGGATTTTTGTTTTCCCCTCACATGAGATTTTCCATTCAGTGCACTTGCGATATTTTGTTGTCAATAGTTTTATATTATTTGTATGTTATTTTTAATATGTTGTATTTATTAGTGTTTATATGTCTTTGTGTTAACATACATAAAACACTTGAAAAAAAATCATATATAGAATAATAAACATACAAAGAAAACATATATAGAAACACACAAGATATACTACCTGGAGATTTCCATTTTTGTGCTCCGGGTTGAGGGCAGAAAACTTAAGTCATGATTTGATCAATCACATTTATCTGTTTTCACCCAGCTTTCTTTTTCGTATCATTTTTCTTCAGGCTAAAAAACATAGAATTTGCCAAAATTATAGCATTGTTTGTGAAACACCAATTACGTTACATAAAAACTTAGAATGAGTGTCCTATTTAATATTTGACAGTGTCCATATTTTATAGAATCTAGATGGGTGTCAAATACGAGAAGATTTGTCCCTTAACCCAAGTATCAACCACAACAACATTAATTCATTATCTTAGAGTCTCCTGCCTACGGGATCGGATGTATACAATCGTACATATGTGTTAGAAACATACAAAGCGATGACCCATAATTAAAATTCCGTCAAACTGTGTTGATCAACTGTCACTAAACAATATAAGAAACCAGCCAATTTAGTGAGTTATTTTGTTTTATTCCATTATATTCCAAAGTCATAGAAGATTGTGTCATCAACCCAAGTATCAATATTGATTATTTGTTGTATGAGATTTATTGTGTTACAAAGATTAAAACAACAATAACTCGAATAGCATATACTATTCAATATTTAATATTGAATATCCTGGATTTGTGTTGTTGTTGTATACATATTAAGAAGTTAGTGTATCAAATTCATTGATTCAAATGATCTGAAACAAATATAACCAAAGACTGATTTAAATCATCTTGAGGCGTTGATTTTTTACGAAAATGGCTTTTGTGTCCACCTTATGTCCCGCTTGGTTTTTTTTTTTTTTTTTTCTCTTATGTGTCGTGCATTAGAATTTTTGCAGATTTGACCAGATCTGATTGATTTTGTTATTTTTTGTAACCGATTGTAATCGATCATATTTATCTCGTCTAGGTTCATTGCATACACTAGCCCAATTGGTATCGGATATTCTTCCATCAATGAAGAATAGTTATCCTTGGAGGCCATATTCTCATAAATCAAATAGGATCAACAAATGACTGATGAATAATTTACCAGTAAAAATATTTCAGATTTCTTTAGTTATAAAAAAGGGTTCCCGATGCACTAGCCTTCCGCGTTTACGCAAGGTCCAGGGAGGGCAGATCGTGAAATGTACGCAACCTTACCCTACACTTTGTGCAAGAGGCTGTTTTCGCGGCTCGAACCCTGACCTCAAGGTTAAAAAGCACCAATTTGCTCAAAGGCCCGCCTTCAGATTTCTTTAGTTTATGTAAATTATAATTAGTATGGTATGATCCGGAAATAACTACATGTCTACATCTTCCATATCAAATATTGAGGATCTAGTCTTACAGTATAACTATATTCAATTGCTTAAACATATATTAATCCACCAAGGTTACTGTTACACATTTATCTACCCAGGTTATCAGCCATATATGCATATGTTAACACTGAAGTATAGGTCATCATGCTTTCAATTTGTTCCATATATATACAAGAACTCCGTGAAGTGTAACAAACATAATAATATATGCTTTTCATGAAATGAGTTTCCTTATCACTATTTGATGTCTGCTGATTTCATGTATATATACATGTTTGTTGAGTTTTATGGTCCATGTGTGAGAGTGACTTACAATATTTTCGTGTTTGATCAAGAAAATTTTGCATGATGTATGCTTTTCAGGAGGGCGGCCACCAAAGCTAAGAAAGGGCTCACAAGAAAGTCGCCAGTTTATGACAAGGATCAGTGCCTATAATCTGTCAAACGGTGGATTTGTAAGTTTTCTTCCTATAAATTGTTGCCTTAGCGATAGCTTGTGCTATCGTTAGTATATACTGGGTATGATTGTTGTTATTATTATTCCTATAAATTGTTAATCTGTAGGATCACTTCTTTTATACGCTTGCTTGCCAAACAGAGGACAAATCAGATATGTTGTGCCAAAATGTGGCTGTGCCCTCGTGTGCCTAGTTTTTTTTTTTTTTTTTTTTTTTTTTT
>AP025047.1:4432143-4638161 GCA_036186865.1 Eustoma russellianum | reverse complement strand
TTTTTTTTTTTTTTTTTTTTTTTTCTTTTAACACATAAACAGCTAGCTGTTTTGTTAGATATATGTATGTGTGTATATGTGTGCATTAAAGAAACAGCTAGTTCATTTGTAAACAAAAAGGAACTGTTAACGTTTTGGCACACGGTGCACAGTCAGGTAATGGGACATAAGATTTGATCTAAACCGAGGAACCACAAAGATGTTTTTCACTGCTCCTTTGTGGTTTGGTTGCTTTTACTGAGGTTCTGTTTGCGTATTTTCTATTCAATATAGCTGATTATAGCTACTTTGATCTGGTTGGGATGAAAAAAGTATCTTCCTAAACGCTTTTGGACACTGAACAAGCTCGAGGGCCGGACATTGGTGCTGCTCACTGGTCCTTCTGGAAGATCATGGAAAGTGAAACTGAAATGGGGTCCTCGTGACCCTGTGTTTACCAGTGGATGGGTTGATTTTTGCCAATCAAACAATATTCAAGTGGGTGATATCTGCCTATTCAAACTCACTCATGATCCACCAATGAGCTCTGGACCTGTCAGGTTGGCTGTACAAGTTATCTCTGCTCCTAGTTAACGTGTAGCATGACATTAGAGAAACTGCACTAAAGTGATAAATCCTTTTTGTATATGTATTAGTAGGATTTGGCTCCTTCCTGACGTTTTTGGAATTGCTAATCTAATCAGTACCCTGTCGTTGTTGTGATGGGATGCATCAAATTATATTTCCTGCCTACTCGTTAACCTTGAAAATGGATCTTTGCTTCTGCTCCTTAGGAATAGGACTTCTAGGTACTTGTCATCTGTCTAATAGCATCTGAAATTGCGTTCTTGGCAATTGAATAGTCACAACAACAGCAATGGGGTTAGAGGCTCCCGTCTATGTTGGGGTATGGGGTGTCAGATGTACGCAACCATAGATAGAAACACATAGAGGTTGTTTCACGATGGCCCATAATAAAGTCAAACTGTGTCGATGAACTGCTACTTCACAATATAAGAAGCACAGTCAATTTAGTGACTCATTTTGTTTTATTCCATCATATTCCAAAGTCAAAGAAGAATGTGTCCTTGACTCCATTGGAAATGGAAAAGTGGCAATTGAATAGTCATTTATAGATAATGCCTTGAGAGAAGACAGAATTGGACATTGCTTTTCTGGTCTAAGATGTGGCACAACCAGACGTGAATCAGAGTGTTAGAATGAATAACTTCTATCGAGCCACATTTAGAAAGAGTTCACACTCTCCGTCCTTATGCAAATCTTTTGACTGTTCATCTAGTGTCACAATCCATCTTCCTAGAGCAGCATAAAACAACCCTTGCATATCGCGTTTAGTACTAGTCGAGTGTGGATAGTGGTGTGCCCTTTGACAGAATCAAATTCCAGCTTGGAGCACCAGAGGGCATCTAATCCATGTTCCTAGAGCCGCATACGACCGATACTTGCATGTCGCGCTTATGACTGGTCGGAGTTGTGAACAATGGAACGCCCTTTGCTAGATTTTCAAGTTTTCAACTTAGGAGTATAAGATCTTGCAACAGGTTCTTTTATTACATTAACCAAATAGCTATCATTAATCTACTAGGGCCAGTTGATACTCAGATGATGTATTGCTTTCCAAACAGCCATCATTAAGTTATCCAAGTGCAGGAGGGAGTGGCCCTTCTAACTAGGGGGTTGTGATCTTGTGATTGTCGCTAACACACATAGGCACATCTTGAAGTGGGGTCATGAGCAACCTCTGCTTTTAGCTTTCTAGTAGATACAGAGGCGATATATCACATGATACTCTTTTCAATGCCCTAAAGAGGTGAGTTTAGAAACGAAGAAAAAGGACATGGGTCGTTAGGCCAGAAAAGCGAATACTGATATTGTCGTTGACATGTTACATAAAAAAATTGGGGGTGGGGGGGGGGGGGGTGGGGGAGGAGGGATTGATCCTATTAAGTCTGACTATGGTTATCAAATTATGTCAATATTTCATCGGCTGTATCATGTCAATAATTCATTTGTTACTAATAAACTTCTTTGAACTAAAGAGTTAATAAAATCCCAGATTTATATGTCAAAATGGAAGAATGCGTGGAGCCATTGTTATCCAATCCTTCGATGAAAGGAGTCTTCAGGTAATGCAGAATAAGTTCCTGAATAGCCAAATGCTTAAGTGAGAATAATATGTCTTTCTTAATAAGTAAAGGGAAGAAAAGATAAGAGAGATGAGGTGCAGAAAAAAATCAAAAATAAACCGGTTAAGATATAAATGATATGTGTGGAGAATATATTTCTTTCCCATATATGATTATATATTTTTACACGTCTGCTGTTAGCAAAAGGCAAGAGTGTGCTCACCTGATTTCAAGCGCAAAATGTGTCGAGAAACCTTGGTCTTGAAAATTTGTACGTATAAGAAAGTTTTATTGTATAACCGTTGTATCAAATAACAGAGGTATTTATAAAAACTAATAATTTCATATATAACTACACTAGACACTGGGCCACAGCAATCACACTTATAAATAAATGATCCTTATGAATATGTTTGCTGCTACCTTAAAAAACACACAAAAAAGAAACAAAAGCACGCATGCTACCATTTACCACATCAACATCAGAAAATGTCTAATCATGTATACGTTCTCTATGATACAAATAAGGTTATTTTAGTATATATTACATAATTATCATCAGAATACGTATAGAACCTTTTCACCTTTTCAAATATTGTAGACCAGTCTTACGTATTCAAGTATTCATTATTCAACTCCATCACCGCCCTCCTTCCTCCCTACACCCAACCCCCCTCCAGCACCCTCAACCCAACCGGGAAAAGAAAGAATCTATACGTATTCATCAGCAGCAAAAGTCAGTCAATCTGCCAAGAACTTTGGACCAAAAAGAAAGAGTCCTAGGATGTTTCAGCAACAAGCTTTTCAGCCTCATCAGGTGAAACAGCTGCAGTTGTCGTCACTTTTTAAAGCGATTTATTTAACTTTTTCTTTTATTAAGTTGGGAGAAAAACAATGTAGCAAACTGTCACTAAGGGTTGTAGAAAATGGTTCAGATCTAGTAAGGTTAAAGGAGTAAAAATATGAAGACTCCAGTTATGCGTCGCCACGTGTAAAAACTATTCTTTTTACTCCTTTGAAAAACTGCGTTTTTACACATGTCAACGCGTGGTTGTAGACCTCATATTTTGCTTCACCTTTAGTCTCTTCAGATCGTGTATAAAAGCCTCGAGAGTAGAAATGCAGGGAAAAAGCATTTAAAAAAAAAATCGTAAAGGGGTTGAAGACAGAATCATACAAAACGCTGACCATGCAATTATTGTGTTTTGTAATAAGCATACATGTTCTCTAATACTTACAACACGCCTAGAGATTTCTCACAAGTGCTTTGTTAAACCTTAAAGATATAAAATCAATACAATCATAACGGAATCCTCTGATACTTCAGGGTAAAGGATTTTCACAGAGTTTTAACTGAACGGTTAAAGTTTATATTTAAAAATTTATAACTTTGAGTTTTATCCCTACTATATACATCATTTTTTCCTAAAATTATAATTTAATTCTCTGACTCATGTGACATGAATGAAAAAAAAAAATCACTTGTCACCCAATGTCCTTGGTATAAAATAATTGGGTTGATTTTCCCTTATTTCTTTTCTAATTTTCACTCATAAGTCATAACTCAATCTATACATGCACTTCCAATATGCGGTTTCGAACTACATATGAAAACAATATGGATTCAGTATCCATATTTCCCATTGAAAAGAATTTACTGGTTATAAGTTAAAATAGAGATCGAATTGGTTAAATTGTTATAAACTAATAATTCAAGATAAAATGTTGAAAATAAATTAGAATAAGTAAAAATAAAAGATCGACCAAGTTAGTTATGCTTATAAGAAACTAATATTGGTGTAACTATCTATACATAAAACATATGGTGAATAACGGGTCAAGGTGGCAGTCTCTCGTATGCATGCTTGTTTGTTCACATTCATGTATGACTTATATGTGTCTCATTAAAAAGTTAAATTTTAGTTTTGGTCAGATGCCTGAAGGTTTTAGAAAAATATCCAAGACATGCTTAGTACTTTGCAAGAGAAGTTGGTAATGTTGTCTGGTGCTACATTCATGAAATGAACATGATCAATGGGAGACAAGATCCCTTCACCATAATTCTCTCAGTCTTCTCTCCATCGCTGGCCGCAGGAAGGTGGTGAAACTAGATATAAGTGATCTTCATCTCACCTTAGTGGTTAAGGTTGCGGTCTCAAGACGAAATGTTTTGAATTCAATCTTCCTTATTGGATAAAATTCTCCATTTATGTAGGATGACTAAAAAGATTTCAGCTCTAATCTTAAGAGAAGGTAAACAGTAATTTTCTTATCCCTCCGGAACGACAACAATATTGTCACTTTTTGTGTAAATCTGACAGATATTCTGTTCCTTTTGCTAAAATTGTGTAAGTTGTTTAGATTTAGCTGTTTATTATGTAATTTTTGTAAATACTGTGTATGTTTTTCTGAAAGGAAGATGTTTTCCAAGAAAAAACGATATAATTAGTCCACCTATACTCAGTCCCTAAACTACGACCTGGGCTCCTTTTCTTTTTTTTTTTTAAAAAAAAAATATGTTGAAAGATTATGAACTTAAGTCGTACAAAAAGAAACCTGGCATTTTTTGGGTTTACAAAACTTTGTGACCTCGAGGTTACATGTTCGAACCGTAGAAACAGGGTTTGCCGGGGGTTGATTGTTTATCCAAGTTTATCCCTTTTTCATCTAGCTCTATCTACGTATCAACATGTTGATTCAGTATCTTCGTGTAGTATATCGTGTATAAAGGATCTTCCGTCCTTTCCACAAGTATTGGAATGCATAAAATGTAAGGTAAGATTGTGTACATCAGATCGCGAATCGATCTGGCTCCAATTTCTAAACCGTGAACAAATACGGAAGCCTAATGTATCGAAACGTTTTTAATAGCATTTTAAAGAGACTTAATAGGTTGCTACTTTCATATGCTGGCTATTTTAGTATACCCCCCCATATATATACATACACACGTGTGTATATATATAGATAATAATTTTAGTTCAAGAACGAGATAAATTTTTTATACAGAAACCTTTTGTTTTCCTTCCTCTTTTCCTTCTGTCGACCTGTTGAATACCCATTATTACATCGCCTCTAATTTTCTTTGTTCACTTTTCCTTCCTCTCTTTGTTGAATACCCAAAAGCCCAAATAAATTCTCCAAAAAGATAGGAACCGGTCTGGCCCACGAGCACACGAGCACACGAGCCACGAGCCCGAGCCGACCGGTCGGACGGGCGGGCGGGCGGCGGTGCACGCGTGCGTGTGGCACTTTCTAGGTATTCCCTCCGGTCAAAAACTTCTCATGCCCCAAGGGCACATCTAAAGTGTCCATTCTAGCCATTTATAAGGTGGCTAAACATGTCCAAATATCCAATATGGTATTCCTCCATAAGGGTGATGTGGCCTCCTAAAAATAGGACACATCACCCATTAACCATGTTTTTCTTCCGGTCAAAAACTTCTCATGCCTCAAGGGCACATCTAAAGTGTCCATTCTAGCCATTTATAAGGTGGCTAAACATGTCCAAATATCCAATATGGTATTCCTCCATAAGGGTGATGTGGCCTCCTAAAAATAGGACACATCACCCATTAACCATGTTTTTCTTCCGGTCAAAAACTTCTCATGCCCCAAGGGCACATCTAAAGTGTCCATTCTAGCCATTTATAAGGTGGCTAAACATGTCCAAATATCCAATGTGGTATTCCTCCATAAGGGTGATGTGACCTCCTAAGAGTAGGACACATCACCAATTAACCATGTTTTTCCTCTGGTCAAAAACTTCTCATGCCCCAAGGACACATCAAAAATGTCCATTCTAGCCATTTATAAGGTGGCTAAACATGTCCAAATATCCAATGTGGTATTCCTCTATAAGGGTGATGTGGCCTCCTAAGAATAGGACACATCACCCATTAACCATGTTTTCCATCCATTTTGAGCATTAATTTCTCATTTACCCGGTATCGTAATTGAGTGATTCCAAAACCTAAAATTAACTACTCGTTACGTAGATAATTAAGGACACATTAGTTTTCGATTTTCATTATCGGAAACTAATCATAATTAAGCTTAAAGTATGTTGTTAAACCAAGTTTTGCAACCTTCCTTAATGTGCCGAAGCCCAAACTTTAATTCTCCAACAAATAGGCGATTAAGTGAACGTGTGCACCATGAGCCCATGCACTAAACAATCCATTTTTGACTTAATATGTGATTAAGTGAAAGCAGCACCATGAGCCCATGCAACAGATAGTCGTCCTACCTTCTCGCTACAGTGGAATTGTACTAGAAAGTCCATTTGTACATGCGCTTGGCAAATGCACAGCTCGGTCAGACTTTAAAATTTTAAAGCCATGTCAATATCAGACTTTGTAGATCATTTATTCTAGTTTGACACGGATGAGATCCTAGAAGGCTAAAAGTGAGGTCTTCAATCAAACGTCGCCACGCGTACAAAATCAGTTTTTTTAAAAAAAAAATTTACAGCACCCTCTTGCTTTTGTACACGTGACGACGCATGATTGGAGGCCTCATTTTTAACCTCCTAACATCTCATCCGAGTTTGACATGGCTATGAGTCTCAAGGATGTTCCAGATCCCTTCCGCTGCAAAACCTTTCCGATTACATTGAAGAAAAAAGCTCGGTGGTGGTTTCAAGAACAATTCAACGGGTCTATGCACTCATATTCCCAGCTTGCAGAGATGTTCTGCTCTTTTATATATAAGCCGACTCTTAAACCACGCTTTAATTTTTTTTTTTGGGGGCAATTTATATGGTATCAAAATTTTTGTTTTGCTCTACACGTGACTATCGTAATTATAGTTATGATGGCGGAATTCCCAAAAGAAAATTGAAGAAAGGCGGAGACAAATTTTATTTAGAAAAAGAAATTAGATGTAAGAAGTGGAATTTGATTGTCCATTATATATTCAAAAGACATGATTGTCTTTGGCATTGATTTATAATGCAGAATAATTTATCTTTCTTTTAGACAGATTTTCTTTTGGCCCATAAATTTTCAATAGAAGAATTAAATAAGTGAACAATATTTTTTGACTATCTTATGTTGGTGATTGTTTTTTTTGGGAGAAAGGGGTCTTTTATTCAACTCAAAGAATGTTGGCAAGATACAACAAATGTTTCTGGCATCAGAACATATATATGTACACAGCAATCATCTAATGCTACATGTGTTAGCAGTGTGTTTCATGCGTGCTCTATGAAATACTTGATCACGGATGCAGTGAGGAGGCGGTCTTCGGTCGACATGGCCGTGAACTAGTTGATTCCTCCAGTACCATATTATAAGAATTGTCTCACGAAAAATATATCACCATTCGATGTCCAAGTCATTCATTTGTGTGGGGCTCTCCAAATTGTCCGCTACCCAGATGGTAGCATTTCGGCTAAGGTAGAAACTAGTCGCCTCAGGGGGTCGCAAGAGTGCATGCCAAACTCCTTTTACCCATGGACAATCCCGGAGTGCATGAAGTGTATCCTCCGGGTGGCGGCCGCAGATATCACATTGAGTAGTCACAGATATATGACGGTTGTGAAGAAACACCTTAGTGGGAAGACCGTTATGGCATACCTGCCAAAGGAACAGATTAAGTCGGGATGGACCACTCATGGCCCACACATCTCGCCATATGCGTGCCCGCAATGTAAATGTCGCTGGGAATTGCATGTTATAAGCAGAGTTTATGGTGAAATTCCCAGAAGATGTCCCCTTCCATTTAATGACACCACTATGCTCTGAATGTTCCTCATCATTTGATCGATCCAGTCCATCTAACAGTAGAGGTATGGTTGACCGAATATATCGCCAAGTAGGAGAATCCCTAGATGAGCCTCGATTGTGCAGCAGCTGTCCATACTTACACGTTAGTATTTGTACCCATAAAAGGTCAGGCCGAGTGAGAATTTGTCAACCCAATTTGGCTAACATTGCTATATTCATCTCCTTTAGTCGCTTGATGCCTAGCCCGCCGGTTACCTTTGGCGTGCATATAACATCCCACGAGCACCAGTGGAGTTTACGTGTATCCTCGAGTTCGCCCCATAAAAACTGACGAGATAGCTTTTCAGCGATGTTTAGTAGGCTAGCTGGCAGTCTTACCGTTTGCATGATATATAATGGCATTAAGGACAAAACACTCTGCACTAAAATATACCTTGATGCTAGGGAGAGATTCTTGGCCTTCCAGGGACTTAGCTTCGCGCAGATCTTATCAATCATATAAGCGTACATGTGTTTATTGCTGCGATCATGTACCAATGATAATCCAAGATATTTGCCAAGAGATGTTGTTATACGCATGCCCATTATGTTCAACACCGCTGAAGTGAAATCACCGGCAATGTTGCGTGATACCATGGCATGGGATTTGCGGATGCTTATACTTTGTCCAGAAACTTGGCAAAACTCTTTGAGCACTTTTTCCATAATAGCACACTGACGTTCAGTTGCCTCTCCAAACAATAATAGATCATCAGCGAAGAAAAGATGGGACACGTAAGGACCCCTCCTGGACGTCTTAATAGGCCGCCATAGTTGCAGTTCGACTGCCTCATTTATTTTGTTATGTAAGATTTCCATGCATAGTAAAAATAAATAAGGTGCTAGAGGATCACCTTGGCGTATTCCACGTTGAGGTTGAAAGGATTCTAGGCACTCTCCGTTCCACAACAATCTTATAGATGCCGATGTAATCGTGTACATGATAATATTTACCATGTTGTCACTAAAGCCAGCCGCACGCAGGATGCGTCCCAAAAATCCCCAGTTCACTTTCTCGTAGGCTTTTTCAAGGTCGATCTTAACTGCCATGTGTCCTGTTCGACCTTTCTTAATGCACATAGTGTGCATTATTTCTTGAGCAATGATTATATTATCTGCAGCCTGTCGTCCTGGGATAAATGCACACTGCATGGGGGAGATTAGTTTATCAATAATACTCTTGAGGCGATTAGCAATTATCTTCGATATCAATTTGACAATGACATTGGTGAGCGCAATGGGGCGAAACTGTGAAGCGTCTTCGGGAGGAGATTGTTTAGGAATCAATGTAATAATGGTAGTGTTTAATTCTGCCGGGAAACAGCCTTGCTGGAAAGCGTCTAACACGAAGGATGTGACTGCTGGCCGACAGTCGTCCAGTTCCGTTGAAAAAACACGGGTGGCAAGCCATCCGGGCCAGAAGCTTTATATACATCCATCTAGAACAGTGTGGTTTCCACCTCAGAGGCCTCAACGGGTCTATTTAATCTTTGTACATCAGCATCCGCTAAGGATGGTAGTCGAATGTCTCCAAAATCTGTGGGATCAGCCTCATTTGATTGTTTTTTTTTTTTTTTTACATTGCCGCTCAACTTTAGGGAAAGAAAATGTAGATTTTCAGTAGTCGTTTTTTTTAAAACCTTACAGTAATCATTAATTCATTCATTTTATACCATGATTAAAGTCATATACAAAAAATAAAGTTAGATACTAAAGTAATCACAAATTCGATTTCATTTTTTTTCATCTTTTGATTTTTGATTTTAATGATGTAAAATAAGTTATCAAAGTATATATTATATAATATTAGTATGATAGTCATTTCAATAATTGTAATGAGATTTTTTATACAAAGTAATTAGTTTTTATAAATAAAGTCACTGTTTTATGAAAAATTTATTTGTTCATGTGGTTTAAAAATGTAGATGTGAAAAAGGTGTATTGCAAAGCATGCCGATACATAAATGGAAAAAAAAGGAGAAGAAAAGAGAAACGGATTCGTTATTGATAATATATTCTATGTCTAAACAAAATATTAAAGTGAAACTTAAATTCTAATACTTCCTCAGTCATGAATTCTTAGATATATGATCACCTGTATTCCCCTCTGATATTCTTTCTTTATGATCTTGGAATTGTTTAAGCTATTTCAAAAGGAATAAGACGAAGAAAAAAAAAATTCTAAGTATTGAGGTATATCTATAGTTATAAGTTGAAACATAGTACTTAACGTCTAAAACTACTACTTTTCTCAGCCTTTAGTCATCCGCTAGTAAATCTCGATGTTGGGACCTTCATAATTTAAATACTTATAACTTCATTTCCGTCAAATATATTTTATTCCTGCACCTCTTGAGGGGGGGAAATGTCAATATCTTGTCATAGGTTCTTCAAGAATCAAAACTAATTTATTCACCATATTCTTCATAATTTGACGTTTCTAATAAGTACTATTGAGATATTATTGTTATTATTGAGATGTAGTCTTACTCAATCTTGTAAAATCAACTCCATCACCTGCCTCTACAGCCAACTCCACGGTATTTCCCTTATCTAGTTTTCTTTCATACGCTCGTTTATCCCGTTCTTATTATGGTTATGTTGCAGTCATCACTGCTGGAGATGGGCCGGTTTCTTTTAGCCAGGCTAGTAAGCATGCGCATTGGCGTGAAGCCATACAATGGGAAATTTCTGCTCTTGAAGCAAATAATACATGGTCAGTTGTTCCTTTACCACCCGGAAAACGCACTATTGATTCTAAATAGGTCTACAAAATTAAGTATAATCCTGATGACACTATCGAGCGTTATAAGGCGCGTTTGGTAGCTCGTGGCTACACGCAGGTCGAGGGAGTTGATTTTCATGAAACCTTTGCTCCTGTAGCCAAGTTGATTACTGTTCATTGTTTGTTAGCTCTTGCTGTTGTTCGTGGCTGCATGTTCACCAGTTTGATGTCAACAATGTGTTTTTACATTGTGATCTCACGGAGGATGTGTATATGCGCATTCCACCTAGTTTTACTCGTCAGGGGGAGAATAATGTTTTTAAGTTACGCAAGTCTTTATATGGCTTGCGTCAGGCGTCGCGAAATTGGTATGCTAAATTCACTGCTTCTCTCACCACTCTCGGCTATACTCAGTCCCATGCTGACGCCTCTTTGTTTGTTTCGTCTGTTGATTCATCTTTTGTTGCTGTCTTAATTTATGTTGATGATGTTATTGTTGCTGGTAATGATCTTACTCGCATCAACGTTTTGAAAGCATATCTTGATCATCAGTTCAAAATCAAGAACCTAGGTACGCTGAAATATTTTCTTGGTATTGAAGTTGCTCGTTCCTCTTCTGTTATGGTTCTGAATCAGCATAAGTATGTTCTTGATATCCTCATGGAATGTGGAATGCTTGGTTGTCGTCCTGCTAGTGCTCCAATGGATCAACGGTGTCAGTTTTCTGAGTCTGATCATCTTCTTGATGATCCTTTCTTTTATCGTCACATTGTTGGTCATCTGCTTTATCTTACTGTCACGCGCTCTGACATTTGTTTTGCTTTTAATACGCTCAGTCAGTTTATGCATATGATGCGCAAGTGTCATCTTGATGCAGTATTGTATTTCATTTACTTCGGTATCTTAAAAGTGCCCCTGGACAAGGGCTCTTCTTTCCTGCTGATTCTTCCTTGTGTCTTCAAGCTTATTGTGATGATGACTGGGCTGGGTGTCCTATTACACGTCGATCTACTACAGGATACTTGATTTTTCTTGGCTCAGCCCCTATTTCTTGGCGGTCCAAGAAACAATCAGTTGTTTCTCGTTCATCTGCTGAAGCCGAATATTGCGCAATGGCTTATGCGACTAGTGAGATTGTTTGGTTACGTCGTCTTCTTGTTGATCTCGGCATCTCAGTTTCTGCGCCAGTCGAACTTCATTGTGACAATCAAGCTGCGTTGCAGATTGTGGCTAATCCTTTTTTCACGAGCGCACTAAACATATTGAGATTGATTGTCATTTTGTTAGCCAACATATCTACAAATATCTACAAGATTGAGTAGGACTACATCTCAATAATAAAAATAATATCTCAATAATATCTCAATAAGTACAGTATTGTATGGTAAACATGTCCTAATACTTACGTTTTCATCTTTTCATTTTATCGGTGAAAAGCAAAATAGTTTCTCTGAGGATTTATACATAAAAAAGAAGTCATTCGCGTTTCATATCTATATGTTTGACCATGGTTACATTTACTATTCGTATCTTTTGAATTTACACTTTTTATCCATAAGTTGTCAAACATACTACGAACCATATCCATTTGGCAAAAAACGTAATTACTAACATATTTTAACCAAATACGTCTTCAGTCTAAACCTCCAGTAGATCGTCTTCTCTGATGACTTATTCGCCTACGGCTGTCTTTCCGGTTCATTTTTCTAACCTTGGTCGTCTTCTCCAATTAAGTTAAATTTTTTAGATTTTTTTTTGTTAATAATCAACACGAGGATCTAAAATTGTCAGTAAGAAATATAGCTAACCATATTTAATTTGTTGACACATCATAGAAGTTCTGTTAGTTATTAACTTTTTATGTTAAATGGATATGGTTCACAACATATTTGACAACTTATAGATAAAACATGTGAATTCAAAACATACGGATACTATGTGTAACGCCAAGCAAACATTTGTATGAAAAACGCGAATAACTAAAAAGTACGCTAAGAATGTTCATATCAACTATTGCTCAACTGAATACTATATAAGAATGTAGCTTTATTTGATTTAGATAATTGCAATTCGACAGCTACATTTTTCAAAATGGCCACTTTACCTTTCTAAATTGCATAAGTTTTGTATTTAGGCTTTCCTGTATAATGATCTAAGACTTTGGATGTTACACATTAGTTTAATTCTCCCATCGAGACCTGAAAGATAAAAGATTTTGAATTTAAATTATTTAATCTCCATTATAAGGCAATTTCTCTGCGGCAGGACAAAAATAAAAAATAAAATCCTACCGTGACCAACAAGGTATTCTTCCATAAAAAGTTCTGAGTGAACCAAACTTGATTCATCAATGGAAAAGACTTCACAATAGCTCAGTTGATATTTGGATTGTGATATTGATTTTAAAAACCATATGTTCAAATCAGGACACATGCACCGTAGGTGCAATACTGTTGTCTGGGTCATTAATGACGAAATCATTTTATCCGGCTCAATTGAGTTAAAGAGTTGCTGACCCGGTTAGCAGTAGACAACTTGCAGTGGGTTGGTGGCCCGGCTTTCAGTAGGCAGTTTGGATTGGGTCTTTACAAAACCTTATCTGTCTAGGAGGCCGATGAATTTCTGATTTAAAGCTTCCACAAATCTCATTGAGACTAGGACGATAGAGACCAACGAGAAAGGAGTATTAGACTTTTGCGTGTCCATGATATTGTCACCAAAGTTTAACTAAGTAGCAATACTTTTTGTCCATTAAGCATTTATACTCTGGCTGATATTCCTAATTGAAGTGTAGCTACGATTTTAAGAATTGGGTGAGTGTTGTTTGATCAATGCGTTCGTTAATTTACACACACACATATATATATATATATATATATATATATATATATATAAAGAGTTTTCTGAAAGAAAAAGGGAAACATAAATCCACGGTGGAGCTACACTTAAATATTTCGTTATCCTAAAAGATCAACACAAGAGGGCAGATTATTTAAAAGGAAAAGAGAGAATAAAACATAAAAGAAGTCTTCAGATACCTAATCATGTCATGTGTATCATATAGACGCCACTAGTTTTTTTTTAAGGTTGCCAGGTATGGGACACACATCCTCAAGATCCGTATAGATATCATACATTATATAAAATATAGAAAATGAAGTAAGATGTTTTAGAATAATCGGGAAAAGGATAATTGGTTACTCCTTAAAGGAAAAGGTTCACCGGTGTTACAAAATTGCAATTGGAAAAGTATGGAAATCTTTTGTTTTTTCTTGTCAGAGAACTTTATTTAAGAAACGATAATTCAAAATTAAATTTAATGTACTATCATAATGACAGACCAACACCACAACACAACAACAATAACATTACTCCATTGCCTTTGAGACTCCCGACAATAACAAGGTATAGGAAAAGTCAGATGTACGCAATCATACACATACGTTAAGAACACACAGAGGTTGTTTCCCGATAACCCATAATGAAAATTGCGTCAAGTTATATTGATCAACTGCTACTTCACAATATAATAAAAGTTCCCAATTTAGTGAGTCATTTTGCTTTATTGTATCATATTCCAAAATCAAAGAAGATTATGTTCTTAACTCCATTGAACACAAGATACATCGTAAACATAATATCAATAAATTGCTTGGTTTAATAATCTTTCACCTTATCCCTGCATAACTAATATTGAAGAAAATAGAAAATTCTAGATATGAATTAAAACATCAAAATTACTTAATCATGTGTTAGAATCGAATCACAGAAACATATCTATCAGCATTTGATAGATACAAGTCTATTTGTCACATAAAAACAAAAATAGTTCGTCAGGCATCGTGAAAGGATTTCCCACAGGAAAAGAGAGGTTTGAAAAGAAGATCTTCTCCAAGAAAAAAAAGAGAAAAAGATTTAGAAAGATAGATACACAATCCATTGGACTGGAATATGGATAACGTGGGATGTTTATGGCAACATGCCACCATTAAAGTGTAATGCTCTTATATCTTCCGTCAGATTATAGCTAGTCTTTGGTATTAACATAATCAGCTTACCCATAATAGCATTTCGGCAATGTCTCATCCACGACATGCTCTATAGGAAACTCTAGAACGGGTTATCAATTTGGACATGGTAAATATGTACAAAGTTAGTGATAGCATAGACCAGAATTTTGTTGCATAGAGATAACAACGAACTTATACTGATGTAAATCTTTGCATCATATCAATAAAGATCCATTTCTTCGAATAGATACACAATATTGTGAATATATCTTTTTTATTCTCTTTTTAACTTGTCACAATTAAGATTTGACCTTCTATATATGCTTAAAGATTTGCAAATATGACATGGTTTTTTTTTTCCTCCTTCTCATGGTAGCATATTTCTTCACTTCAATTTTTATACTTCCCTAGCAGTTGAACCAGTGGCATTTATTGAGCATCTTATCCATAAGTCATAAATTGAAATTGTTATTCAATTGAACACTGAATAACGAACATTTACTTATATTTAATTATTGACAACGGATTAATAAGACAAACACCTATATGAACTATGCCTCTTGGGCATAACACATATCCTATGAAGCTCTTTTTATTTTTATTTCTATTTATTCTCATTTCATTTAGCAACAACCATTTATTAAAGTACTGAACATCTGGTACCAGGTTATCATAAAATGTACTGACTGATGCACATGACAGCCTCGAATTTATAGGACCATCAGGAAGAAGAAAACCTCCAAATTAGTTGGAGTGTTTTCTAACATCTTGCTTTCGGATATGTTGGGTACAAACATTTTGGATACTTTTAAATAGTTTACATTCTGGGTTATTAGGTTATGATTAAGAGGACATTGGGCAGTTTTAAATAACTAATCTTTGTATGTCTTGTGAAACTATTATATTGTGAAGTAGCAGTTGATTGATATAGCTTGGTGCATCACTATGGATCATCGGGAAACAACCTCTGTGTGTTTGTAACACATGAGTATGGTTGCGTACATCCGACTCTTTATATCCCGTCATAGGCGGAAACCTCTAATGCAATAAATTAATGTTGTTGTTGTTGATGTCTTGTGTGACTCTTGATTCGTGATAAGGAAACTTGCATGAGTTGTAAATCAAAACATGTCCATAAGTATGTTCTAAGGAAAGCGATTTGTCATTTAACTAATATATAAATACTCCAACACGTTAAATATTGATGTTTTTTTTTCTCACAGAAAATCTCCCAAACAATCAAAGAATCATGAACAATCAAAGAATCATGGTTTAACGTTGAGGCATATTTTATAAAGACAATTATCCGGTTTATTAGACAATTATCCGCTTTATTTTCTATTTTTGTGTCATCTATGCCGCTATATACAGAAACGGAGATTTCACTGTGAGCAAACTCTATATCCTATAGAATAAAAATATTGTTTGTCTGCCGCTTGTTCTTCCCATACCCTAACGATAGCTTTTGATTCCGTTATGATACGCTGAATATGTGCTATTGTTGTTAAATTATCCGCTTTACGAGTGGGTTAAATAAAAACTCCAAAATGGAAGACAAGAGTGATGTAATAGTATGAAGGCCTTAGGAAAATGAAAGTTTACCTTTTTTAATTGTTAAAATTCTCTTTAATCATGGAATAACCCTTTCATTCAAAGCAGCATGATGATATCAATCATGAAATTCATCTAAAAATTTTGGCAATATAGTACCACTATATGACTATTATTGGTCCCCCACCCCCCACCCCCTTTGCTTTCAAAGCATGGACCAACATCAACATACCTACCATGTCTACATTTTTCAAATTTATCCCACCAAACATTAATTTTTTAACTTTAACTTCATAACTCCCAAAATAAATTCGTTTTCTATAAAAGGAAATACTTGATTCAGTATGGTCTAAAGGCACTCTATACTTTATTATATTACAAATTTTTCACACCAACCTCCATACTTTACTAGAGAGTACGTCTATTCAGCCTTTAGGTACAAAACACCTCAATAAAACGGATATAATAGACATGTTTGTGACAGTTGTGTCGTGCTATTTTGTTTCTTTTCTAATGAATATGTGTAAATATACATAATTTACGATATAAATAAATTAGGTTTAGTTGCCATAATATTTTCGCATGTATTATAATACTCCATATGATAAAAGTTTTTATTGCCTATACTGTACATCACTTGACGGGTGCGACACTATTATAGTCTAGTAATAATAAATTTGCTATTGACAACTCTATTGTAGGTATGATAACTTGGAGCAAAAGCGAAATCCCTCGCTCTGGGCTTCACCGTCTCAGCCTCAAGGAGCATTATGAAAGATGTTAATCAGGAGTCCAACGATCTTCTAGGTTAAGTAAGGACTTACGGAGTGACCCACAGAAGATGTCCTGCAAACTAGGCTGCGCATTAGAACACCTACGCTGTGCATGTCCCTGAATATCAACTAAGTATACCTAACTGATTCCGATGTATGTTATACAACATGTTCAAAAGATTTATTGTTAGCCTCCTAGTAGAAGTGTCGTTCAAGGTTGGAAGTTTGATCAAGAGCATAATAAGAATTTTCAACTTGTTTTCCTGTTTCAGGTGAACAACAAATCCAAAATTGAAGATGGTCGTGGACAAATTACGTTAAAAGAAATTAGAAACAAATGGAATAGATTATGCCGTTATTCATGTATAAGTGTTGTTTATTTGATTGACTACTCGAGTGTCACTTTTTTAAAAATAGAATACGGATTAATTACTGTATTATCAAAATTAATTTATTTAATGATCTCCGCCTTTACTTTAAACATTAATTTGATTAATAACTGGGGAAATGATGCTTTAAGGATATATCAAAACACCGACCCATCCAAATTTGGCCGATGTATTTTACAATTTGTACCCTCCTGCCATATTCCCAAGGCAACATAGTTTATTTGTTTCAGTTTATCTTATTACCAACCGTGCATTTTTTAATGCCTAAAAGCATGATATTCTTCTTAATGATTTCCGTCAATGTTTTCTAATTTCTTCCATCTTCCCCTTCCCGTTTTGCTCTGATTTCCTTTTGATTAATGTCTAACAGGTAGATGCGTGATAACATCAAAAATTATACGTGCTATCTTTGCAATGTTCATGGTTAATCTTATTAGATGTTCCATTTATAAAATAGCTACGTTTTATCTATAGTTATCGACTCGATTTATCCGGACGTAAAATAGTGTGATCAACATACTTAAGTGTAGGACATAGACCATTTTTATGAATTATGCTGATGTTTTCTTCAAAGTTATATATGTGTGTGCGCTCTTATTTGCACGTGTGTAGAGACATACATATATATATGTGGTATATATGTGTGTGTAAAGACATACATACACGCCTTTCCCATTTTTTTCCCATAAAGAAGATTCTTTTTCTGTTAACTGTATAATTTGAGTAATAAATTTCTTTAAAAAAAACATTTACGTAAGAAATTGAAATTTGCAAGCGCGGTCAAGTTTATAATAATGTGAGCTTTAAAAGACACAATTTCATTTCACATTCAATTAAAGGTAAGATCAAATTTGATTTGTGTTTTATCTTTTATTATTTGGGTCTTTGGTGGGAAATTTCAAATCCTCAAGAGGGTTAAGACAAGGTGACCCGCTCTCTCCTTGTCTTTTTATCCTAATCATGGAAGGCTTCACCCAGCTACTAAAGTCAAAAATTACACGCTCCCAATTCAAATTCCACTCCAAATGCAAAGACCTTCAGATTTCCTCTTTAGCCTTTGCGGATGACTTGTTTATCCTATGCAAAGTTGAGGAGTGCTCCATCCAGATTGTTAAAGCAGCCCTGCATGAATTTCAATCTCTATCTGGTTTGCACCCTAATTTGGCAAAATGTGAAGTCTTTTTTTCCAGAGTGAGTTTACAAACTAGGGTCGCCCTGTCAAACATCCTAGGCATGAAACAAGGTACCTTGCCCATTAGGTATCTTGGTGTTCCCCTAATCTCTGGACAACTCTCTTTCACGCATTGTGGCCCGTTAATTGACAAGCTAAATGCTAGAGTCAGGAGCTGGTCATCCTCTCAACTTTCATATGGTGGGAGGATACAGCTGATCAAATCAGTTCTGGAATCAATCATCAGATACTGGACAGCTGCATTTCTTTTACCAAAAATGGTCATAAGGGAAATAGAAAAAAATCCTTAAAACGTTTCTTTAGGGAGGGGCCAAAAAAGCCAAAGTAAAATGGAAGGATGTTTGTGTACCCGAAGAAAAAGGCGGGTTAGGTATTCAAGATTTATGTATACTTAACCAAGCATACATGATGAAGTGCCTTTGGAACATTTGCGAAAGCAAAGAAAGTCTATGGGTCAAATGGGTCCATACTGTCATATTGAAGGGGCAGTCCATCTGCGAAGCCAAGGCTAAGGCATTTGATTCTTGACTTTGGAAAAAGCTTTTGGCTGTCAGAGATCTTTTTGCTCACTGTATGACTAAAAGCATTGGCAATGGTGCTACCACTTCCTTCTGGCATGATCCATGGCATCCTTGGGGTCCTCTTTCTGGCCGTCACTCAGAATTAATGGGGAAAATCAATGTTCCCCAGCACGCTAGTGTTTCTACGGTGTTACATGGTTCTCAATGGGACATCCCTTATGGCAGAGGATGGGATCGACAAGTTCTTCAGTTTAGCCAAGTATGTAGAGGTATCGATATAAGAAATGGAGATGACAGATGGGAATGGAAACCGGATAAAGCTTTCACTATCAAAAGTGCTGTCAAAGCTTTTAGCTACCTACGGAACAACCCCTAGCTGGGTTAAAATTGTCTGGTGCAATCATTTTGTTCCATGTTATGCAATTGTCCTCTGGCTTGCATGTTGGAAGAGGACGAATACACAAGACAAGCTCCAAAAGTGGGGCATAATCTCCTCAAATCTTTGCTTCCTATGTGAAGGATCTACAGAAGATCATGATCACATATTCTTCCAATGTCCTTTTTCAAAAAAGATTTGGAACAACATCCTATCACATTGTATGCATTCCCCGCTTAACATGGATTGAGATACAACTATTACTTGGCTTGAAAACAATCAGAGCTGGAAATCCAAACTACAAAAACATCTTGTCACCTTTTGCTTTTCTGTGACGGTTTATTCCATTTGGCATGAAAGAAACAGAAGATTTTTCCAAAAAATTAAAAGTAATGAAGCCGCGGTGGTGTCAGATATCCTTGAGCACACTAGATATGCCACACATTCTTGGAAAGGATATAAAAGATCAAAAATCAATTGGGAGATGGTTTTGGAAATGAGAATTTCACACAACATTCTGATCTAAACTACTTTGTTTATATGTTTATGTTTATGTTTGTGCTGCCATGGTTTTGTTATATCTATCTGGCGATTTCCTCTTTCTTTTCTATACTACTCTCTTTGTTCCTTGGTGTTTTCTTTCGGAATTTGGTGCAGAATATGTCGCAGAATATTTGGTGAGCGCTTGGTGACAAACAAGGGGGTGTTAATACCGCTACAAAAGCCCACCGGTTACTCTGGTGCTGATCCCTCGAGATAAACTGGCAAGATTCATGATGGAGTCTGTTGGAGAGGGCAGTATGCCCGATGGAGGAGTGACTAAAGTCGAATGAAGTCATTTAGTGGTTATGAAGTGTTGTTGATCACACATTTTTACATTATGACAAGGTTGTCTACTACGGTGTTGCGCTCAACGGGGCCTGTCTTCTTTTGCGTTTGGATCCTCAACTAGAATGATGTTCTTCCCCTTCTAGGGACCTGAAGCCAATTTTTTCATGAGTGACAATCTTGGCGACTGTTTTGGCTTGAAATTGTGGAATCTATGCTTTGGAAATTTAGTCTTTTGCAATACAATTTCAAGCTGCCATTTTGATTTTTGGAGCAAGTGATGCTCGATGCAATTAGTTAGTTTATTCATAGTGTTGTAGTAGTTATGTGGTCGTCCTGGACCACCTTTTGCTAAAAAGTTGGCATTAGTATAGCGCGTTTTTGTAAGCCTCCTTTGAAATAGCATCGGCTTGTCTGCTTAGTCAGATGCCTCATTGTAAATTTGCCTTTCTGGCCTTTTTATAAAAAATTTAACTTACAAAAAAAGTGTATATACACGGTTATGGCTGTGTTAAAATCGGAAGCTTTTTGTATGTGTTTACTAAATCCCTTCACTAACACACAGCATTTCTATTATTGTGTCATTTATGCAGATACATATAGAGGCGGGGTCTTACTGGAAGCAAACTCTCTATCCATTGTAATTGATGTATTGTTTGTATGTCTCTCATCATTTCCAGACACTAACAATAATTTTTAATGTTGTTAGGATATACTGAGTATAGTTGTTGTTGCAATTGTCACTTAAAAGAAAATGTTATGGTGATAGATCATTATGTCATGCCTGCCCACATATGCCTTAAGCCTTGTTTTAAAAATCATAGCAGCTCATGTTTGTCAACCAAATTTGAAGTTTGAATTATCATCTCATATGTTTTAGTATTGTCCAGAACATAAAAGATATATGTATATAAGACGTTTTCGGTATACTAATTATTCATATTTTGCCGAAAAAACCCTCTATTCATCAAATTAATATTTTACCAAAGGAGCTGATAAAAAGTGCAATGAAATGGGACAGTTGCCCTAAGAGAAGAAACAAGGTCCAAATCCAAACACGCTTTTCTCTACAAAGATCATCCAAATCTTTCTCTGTTATTTTTTAAAATCCTTTATACTTAAGGAGGTTAACATCTGCCTAAATTCATTTATTCATGTGGGATATTTTCGATTAAAATAATGAAACTGATGGTCCGTCCTCTGACAACGACCACTCAAGAATGGTGGCACATGCCTCCTGTCACATCATTCTCCTCCCATCTACGGCTAGGAATCCACCGTACGGGATCAATCAAAGGTCATCATCTGTTCTTGTCCAAAACACCCCTCTCGCTGATGACAGCAAGACCACAAACAAGAAAGATGGAGAGAAAAATCAAGACACTAACTACTTGACTCCACTCGTCATCAACTTCTCTCTTCTCTTCTCTTTAGCAATTTCAGCAGGCAAAGTTTTGAGCTCTCTCTCTTTCTCTCTCACACGGTCACACAGTGACACTTTTTTTAATCCCTGTCTACCTTTCCCTTTCGTTCACAAGTGGGAAACAGTTTCTCTTTCTACTGCAATCAGGGCGACCTTGGTCGGCTTGCCTATATAAAAAGTTAGATATTATTTCACTCTCCACTTTCTTATTTCTTATCTTTCTATATTTCTCTATCTATATACGTGTACCGCATTTATTGCGAATTCTTTTTGGAATTTTAAAAAAGTTTTTTTCCCTTTTTTACTACAGCTGCAGCTGGACCTGAGGTTCAGCTTTCTGGAACTGGTGTTTGCTAGAAATGGGCTTTCTGAAGAGGTTGATGGAGGTTATGGAAGAGTGGTATGAGCTGGGATGAGTTTGTTTTTTCTGGTTGCTTTAGTTTGGTGTTTTGGATTTTGGGGTTTTCTTTAGGGTTTTATGAGCTTCGGTTTTGGGGGTTTTTGGTCTGTGAAGTGTTTGTTGAAATGCGAGTGTGGCTGGGAGAATGTGGCGAAGTCGAGAAGGGGAGAGGAGGGTTTAGGTTAGGGGAGTTTGATTGATGGGTTTTGTGAGCTGAGGGTTATCTTGTTGGAAATCGTTGTAATTTCAAGTTTCCAAAGTGTTTTTTGTCCTGCTTGTTTCGTTTAAGTGAAGTAGTGGAATAAGAAAGAATGAAGCTTTCAACATCAGGGATGGGTCAACAGGGTCATGAAGGTATCTATGTCATCTTCTTTTTTGTTTTGCTTTTCCTTTCCCTTCTCTGTCCTAATGTCCGTTCTACTACTTTCCCCTAATCTTGGACTATTTTGTTCAGTCTGTTTCCGATTTATTTCTCAACAATATACTTTGTCTCTCTTGTTTGTCCTTTAAGAGTTTCCTTATTTAAATAAGTATTTGGAAAATATTCTGTTAATTTAATATGATATATGCTAATGACTTGTTTGACATATGTGAATTCTGGAAGGCGAAAAGAAATGTTTGAATTCAGAATTATGGCATGCCTGCGCTGGTCCTTTAGTGTCACTACCCATAGTGGGAAGCCGTGTGGTTTACTTCCCTCAAGGCCACAGTGAGCAGGTGGATATTTCATATGCAAATGAACTTTTCTTCTTTCTTATTGTTTCTGCTCAGGCAAGAAAGAATGTATTAATTTCAAAGTTATTTTCTTTGACTACTCCCTAATGGACATTAATTGGAAATGAATGTCAGGTTGCTGCGACCACTAACAAAGAAGTTGATGCTCATATACCTAATTATCCAAGCCTACCGCCCCAACTGATCTGCCAACTCCACAATGTTACAATGCATGTGGGTTTTCTTTCTTCTCAATGTTGTATGTTCCCATGAGTTGACTTGCTTATTGTGATTTGTCGATTTTTATAATTTCAGGCAGATGTTGAAACCGACGAAGTATATGCTCAAATGACATTGCAGCCCTTGACTCCAGTAATGTTATTGCTACTTGTATTTGATTACTTATGGCTTTGCTTGTGTGCTATTGGCATTTTTTGTTTCCTCTTAAAATAAGTGATAAATGGTTTCTGTAGGAAGAACAAAAGGAATCATATCTTCCCGTTGAGTTGGGTACTCCAAGCCGGCAGCCAACTAACTATTTCTGCAAAACATTGACAGCAAGTGATACCAGTACACATGGAGGATTTTCTGTTCCTCGTCGTGCTGCGGAGAAAGTTTTCCCTCCTCTGGTAGTGTCGCTTTTAAATGTAAAATATACAGGATTTGGGTTGTTTTCATCCTTATTCTTCTGTTGGGGTCTGTAGGATTTCTCCCAGACTCCACCTGCACAAGAGCTTATTGCTAGAGATCTTCATGATGTTGAATGGAAGTTTAGACACATATTCCGAGGTAACATTGTTTTTTTTTCTGGTGCAATGTTAATTTGCTTGCATGTGGATAGTTCAGATGTGAAACCTTCGTCTGTTTTGTTTGTCTTTGCTTTTTTGTCTTTTTTCCCCTTTCTTCTTTGAGTAATTTCTGGCGCTCTACTTCTAGTACATGGCAATTTATAAGCATGGCTATTTGGCATCCTGAAAATTTATGTTAATCATCGTTGCCACATTCAAAAGTTAGACAAGCTAGCACTGGGTGATCTATAAGGTGGTGATTTTACTTTTTGCTCACTTATATTGACGACTTCGACATTTTTGATATTGATGTATAATGAGACCATGATGGATGGAAATTTAAGGATTCTGAAGTTCCAGAAAATATCATTGTTATCTATATTTAAGTATTGACTTTGATTACTGTCCTAGCTTCTGTGTGGGGTAGTGAGTACCAACTTTCCAATCTGAGGTTGACTTGGAGCTTGATAAAATGTATAAAATAACGATTCCTAAATGCCGATGACTGCCCTGGCCTCTTTAATGGATGTTATGTGACTACTTCCATTGGAATTTGGGAAGTATATCCTCGTAGCTGCAGCTTTTGAGCTGGAAATTATACATTTGAATAACAGTAGCAATTTGAGTATCAATGGTTTGCAGGGCAACCCAAGCGTCACCTTCTTACTACAGGGTGGAGTGTCTTCGTCAGTGCCAAGAGGCTTGTTGCTGGTGACTCTGTCCTTTTCATTTGGTATTGATAGCATTTTGCTATTTTTATATTTGTTTCATTTGGAAGGGGCTTCCTTCAAGTTGGTAAGAGAAATCTAGTGCATCTTTCCTCTTTGCTGTTATCTTCATACCGTTTTGAATTAGGAATGAAAAGAATCAGCTACTTCTGGGGATCAGGCGAGCCACTCGGCCTCAAACCGTGATGCCTTCATCGGTTCTGTCAAGTGATAGCATGCACATTGGACTGCTTGCAGCAGCTGCACATGCCGCTGCCACTAACAGCTGTTTCACCATTTTTTACAATCCAAGGTGGGAAGTATGTAAAAAAAAAAAAAGCTTATCTGTTTTTTGCTTGCTAATCACATGCTCAATAAAGCAGGGCCAGCCCATCTGAATTTGTCATACATCTCTCGAAGTACATAAAAGCTGTTTATCATACTCGAGTCTCTGTCGGGATGCGCTTTCGGATGCTGTTTGAGACTGAAGAATCAAGCGTTCGCAGGTAGACTGTACTGGGGAACTTCAGTACTTGTGAAAAGGCTAAAAATTACTTTGTTCATACTCTGCTGCATCATCAACTCTATGTTAATGTGGTGGACGCTTCATTTTTACCACGTTTCTTGCACTTTGACATGCTGTCTGTCATTATAATGTGCAGGTAGCGTAATGAAGGAATTCGACTAATCATTGATTTACCATTGTTAATTGGAACTGCTTTTTCCTGTCAGGATTATGGATAATCTATCCGGACTCTTTTTGCTACTCTGATTAAAACTGTGTTTTTATATTCTTTGCTTTGAACTTTCCAGGTACATGGGTACTATAACTGGAATTGGGGACTTAGATCCAGTTCGGTGGCCCACTTCTCACTGGCGATCAGTCAAGGTAACTTAGCTTGTATCCAATGTCATAAATTTATATGTTTTATAAGATGATATTTTGTTTTGCTTGCCTCCATGTTTTGGACATGTTATCTGATTCTTCCTTGTTCATGAGGAGTTTTGATTTCTCTTTGCTACTCTTCCACATTACTCGTATTGTTTACCATCAAATATATGATGCCCTCCTTTCATTCTGTATCATCAAATGTATAATGTCCTGTGTCTCTGGTACCCTTGTATGTAGGTCATATAGTAATGTTATAACTATTTCTCTTATATTTCTACTTTTTGTGGAAATTCTTCATCATGATTGATGTTTGAGTCAGTAACTGGGGTTTTTAGGCCTCTTAATGTCATTGTCCTACTACTGCGAGGTTTTTGTTTGAAACCTGTTGAGATTTGAACATGAAATTATGGAGATGCTATTAACTACTAATTGGTGAATGCATGCATTATGTACTGAGATTTGTCATCATGTTCATCTGTGTTCCCTTCTATATTGTATTCGATGGTATTTATCCTTATGTTTAAGTAAAAATGAAAAAGGGACTAGAACAACTTTGACTTGATTTTGTGGAATGTTCGAGCTCTTAGTTGCTAAAAAAGAGAGATATTGACAAGTCAGTGTTTGCTCAGCTTGTTCAGATTTTAATTAGGACATGATATAGAATAATTAAGATGTTGCTGTGGATCCCTTATGTTTTCTCGACATTTAGCCTTAAAACTGGGTACTCCACCTATAAAATAGATTTAGAGGAAGCTATAAAGGTTCAGATTTGGAAAGATTTAGAAGACGTGGTGCATGAAATTCCAATAGGTGAGAAGATCTTTATAAGAGGAGATTTAAATGGACATGTAGGTAATAGAATAAGGATCACCATGAGGTATACGATGGATTTGAATTCAAACAAGAACAATGAAGGACGATCAATTTTGGATTTTGCAATTGCGTATGATCTTATCGACTAATATATTTTTCCACAAAAGAGATGAACACTTGATTACATCCAAAAGTGAACCAAATAAGTCGCATATAGATTTCATGGCTCGTAGGAGATGGAATAGCTTGTAAGGACTGCGAGGTGATCCCAAGAGAAAGTTTAACAATGCAACAATGACTTGTAGTGTTACATGTCTGTATCAGACATATAAGATTGAAAAAACAAAGATCTATAGAGCACTAAATAAAATGGTGGAACTTGAAGGAAACTAAGCAAGCAGTTTTTAGAAAAGTATTGTTAGAGTAAGACGTCTTAAGAAATTCAAGTGGTAATGTAAATAAAGTATGGGAGGATGTTGTAGTAAAGATAAAAAAAATAGTGAGAAATTTATGCGTTGAGTCAAAAGGTCAAACACGTGCAAATAAAGAATCTTGATGGTGGAAAGAAATACGAGATAATGTAAAAACTAATAGAACTAGTTATAAGAAACTACGACTTTGAAGGAATCAAGAGTTTGGGAAAAGTATAAGTTTGCTAAGAAGAAGCTAAACAGACTGTGAGTGAAGCAAAATCAAAGGCGTTTGAAGATTTTTATAAACGGTTGGACACGAAAGAAGGTGAAAATGATGTGTATAAAATTGCTAGAGGCAGTGAAAGTAAGATAAGAGATTCGACTAAAGTTAAATGCAATAAAGACGAAGATTACAAGATTTTAGTAAAGACCAATAAAAGATAGATGAAGAAGATATTTTGAAGAACTTTTTAACGAATTAATGGAAAATGCTCGTATTATTGGAGTTACGTAAATCTGAAAAAGATATAAACTTAACCTATAGCAGGAGAGTTCGATTGCTAGAGGTAGAAGATGTTTTGAAAAGGATAAGAAAATGGTAAAGTGATTGGACCTGACAGTATTTCGATTGAGGCTTGAAAATGCCTATAGAAAAAATTATGTGTCTTATAGATCTTTTTAACAAGATTGTGAAGACCGATAAGGTGCGTGACCCGTGGAGAAAAACACTTTAGTACCTCTGTATAAAAACAAAAGAGATATATAAGATGGTGCAAACTATGCAAGAATTATGTTAATGAGCCACACAATGAAGCTCTTAGATCGAGTGATTTATAAAAGACTTCACAAAAAGACTAGTCTATTTGAAAATCAATTTGAATTTATGCTGGTAAGATCAACGATGGCCGATGTTCATTTCTTAAGAAGATTAATAGAGAGACATCTAGAGAAGCAAGATTCACAAATGATTTTTTATTGATTTGGAAAAAACATACGATAAAGTCCAACGAGAGATATGCTGGAGAGTGCTTGAAATGTGTTGGAACAACTTATATAAAAATTATTAAAGACATGTATGAGAACGTGATGGCAAGCATAAGGACTCCAGAAGGAATAAGCACATAGTTTTCTATTGCAGTGGGTTTGCACCAAGAATCTACATTAAGTCCATACTTATTTGCTTTAGTTGTAGTCGGGCTCACTCGACGCATTTAAGATAGAGTTTTGTGGAGCATGTTTTTTTTGTAATTAAAATTTTATATATAAGCCGAAATGGCAGATTTACAAAATATACCTTAATCTAGGCACCGCAAGGTAAACCCAGATAAAGGTTAAAGGATGGCTTACAATATGCACACTATACTAGTGCCAACCTTTAGCAAAAAGTGGTACAGATAACCACACGACAACTGACATATGACAAAGTACCTAGACCCTAAATTATTCAATAACTTTTGTACAATAGATTCCAACAGTTTAGCGGTAACAGTAAAACATCTCGTCCAGCAATGTTGCAGCAGCATCTCAGCGACGTCAGTTATCAAAAAATGCAACCTCCTCCCTTCAGCTGTTTTCCGGTTATCCCTTTTTGCTTTCCCGACTTGCAGCACTGCAGAAACCGAAAACATAGATGCTATGTACGTTACAATCTTGAATGTGGTTTGTAGTCTCCACCTGTACCTCATGGGGGTTGAGATTGCAGTTCAACCCCCCCCCACTATTCCTGAAACATGAGGAAGAAAGGTAGTGTACTATACAATGCAGTATAAGTGAGACACTTAAGACAAAAACGACAAACATAAATGGGGAAATACACCTGGTATGGCCAAAAAACATGCCTCTCTGTGAAACATCAGTGTTTATTTTTATATTGCAATCTAGTGTAACATATGCACTAGCAACAAAAGGCGAAGGTTTTGTGGAGCATGTTATTTGCTGATGACATTGTGTTGGTGAATGAGACTAATAAAGAAGCTAATTCTAAGCTGGAATGTTGGCAGATACATTAGAGAAAAAGCTTACAAAGTGAGTCGTAGGAAGACAAAGTATATGCAATTTAATTTTAGCAACAAAAAATGATCTTGGAACCTTGTGAAATTGGGAGAACAAAAGATTTACCTGAGTGAGAGATTTAGGTATTTATGATCTATAATACTAAAAAAATGAGGAATTGACAAAGATGAGATTTACAAGGTACAAGCAATGTTGTTAAAGTGGAAAAGTTGTTTGATCTTATTTGTCATAGGAAAGTACTTTTAAAGTTTAAAGAAAAATTTTATAGGATGACAGTGAGACCCGCACTGCTAAATGTGTCTGAATGTTGGACAATCAATTATGAGAATAAATAAAGCATGCGAGTGATGGAAATAAGAATGTTTATTTATGAGTGTGTGGACATAATAAGAAATGAACATATAAGGAGAAAGGTTGGGGTGACTTGTATAGATGAGAAGTTGAGGGAGTCGAGGTTAAGATGGTATGAACATGTGCAAAGGCATCCTGCACCTGCACCTGTTAGGCGGTACGAGATAATGAATGTGCTACATGCTAAACATGGGAGAGGGAGACCAAAAAAGACATAGTGAGATAATAAAGAAGAATATGACTTATATGACAATTGGAGAACATATGGTCAATGATAGAGCATAGTGGAGATAGTTCATTAATGTAGCCAATGTCATGTAGAGGGTATAATATTTAATTGAGAATTTTCGGTACTTAGGTTGAAATTACGGTTGAGATGATATGTCATCTTGAAAGAGAGGTATCCTAATGGCGCATATTATGCATTAGGTATTAAAGGACAAAAGGATGTAGCATTTAGGTTGCGACTCAATAACAAAATAATAACAAATAAATAAGATACAAAAAAAATGATTGATCTATATAACTGACTTTAAATAGTGAAAACAAAACTTGAGTGTTGTTGTCGATACATTTTGAAGTTGTGCACTATTATAAGTTCACTCATATATAAGCATAGGATCACTTATAGGAATTTCATAATGCTAATGCATGTTCCACGTGTAAAAAAAACCATCGCTTTTTTAATTATTGAATATCAGTTCAGAAGAGATTTTTAGAGGAGATTTTTCTCGATTAAAATGGAAGGCATTACAAAAAAAACTCTTTTTTCAACCGTCTCGCGAAAACAAACGTTCCGAAAGGTTATCAAGATTCTCAACCCCTCTTTTTAGTGTTGGTGACTCAAGGGCCTCGACTCTATCATCCAATTCGCTTTGACAGATAAGCATGGTTCTGTAGTCAAAGAAACTTCGTCGCTTTCATGTATCCATAAAAGGGCATACCTTTCGGCATTCATCTTTCAACGAAGATGCATTGTGCTTTTCATTTGTGTTGGGGAACTTAAAATGATTTAGTAGGTAATAAGTATAACCATAAGTGCAATAGAATAAGTTTCAATTGAGTTACTTATCAGTGTTAGAGCTCGACAAGAAGTACTTGGTACTACGATCGTTGGAGGGACAATAGCAAAATATGTGGAGCTCACTTGCTCCCTTAAACCTTTTATTAGTAAGATAGGTGTTTAATGGCCCTAATGGCAAAGAAGCGTGACAAGACGCAGAGGAAGAGCCATAAGCCTCCTTTTCACTTGAGAGCTAGTGAAGAAACCAGAGCTTCCGAATGGTGATTCACATTGTGACGCAAACGAAGAGCTAAAGCCTCCTTTTCACTGATTGAGCTAATGAAGAAACCAGAGCTTTCGGATGGCGATTCACGGCAATGAAAAGTGACAATTTCTTGTGCATCTGCATGTGTCATAGTGATCACCCTCTTTGTTTTTGAAATTTTCTAGTCTCACATGGTTAAAAATTTCCTTCAACTCTTTAACCTAAATATTTTATTATTATTTATTTGACAAGAATAGTTGAAGGGAAAGATCCAAAGCTTTTTTTATCCTATAAATTTTAAGGTGTGTGAGGTTTCATATTTTGGAAACTGATTGAGACTTCATTTAACTTGAGCTGATCTAGGCCAGAGGCAATACCTATGTCAAGATAGCCATACCATTGAAAGTACATTTCATATTCATTTTATGAACCCTTGTTGATTCTGAACTTCGTTTGTGAAGGAAGCGGACTCCAATGCCATGCGCACTGCAGTTTCCATCTTTTTAATCAGGGTTGATGATATCATCAGAGTATTCGATCTTTTTTATGTAGTTTAATCGAAGTAGTGACAATTGCCTCAAGATGACGACTTTCAGAAGACGAGTTAGGGATGAAGGGAGGCTCTCGAAACCAACCGAGATTAGAAATAACGTGCTATGATGGATCTGCATTCATGGGAGTGACCTATCCCAAGGGCATTTAGTGAAGTAGACCTTTGCTCCTGTTCTTGATTCTCTTGGAGTATGGTAGAAATCAAATGAACGTGGCTAAAATCAACAGAGGGGGGCAGATTTGCCACATTGCAAAAGAGAATGAAGGACTACGCGATTAATACAATAAGGGTTACACAAGACTCTCTATGGGAAAGAGAAAAAGCCAAAGAGGTACCTCAAGTCAACAAGACAAGACTTCACCGTTCCGGCATTGACTCACGAACTTGCCTTATGTCGTACAGTTCGTCTATGATAACTCCCGGAATTAAATCTCAATTGTGCACCCTAATACCATGTTCACCCGGAATTAAATCTCAATTGTGCCCCTAATACCATGTTCACTCTCTGAGAAAAGTCGTGGGTATAACCAATTCAGGCGCTTACCTTGACGCAGCTTTTAATGTCATACATTTTGCCTCCCTTGTTCGGTCTGTTTTCATTCGAAATCCAGCTCCAACCGAACATACGTCTGCCCCTGGAAATAAACTGGGGGTCCTTTTACCAAGTCTACAAAATAGAAGATAATAGAGGGCAAACTATCGTTGCGTTGCAACTTGCACAGGATGGTGCCGTTTCACTTTGAGTTCCTTCGTAGTTGATGATACAGTTTGGCGATGTTTGTTACCTACCCTACCAAGGAAGGCTAATTAGGTGATCGAAATAACTCAGGTCGGTGTTCGAGGTCATGTATTATGATATAGAGGCCTGTTGTTCGAAAAGTGGAACCATTTTTAACGTATGATCAAGAAAGAAATGGAATGATTATGATCTGCTGCAGAATAGGTTTTTTCAGTTTTAGTAGTTCTGAGATCTTGTTCTCATTTCCGGGCTGTGGAAGCTCTATGATACTCTTCCACGCTGTATAAAAGCTTAAGTTTGAGGTAAAAATCAGTGCAAAAAGAAGATACAGGTGTTCCTTAAGGATGAGCATTGTTTGTATTGATAATCTATTCTATGACTGAAAGTGGAGACGTTGGCAGGTTAGAAGGAATTCTTCAATCATTATATGGATTTATGATATTAAGAATACGTTTTCCAATCCACAATTTTCTCTCTTTCTTAAGTTAAGGAATAATTGCACATTGATTACCACTAGCTGTCTGCTGTCACTGAATAACTCCTGGGAGTATGTTCTGTGAATCCCACTGATTGCTAGCTTTTCAACGATAAAACATAGTAAACTTCTATTCCTTTAGAAAGAATGACATATCTACAAGTGAAATCCTTCTCCGTCAGCATTTGAGCCTCACATTACCTACTGGCTTTCACCCCATTCAAGCTAACGGACTTCTTGTGATGTTTTCCATTGTATTTTATCACTTTCAACCACCCAGTACTGCTCTTCCCAGTGACGTTCTTTTCCTCAGACAACTTTTCTTAATCTTTTTTTTTTTAATTTTTTTGTGTTCTTTTTAATTTAGTCATGGCTTGTATCTTCGTAATTGTATGGTTAGGTTGATTTTAGATATCTTGAGTGATTTGGATTGTGACATGTTGAGTTGGGATCTATGGCAAAAAGAACATTCTAAGCTTGAATTGTACCAGCCAGGCAAGAAATTATGTACAGATGTTAAAGAGTAACTGCTTTGTTTTGTCAGATATACTGAATATGTTGCTGAATGCTACAAGTCTAAAACAGATTAAATCAGTGTTTTTATTAGTAAGGAACAGCCTAGATTTTCAAAAGGATGATTTAAACCTAGTAAGGTCATGTCTGCTCGATTTCAGTGCTGAAGCTGTTGATTATTGATTTAGTATTTTCAGTTGTTATTCCATCACTCCGCAGTCTAATGTCTCTCTCTCTCTCTCTCTCTCTCTCTCTCTCTCTCTCTCTCTCTCTCTCTCTCTCTCTCTCTCTCTCCTGTAATCATAGGTTGGCTGGGATGAGTCAACAGCAGGTGAGAGACAGCCACGAGTGTCGCTATGGGAAATTGAGCCTTTAACCACCTTTCCAATGTACCCATCCCTATTTCCTTTAAGGCTGAAACGGCCTTGGTATCCTGGAGCATCATCTTTTCAAGGTACAATGCCTTCAACATTAATCTTTTAGCTTCAGTTGCATGTTTCATTTAATTCTAGTATTTCTCTTGCTCCGATATTGGTTTGTGTTTGTGCAGTCAATATATATGTTTTCCTAATATGTTCCTTTACTCAGTAGAGCTTATCATACTTGTGAACGTGTGTCAGAGTTCAATGTCCTACAGTAATTTTTTTTTAATCTTAGTTTTATAAGCACAAGGCTGGTCGTTCATGGTGTAAGAATATGATATTTCTTTCTTGTTTTGATTGTTTTCTTGTTAGAGCAATTCATTTTTCCTTTTTGATTGTTTAAAATATGCAATCAGCGTGAATTAATGATGGGTCCATAAACTACTTTTGGAAGTATTGTAATTTTTGTGTGTGTGTGTGGGAGTGTTTGTGTCTACATATATATATATATATATATATATATATATATATATATATATATATATATATATATAAAGAGAACGGTGAAAAACCTTTAGGTCTAGCAGTTGAGTAGCATTTATCCAATCCCCGGGTCTCGAGTTCGATTCCCCTCCCTAATTTTTTTTTAAAAATATACATAATATATATATATATATAAAGAGAACATCTTCTTTCTCTTAGAAAACAATAGAGCATACTTTTTCTTTTTGGTAAATAGATAGAGCATACTCGGTTTTATATGCAAAGCAAAGTTGGGTACTTCCTTTTTCTGAGTAAAATTTCCTTTCATGAACAAAACCACTAACTTATAGATCTACCTTTAATATTAAAGTCGAACATGAAGAAGTTCTGCTGGTTGATGTTCTCCTGCACCCACTGACCCCCATTCCAACCAGGAAAAGAGGGGGAAAAGTGTTATGTGGGATCAGTGTTGTCCGATCATGCCTTTTGTCTTTTCGTAAATTGAGATTAGCTGTTTGTTTTTGCTATTTCCTAGATGGAAGTAGTGAGGCTGTCAATGGAATGTCGTGGATGAGAGGAGAAAGTGGCGATCAAAGACTCAATTCTTTGAATTTCCCATCAGTTGGCATGTTTCCCTGGATGCAACAGAGGATGGATCCTACAGTTCTTCGGAATGACCTCAATCAGCAGTACCAAGCACTGTTAGCCGCTGGTATGCAAAATTTTGGCAATGGAGATTCAACGAAACAGCAATTCTTGCAGTTTCAGCCGCAAATGCATTATCTTCAACACTTGAACAACCATAATCCCTTGTTGCAACAAGAGCAAGTAATGCAGCAGTCTGTCTCTCCAAATATGATCCCTGCACAATCCCAAATGCTGTCAGATTACCTGAATAGACCAGCAATGCATCAACTGAATAATCCAAGTCAAGAGCAACAACATGCTCTTCGGGATGCATGTGCCATTCAACATGAACAGCTGCACCAGAGACAACCTTCAGATTTACCTTCTCCTTCATTTTCTAAAACGGAGTTTACAGATTCAAATGCCAAATTTTCACCGACATTTTCTCCTTCTGGCGGACAGACTGTGTTAGGTTCATTATGTACAGAAGGAAGTAGCAATCTTTTGAATTTCTCTAGACCCAATCAGTTTGTGCTTAATGAGCAGCCACCTCAACAATCCTGGATGTCTAAATTTTCTCAGGCACCCATAAACAATTGTTCTGGTTCATTGTCGCTGCCGCCATATCCGGGGAAAGGTGGTCCTGGTGAGCAAGAACCTTGTCTCTTGGATGCGCAGAATCAAGCTATTTTTAGTGCAAATATGGAGTCCTCCGCACTTCTGCTTCCGACTACCGTCTCAAGTATTGTCACTTGTTCAGTTGATGCTGGCATGCCATTAATGGATTCTGGCTTCCAGAGTCCTCTGTATGGTTATGGGCAGGACTCTTCTGAGTTCTTGCATGGTGCTGGAAATAACTCGCCTACTCAGACTGGCACATTTGTCAAGGTTCTAGTTGGAGAGTGATTTCAAGACCTCCCTTATTTTCTTTTCTTACCTTGATGCAACATTTGTTGTCCGTTTGTTTTTGACAAAATTCAGTGTTTGCAGGTGTACAAGTCAGGGTGTGTCGGGAGGTCACTGGATATTACCCGGTTCAGCAGCTACAAGGAGCTGCGACAGGAACTGGGACAGATGTTTGGTATAGAAGGGTTGCTCGAAGACCCTCAAAGATCAGGCTGGCAGCTTGTATTCGTTGACCGGGAGAATGATGTACTTCTCCTTGGAGACGACCCTTGGGAGTAAGTTCTTATATTGCAACTCCACATTTGGTTGAATTATGAAAATCTTTCTCTAGAAAGAAATTAAACAAACAACATTACCTCGTTTTATTGCCTAAGACTCCCATCTATGTCGGGCAAAGGAGGTCGGATGTACGCAGCCTTACCCATATGTTGGAAACACATAGAGGTTGTTTTCAGATGACTCATAATGAAAATTGCGTTAAGTTATGTCGACTGTCTACTGCATAATACAAGAAGACAAACAATTTAATGAGTCATTTTGCTTTATTTTATTATATTCCAAAGTCAAAGAAGAATGTGTCGTTAACTCGAGTCGAAAATCTAGAAAGAAACTAAATAAAAAAAAGAACACGCAAAGAAAACTACCAGCTTTGTTAGTTTTGATGCCAGCTTCCAATAGTCAGCCATCCATGGTTCTTGAAACTATATAAACTCCAGACCGGTTGAACGAATTTTTTTGTGCATAACTCTATATCTGTAGTACTTTAAACTTGGGATTTTAGTGAGATAGTGACTTAACATGGTAATTAGAGCAGGAAATGGTTCGATAATGCTATCCTATTGTCTGGAAATTGATGATTAACGGTACTTGTTTTGTTTGTTATTGTTGTACGTGTGATAAGCTATACGTGAAAGGACGTCTTAAGTGTGTAAATGTTTAAGTTACTTTTCTGTTTATCAATTTAAGGTTAATCTTAGATAATGGTAATTTAACATTTCGATTCTTAGTTCCTGCGTGTTCTCTGCAGTAATAGTGTAAAGTTTTTGAGCAAGTGTGACTCATTCAACTTGGGTGTTGCCTGTGCAGTGCATTTGTGAATAATGTCTGGTACATAAAGATCCTTTCTCCTGAGGATGTTCTAAAGCTAGGGAGGCAGGAGGCTGAGTCCTTGTGTTGAAATCTTCTGAGAGGATGAATATTAGTGTTGCAGATGGGAGGCACCTTGCTTCTGGCTTTCCATCTCTAGGATCCCTTGAATTCTGAGACCTATGTGGACTAGCATTCTACAGTGGTCAGATGTTTCACTCATGCTGTTTGCTGCTCTTGACCATCCTCGCCTTATGTACTTGACCGATTCGTGTGTTTGTATCATGTACTGCTGTTTATTATTATATGATGTAGTCTGAACTGTCTTAGGTAAGAAGATTGATTTGAAAACCAAGGATCATAACAGTATGTGTTCTACTTAACTTTATGAAGTTAGAACTGTATACTTGTGCAAAACTAATTATTTTCTCTTGCCCCAAATTGAGAAGGGAAGAAGGATTCCCAGGTTGATATATTGTTTTGGCAGGAAAAGTCCCTGCAGAGGTTATTGCATTGTGTAAGCTTGCACATGCATGAATTTCCTCTTATGTGTTTATGCTTCTCCCTTCTCTCCTCGTAAAGAGCCCAAGTATCAAGCGAAGCCGGACGCGATGTCGGTTCCGCCACCATATCCCCTCTTTACCTCTCCAACAAAATGCAGTCTACAATGCATTATTTAAGATTTCTGCATTTAGGAGGAATGACTTTAGACAAAACAAATCTTGGGTTGTCCAAGAAACGAGATTTTATTGCATGTCTGATGTTTTTGCCTAGTCTAGATTAGAGTTGATTGGTCCTAGTGGAATGTCCATTCAAAGGGAAAGCGTATCCTAAGGCATGTAGCATGTTTCATCTACTCTACATTCCACTTTCTTGGTATTAGTGGAAGCTTTTACTAGGAGAAATTTGTCGGATGGACATCACATTGGAGCTCTTTTTTGTTTTTTGTTTTTTTTCAATGTACAATTAAAAAGAAATTGGAATAGAAACTTTTGATGGGTAGCAAACAAACATGTCTATACATACTGGAAACATGGACCAAGATTCCTGTGTATAGTAAAAATAATCCTAAGTTTCTAATTCAGCAAAGATAGTGGAGAATACGAAGACAGTGCTCCATCACCCCTTAACAGAATATGATGTAACCAATTATGCAACTCTTTTAAAACTCGAGACTAACATATGCAATTGTGAACTTTTTTAATTTTGTATGTTAGACGAGGTAATGGTTATTATCTTCATTTAATTTACAAGTTAATCAATATGAAGGAATTAACCTGTAACATATTTTTCATACGATCATCCACCAATTTTGATGTATCATATATGTCATTTGTCCATTGTCAACAGCGATGGAAATCAAAGGGAACTAAAGACGTGAAAATTAACGGATGGAGGTTCTGCATTCTTTTGGTTGGGCTTAGGCTGATTGTAGTTTGCATTGGGCTGCAGTGCGTGATTGGGCTTGTATTTGGGCTCAAAATCTACTACTATTCAACAACTAGAACGACATCAACAGTATCAGTATCATTTTGGTCACTCCATATGAATATCTTTATATATACATACACACACACACACATATATATATAATGTGTGTGTGTGTAAGAAAACCTTACGTAACATTTGTAAAATTTATAAAATAAGTAGCTTAAAATATTTGTTAAACTTACATATAAAAGACTATTGTTTATGTATCTAGAGGGACCAAAAAAATTACTCACATAAAATTGTCCTGCGTAAACCAGAGATCGTGACCTCAACGAAGTGTTGGATAAATGAAGTCTTGGTTGATTTTCTTAAACCCACAGATGATCTATCAAAAACCAAACAAAATGAAAATAATCCACAGATGGCAGGTGTAGGTGGGGTTAATTTATAGGCGCTGATGCATATTACTTCAGTGACTATAGTAGTTAATGATATATCTATTATTCCTTTCAAAAAAGAAATGATATATCTATTATGATGCATATTACTTCAGTGACTATTTGTGTATTTAGGTCTTCTCAAATTGAGAAATGTAATATAATCTACGTGCATAAATTGAAATGTGATACTCCTCCAATAGGAAAATAGAAAATCTTTATAGAGGAATAAAAAATTAATAGGCTACAAAGAAAGACTTGCCATTATCTCGATCAAAATTAAAGTTGTTCAACGAACCGAACAGTTCGTGAACTGTTTGAACTTGGTTCATATTTGGTTCGTATTCATTCGTTAATGGTCAGTAAACAAGTCAAATTCGAACATCTGTTTCAGTTCATTTATTAAAACAAACCGATTTATTCGCGAACTGTTTGTCTCGTTCAAACAATTAAAAGGTTATCGAACCGAACCGAACTCGAACCAATTTTAAAGTTCGTTTTGCTAAACAAACCAAAACTGAACTGTTCGATTAGCTAAACGAATATAAATTCAAAAACCTAGTATTCGGTTCGGTTCAGTTCGTTAACACCCTTAATCAAAATTGCGGAAAGGACGAAATGGTACTTGCTGAAGGGTGGACTTAACAGAATTTTTAGGCAGAAAGGACCACATTGAAAAAAAATTAGACACAGGTCAGGCAAAAATCATTCTCCTTCCTTTTACAAATATTCTCTTAGTCCACTTTTTTTATATTTTAAAATGAACTATTAAAAATATACAACACAGGCAGTATAACATCAAAAGACAGTATAACATCAAATATAGTTATCGCTAGCTATATAAAACTATTAAAAATATATATCGGACAAATAATTTTAATACGGAGAAAACATATATTCAAGTTCAACTGCATAATACAGTAAAACATGATACATGGAATCAGACAAGATGCATCATCTCTCTTTCTTTTTCTTTTTTTCTTTTTTTCCTCAGTTCAATTCAGGGTCACGACATAACACCAGTCTAATCGAAGACTTCCACCAAAAAAAAAGTTAAAATTTACAGACTGTCCACCAAAAAAATCGCTGACAGCAAGATTAGAAACGAACCCAGACCAGATGCATCATCCATCATTGTAAAACTAACGCAACCTCCACACACACCATTATCAGAGACATGAAATTCTCATATTTTTCAAATGCATACAGTGAGCAACTCGCTCTAAGAAACGTATCTGATGAAATCATGAGAGCAACATTGATTCACATAAGCTCCCTTGGCCCCCAAAACAAACCTCATTTAGCAAGGGCTAAAAACAGAGGCAAAAAATGCGGTTTTAAGGGTCTCAGTTTCCATGCTAAAGGATTAAGACTGCACAAACCGGGAATGTTTCAGTTTCCATCCTAAAGGAGTAAGACCGCACACACCCCATCACATCACATCTACGCCTATATTATAAGCAGGGACTTCCAAGAAATTTCAAAGAGTAAGAGAATCAGAAAAGCATTATAACAGAAGGGGGATGACAATAACACTTGGAAGTAAAACTTGTGACAGCAGTTAGTAATAGCAAAATATTGCTGTGACAGGTTAAAACTAGATAGGATGTTAATCCTATCACCTGTGGACTATTGAATCTATATAGCATTCGAAGAAATTTTCGCCAAAACACTCAAGTTACTCCCTGAATCCTGACAAAGAAAGCATCAAGAATCTAAGCTTAAAGGGCGAACTTCCCATATTTACCTTAGAAAGAACCAGCGGATAAGCAAATGCATCATATATAGATTTTGAAAAACATCTTGGAAAATAAGATACCCGGATAAAGACGGCCAAACTAAAATTTAACAAGAAGCAAAATTTTACCAACGTTGAGAGGAAATTCTTCTAGGTAGACTGCCCAAAAAAAAAAACTGAAGCTTGCCCTTAAATGCTGATAAGAGCAACTACGCCAAAGAAACCAAAGACAAACATTGCAGAATGTTAGTGATTTGCAAATAGTTCAGCAACCAGACAGCCCTACACAACCGTCTCTCAAGAAATTCACCAAAGCAAACAAACAGGAAGAATTAATGCAACTCAAATCATTCACATAAAATTCACCCCAACGACTATCAAAATAGAACTCAAGGCTCTATAATATGTAATAATAAATTAATCCATGGAGAGTTGGGAGTTAGGAGTTAGAACCTCAATCTACCATCAACTACCATTAAACTCGGATTAGCCATGGAAAAAGATCGAAGTCAAACATATACCTAAATGCCAGAAAAATCCAACACACACTTTGTTTTCTTTCTCAAATATCATCTTTCTTTCTCATTACACAACTGTTGAATGAAACAGAATTAGATAAAACTTTTTTTTTTTTTTTGAAACAACAAAAAAGACAAACTAGATACAACAGACGGCACACATCGTTATATCATACTATAGAGATAAAGAAACGCATTACTTTAAGCAATCACCCGTACCATCATACTTTAAGTTTATACATGTTAAGACACAAATGAAACACTGAAGAATGTTTCATATAGCACTAATCTTTAATCCCTTTCCTTTTAAATTAAAGAAAGTACCTAAACACCTTCCATTCCTCAAACGCATAGTGGATTATTCAAATCAAACATCAGCCGCTTCAGCCTTGAAATTCGCCTGGGCAGCCTTCTTGATTGCATCAATGTCATCATCCGGAATGGTCACATACCCAACCTTCTTCTTGGAACTGAAATCATCATCGTCTCCGCCATCAGAACCATCACTCTCGGACACACCTTCCAATTCAAATCGGTCAGGTGAAAACAAAGACCAAACGAAATATATAGTAGCAGCAGTAAGGGCCCCACATCCAATCCCGAAAAGCAAAGCGCCGACAACGCTTATAATATCTTTCATCCGACTCCCAATCGCGTTCCTCGGATGATAAAGTTCCATCGGCATAAAAGATCGGTGTTGCCTCTCGGTTCTTCCTTCTTCATTAATGATGAATCGAGGAAAAGGGTATTTCCGGAGGGAGAAATAATCGGTGGGGTTTGAGTTAGAAGGGAAAATCGAGGGCTGACTGGGGAGATCTTGAGGATTATTGATCGGATTAAAGAAGAAAGTGAAGAATTTGGGGGAATTTGAAAGGTAGGATTGAGAAGGGGCAAAATTGAAGGAAGAAAAGACAGGTTCTTGGGGGGTGGTTGTGGTAGTGGGTATGGTAGTGAAGAAGAAGGTCTTACAGGGGCGGGCCAAGGCGGAGATTGAGAGGAGAGAGAGAGTGAGGAAGAGAAAAGGCAGAGGTGAGGAGGACGCCATTGACGAGTTTTAGAGAGAGAAACAAAGCTCGCAGATGGGGTGCGAAGTTAAAATGTGTCGGATCTAACCTGAAGTAGTGACTCCCTCTAAAAATAAAATAAAAGGAGTTATAATAATTCCTCATAAAATAATAACTTATCAACATAAAAATATGAACTAAACTATCTATTTTCTTTTATCAATTCGATTTATTCTATTATACCGGATCTTAAGGAGCGTATTCATTCAAATAGATCAAAAAAATAAAAGCATGTGTATCTTTACTATATATTTACTCTAATCATGACATAGTAACGTATGAAAATAAAAATGTGAATAATTTTGATCAATAACAAAGATAAAAACATGTATATCTTTATTATATATCTACTTTAATCCCACGTTTTGTTAGAAGGCACGAGAAGCCATAATTTTCTTAGATGTTTTTTCTATTTTTTTTTCATTTCCATTAGAATCAAATACACATTTATCTTAATTTTAAAATATGATGAAATAAAACAAAATGACTCACTAAATTAACTTAAAAACAAACTCTGATGTGTAACACATAAAAAATATTACATACACCTGACCTCCATATCCTCCTATAGAAACTTTGACAACTAAGCTCTGTAACATCTTCTTCTTCGCGATGAGTCGGGGGAATGAATAATCCTAAAAAATATGAACTCAAGAACTTCATATGCTGAACGGTTGAAGAAATGATGATTTATGGAGCCTAATTGCAGAAGAACCCAAGTGTCTACTCTCATAAACAACATGGTTGGAGTGGTGGTTCAGCAACTCGTACTTTAAGCTGTGGTTGGGGTTCGATCCCCGTGAATAGAACAAACCATTTGGTCAGTCTCCCACCACTTTATGCTGACCGCAGGGACGGAGGATTAATCTTCTGGCTTTCGGCCGGGAGGATACCTTAGAGCAACCCATCAAGTGTCTACTCTCATGGATGCTGCAGAGACAGGAGAGAGCTTGGGAAGCCATGGAGGATTACAGAAAATTTCAACTGAGAACTCAAATCTTTGATGACGTGGATTTTTATAGTTCTCCTAGCGGGCTTTTTGCCCTTTTTATCAGATTTCTTTCTTTAGTTTGCGCTTACAGAAAATTAGCGTACACTAAATATTGTCATTTTTTCACATTGAAAAAATTATTAAAGAAATTTGCTTCACCCTTACAGTTCAATTTAAACTTGAATTTATATTTTTCGACAATAACTGTACTGAATAATAGCCAAAAGTGACTATTATCCATCAAATTTATCATTTTTAATGCATGAAGATTAAAGACTAAATTGAAATAAATAGTGATGTAAAAGATGTGAAATACATTGAGGTGACGTTTGGTTCGCACTTGGGTATCGAAATCAGAATCGGAATGTTATGACATGGAATGAGTTTGGATGGTTGTGCTTAAAAGTGATAGTTGTTTGTTATTGAACTGGGAATGAGTATGATAGACATTGATGGTGTTTGTAATGTATCGAAATTGAAATGGGTATCGAATGTGGACGGCTGGAAAAATTTGACCGGCCGGAATAGTGACCAGCCGGCGACGGCGTTGACCGGCCATACCCCTCATTCTCCCATATTGATAGACAATGTAGTATATCAGAAAACGATATCCATTACCAAATACTTGGATATCAACTTCAATGGGTTTGGAGGAATCAAAACACAATCCCTTATTCCTAAGCCCCCAACCAAACACCACCTGAAGTTGTTTGTTTGGGGGTTGAGGAATAAGGGAATGACTTTAGATTCCTCCAAACCCATTGAAGTTGTTTGTTTTGGAAAATGGGGGTGAGGGAATCAGTTTGATATCCAATTATTTGGTAATATATGTCGTTTTTTTGATATACTTGCCCCTTGTATATCAATAATATGGGAGAATGAGGGGTATGACCGGTCAACGCCGCCAGAGGCTGGTCATTATTCCAAACACCATCAATGTCTATCATATTCATTCTCACTTCAATACCAAACAACTATCACTTTTAGACCCAAACTCATATCCTTGATACTCATACCCTGTCATACTCATTTCGATTCTGATTTCGTACCCTGTCATACTCATTTCGATTCTGATTTCGATACCTAAGTGCAAACCGAACGTCGCTTAAGGTGAGGTTTGTTACAAGTTGAATGAAAAGGCTAAACTCTGAAATGTGAAGAGTTAATGTTTAACATCCGAATTGTTCAAGCATTGACTTCAAGTATTTAACTTGAACATGTATAATAATATATTTTAAATATATGATAACCCAATGATATTAATAAGTTTTACTTTGATGACACTCCTGTGCACGTGTATATACATATGACATGCCTTTGTAGATCTAAACAATTAATATTTAATTTATCAACACGCCTTTCATGTTATATGTAAATGCCTATAGTATTTAATGACGGAATATTCATTTGTCGTTAGTCAACTAACTCTTAGTTGCTTAATATACATTTATTTGTAAATGACTTAATTATGATAAATTTTACATTTCATCACAAATAAGACAATATTCGGATATATGTCGAAATCAAAGGACAATAGGATATTAGATCAAAAATATGGATAAGAAATGATAATTACTCAATATATAAATATATACACACATATCATGCTACAATATTATAGATATATTATATCATGCTACAATATTAAAGAGTTCCAAAGGGCATATGATATTTTAAGTGGGTTTGGGGTTGGGGTGGGGTATTCCTTTCATTTAATAAGGAGATTGAGCTTATCTCATTCTGATATCTTAATGATATCTCAATCTCGTAAGCTTGTAGGAAATATTAATGTCTCAATGGAAACGTGGAGATATTGTATCTCAATCCCAAACATGTCGTAGCTGAATATAACATATTACTAAATTAAGAGATAACATCAACATTTTGGGCAATTCAACCGTAACCCAATTATTCCTCCCTATCAAATCTTACTCACCGGGAACTTCTCCAAACCTTTGGCCAAATCTCTCAACACAAACTTCTGTATCTTTCCGGTGGAAGTCTTGGGCAGCTGATCCTTAAAAACCACCGTCTTCGGCACCATGTAACGCGGCAACTTCTCTTTACAAAACTCCACTATATCCTTTTCCGTCACCTTTTCTTTCACACCATTTTTCAAGCTCAAAAAAGCACAAGGCGTTTCACCCCAAAATTCATCCGGCCGTGCCACCACCGCCGCTTCATTCACCGCCGGATGTGTGTAAAGAACCGACTCCACCTCCACGCTACTTAAATTCTCGCCTCCACTAATAATCACATCTTTTGATCTATCCTTGATTTCCAAATATCCATCTGGATGCATCACGCCCACATCTCCGGTGTAAAACCATCCATTTACTTTCATGCATTTTGAAGTGCCTTCTTGATCTTTTAAATATCCAAGCATCAAACTCCCACCTTTAAGAACTATTTCACCTAGAGTTAGACCATCCCTTTTCACGCTCTTGTCTGTTACCGGCTCCACCACGTCGATTTCCGCCATCCCGAGTGTCCTTACCCCTTGTCTTGCTTTCAATTTTGCCCTCTCTGTTGCAGGCAATTTATTCCAACTGTTCTTCCAAGAACAGCAAACAACAAGCCCACCAGTCTCCGTCAACCCATATCCATGACTGACAATAAAACCCAATTCCTCCGCCCTTAGTAGCACCGCCGCAGGCGGCGGAGCTCCGGCAGTCAATACATAAACAGGCGAAATCAACTTTTCAGTGCAAGAATTAGCCAGCATGATTAGAACGACCGGCGCAGCGCATATATGGGTAACTCCGTATCTAGAAATGGCGGAATAAACCGCCGGACCGTCGAATTTTCTCAAACAAATGTTGACACCGCCGACGGCGGCCATTCCCCAAGTATAACTCCACCCATTAGCGTGGAACATGGGCAGAGTCCACAAATAAACCGGCTGTTTAGGAACTGACCATTCTAATAAAGAATCAATAGCCATTATAAACGCTCCCCGGTGGCTGTGTACCACTCCTTTTGGAGAAGAGGTGGTGCCAGAGGTGTAATTTAAAGAAATCGGATCAAATTCACTTACCGGATGGATCCATTTAAATCCCGGATCACCTTTTTCCACCAAAGCCTCATAACTGGAAATAAAATCATTTCTCGATGAAGATAATATTGCTTTTGATTCAGAATCCTCATCAGAAATAAGGACTAGGAGTGGCCGTTGAGAGTTCGGCGGGAACAGAGATAAAGCTTCTAGAATTAAAGAAATTGATTGATAATCAACAAAAACAAGTTTGGACTCACTGTGATGAAGGAGGATTGAGATCGTACGAGCATCAAGTCGGAGATTGATCGAGTTAAGAACAGCACCGGCCATCGGGACGGCGAAGTGGAGTTCATACATGGCGGGAATATTAGGAGCCACCACTGACACAACTTGGCCTCGTTTGATACCGAGGAAAACGAGGGAAGAAGCGATTCTGAGACATCTGACATGGGTGTCTGCCCATGTAAACGATTTTTCATCATAGATAAGAGAGGTGCAATTTCCATAGATGGTGGCTGCTCTTTCAAGAAATCGGATAGGGGTGAGAGCGGGTGAGTTAACAGGTCCAGGTTTGAGCTGATCCATAGAGGATGATTTCAAATGTGGCACTCTCTGATAGAGTCGGAAAATATAGGGTTTGTAAATAGTTGGGACCCAATTTGGATTTGATTTTGTAATAGTTGTAACGTGTTGGGATTTTATAGGTGGAACTGGAACCAGGTAGTTTTTATTGAAACTTGGGCTTACACGAGGTGAGGTTCATATGCATTCAAAACATTAAGGCAATGGGTGGTGGTATATCATCCTCATATAAGTGATGCATTTTTTTCTCAAATTAGCCAATGTCGGATTCTCAACACCCGACCTCACGTGGCAACGTGACTTGACATACACACGCGACTTACAACCCGCCCTCAATCACAAACCACAAGCCAGACATGAACATCTAGACTTAGGTGAAGGGAAACATTCAGTGGCCAACCATGGGTTAGGCAAGGGTTGAGTCCACATTTTAAACTTTATCTGATATTATATTAAAACTTGGGCTTACACGAGGTGAGGCTCATATCCACTCAAAACTTTAAGGCTCATATCCACTCAAAAATAGATGGTGGTACATCATCCTTATATAAGTCATGCATTTTTTCTCAAATTAGTCAATGTTGAATTTTCAACCGTTTTCCTACGCAAATATATTTTATTGTTACATATCGCTGCCCGTCTTGAACACATATATTGAAATTTGCAGAAAAATAGTAATCAGTCTAAAACTTTTCTCTACAAATACATTTATCATATTTTTCTTTGTTATAATACTACAACAACAACATTATCACATTGTCTGAGAGGTTCCCACCTATGGGGGTATAAGAAGGTCGGATGTACCTATATGTTAGAGATGGTTTCCCCATGACCCATAATGATGCATGAAACTATGTCGATCAACTGATACTTCACAACATAAAAAGCGCAACCTGTGTCAATTTGCTTTTTGAAAGAAATATTTCTGGTTCATAGCTAAGAGTGTCAAAATATACCATTATTTTTATCAAAGATTTATAATAGAATTTATATATTATTTATTATATCAACAAAATTAAAACCTAAAACTTAACAATTTTAAAATAAACGAATCTTACTAGCTCCATCTAATTCAGGCAAGTGCATTGAAATAGGGAAGACGCGACCGACTTATCATATCCTTTTGGTTTACTGAAAAAGACGTTTCCTAGATTTGATAAAGATAGGAAACGATCTTCTCCGGGTACTACTGTATAGGGTATTCTGATTTAGTATAATTTGGATACAGAGCTGGCGAATTTTAGGTGAATGATTGGTCATTTATCATTTGTTCTATTCATACTTCTTTTAATATATATATATATATATATATATATATATATATATATACACACACACACACACACACATATATATATATGTATATTGATGATGTAGGATTATATCACCAAGTATTTGTTTGATGTGGTGCCGTTAGAACTCCGTTAGTTGTCTTTAGTGAGCGAGTTACTGACCTGCACAAAGAGAAAGGGTCAGGGGACCCGGGATCTATGGCCCCGGGTAATACCATCCGACGCTCAAGTCAGTCAAGACCATTTTTAAGGAGAGGTTTATATATGATGAAGGTTTAGTAAGTTGAGGTTTTCTGTTAAACCTGCGTTTTCACTGTGGAGAAGATGAGTTACTGGCGTGTAGTTTTTCAGAGCTTGTTGTTACTTGTCCTTCTCTCTCCTGCTGCTAGGCCCTTTTATATGTCGGCTTGGGCCAATGCATGGGCAGAGCCCGGACATCGTGACAGGCAAGGAGGTCATTTGGATGACTCTTGCTCTTGCATGCTCGCCACGTGGCTCGGTGCTGAGCTGAATAAGCTAGTTTGGGACACCTGGCTGGGAGTTTCACCTGGTAGAATTACCTCGGGTAAACTCCTAGAACCGAGATGAAGTTTTCTAGAAGCAATCAGAAGTGTCTGAGATGACTGATGATGTGGGGTCAGCATGCCGAGATGAAAGTGGCCGACTTCGAAGAGCATGGGTGGGCCTTTCATGATGCTCGTAGCTGACGCCACTAAAGACGATCTGAGATCAGTAAGTAGATCGAATCCGAAGCCGAGCCCAACTCTTTGGCCGAGATGGAACTGCGGGCCGGGGTAAGGCCTTGAGGCCGAGATAAAACTCTTAGGCCTAAGTGAGGCCTTTAGACCGAGGTGAGATCCTTAGCCCCCAGGGGGCATTGAGACTGTACGGCCGAGATGGTGGTGGGGCCCTGTGGCCGAGATGGACTATTTGTCCGCATGTGTCCTGACCATCCTCCGGGCTGACCCACGATACTTAACCATTTTTACGCCTTACTTCAGCGTTGACCGCTATTGACCAACTTGAGTCTTGTCTTTATCCAAGCAGATAGATTTGGGTCTATCATATATGTGTATATATATATATATGTATATATATTGTGCAAAGAGAAAAGGATAACAAGTTGGCTGAGAGAAATTCCAAAGAGGATGTCTGTATATTCAGTTTTTTCGTACATTCAATCATACTATACCTACTGTGATTTATACACTTGAGTCTATACAACAATAAGGAAATTAATCAATCATGGTACTATAATAAGGAAACTAATCAATCAAGGTTAATTACAAGGAAACTAATCAAATCTTTACAATTACACCCAAATCACCAATTATCTCCAGTAATCAGAGATTTTAACACTCTAACTCAAGTTGAACAGTGGGGTCAACTATGTTTAACTTGGATAGCACACCTTCAAACTTTCTTCCATTGACCGTCTTGGTCACCACATCTGTCAAATGATTCTCTGATCTCACAAATGGTAACTCAATCACCCATCCTTCCAACTTTTCTTTAATAAAATGTCGATCAATCTCGATGTGCTCGGTTTGATCATGTTGGACGGGATTCTCGGATATACTGATGGACGCTTTGTTATCACATAGTAGGTAGATTTATGGGTAATCCCATGTCTCTAAAAAGTTTTTAAATGACTCAATAAAACTCGAGATCAAACTTGACTCCACTTGAATATTTTAACGAGCCAATCTTGAATATATTGATGCTTGACTTGTTAGCTTGTGAGTATGCCCTAACTGATAATATATATAAAAATATGCATGATTTGGTATTAAATTAATATATTTGTTTGATTTATAAAGTAGTAAATTAAACAGCTAACTTTCAATAATTTTAGTCATAATAAGTTCTATCAAAAGAATAATAAAGGTTCAATAATATCAGCTAAAAATTTATGTTTGTACCTGATACATGCAATTTTATAATAATAAACTATATTTATTTCTACTCAAACTCAAATATTGTTCGAGTTTGACTCGATTTTGAAGAAGTTCAACCTTGTAATCAAATAACATTTAAATAACGTACTCGAACTTTAATTCGAAAAAGTAAAAAAATTCTCGATGCAGTAAATTAATGTTTTAATTGACAAGTTAATGCTTATATGGGCTTTAATCTTTTGCACCTTTGATTCTAATACTCATTCGGCGGTATCTTATCTTAAAAAGAAAAAGGAAACATAGGCCTCGGGTCTTATCTTGTTATTTCTTTTTTCTGCAGAAGAAAAAAAAAAAAAAAAAAGAGGAAAAAAGGACATACAAAAATATGTTTGGAATGTCAATAAAGCAGGGTTGACATCTCCTAACCCCACTTTCCTCACCCCATTTGTGACCACGCTGAAACGATTCAAGAAATAATTTTGTTTTTTCTGTTTCATTGATTTCAATTATATAATTGATTCCTATTTATGCTTGTGTATAAGCCCCTATACAAGGTAACAAATCACCTACATAATTTCCTAATCAATCAACATAAATGACCTAAATCAATCACCATAAATGGTCTAACTATGGTAAGATTTGACTGTATTATCTTTGGTAAGTAAATATTCTAACACTCCCCCTCAAGTTGAACAGTAGGATTTACAATGTTCAACTTGCACAATGTTTCTGAGAAGACTCGTCCATTGACTGCTTTAGTGAGTATGTCTGCAAGTTGATCCTCTAACCGGACAAATGGTAAGACGATAACACCACTATCAAGCTTTTCCTTGATGAAATGTCGATCTACCTCGATGTGATTGGTTCGGTCATGTTGGACCGGATTCTCTGAAATGCTGATTGATGCCTTGTTATCACAATTCAAACATGTTGGTCCCTTCATCAGTAGACCAAGTTCCATCATGAGTTTTCTTAGCCACAATATTTCAGTGATGCCTCTCACAATCCCTCGAAACTCTGCTTCGGCACTAGAAAGCGCGACAACTGATTGCTTCTTACTCCGCCACGTCACTAGATTTCCTCCGACAATTGTGAAATATCCTGATGTAGAGCGTTTGTCTAACATATTTCCGGCCCAATCTGTATCTGTATATGCCTCAATGTCGAGATGACCATGTTTTTGGAACAGAATACCTCTTCCGGGTGTGCATTTGAGATATCGTAAAATTCTGAACACTGCTTCAAGATGTTGTTTCTGAGGATTATGCATAAATTGACCTACAACACCAACTGCATAGGCAATGTCTGGACAAGTGTGAGCTAAGTAGATCAGTTTCCCAACCAGTCTCTGATATTGTTCTCGTTCCACCAGCGGAGCTCCTTGAACTATCTCCAATCTTTGATTCTGGATCATGGGAGTATCAACAGGTTTTGTATCCAGCAGTCCCACTTCAGCTAACAGGTCCAAGATATACTTGCGCTGCGAAATGTAAATACCTTTTGATGACCTCAACACCTCAATTCCCAAGAAGTATTTCAGGCCTTCAAGATCCTTCATCTCGAACTGAGTAAACAAATGGTTCCTGAGACGTAAAATTTCATTAGTATCATTTCCTGTAATAATCATATCATCAACATAAATGATAAGACACGTAATAAAATGTAGCGCCCCGCTCCCGAGCCCTAGCATCGAGAACAGTGCACCCGCCGTAGCCTACTAAGAGGACTACAAAGCGTCGTTCAAACTTCTTTACACGTCAGAACTGACGTAGAAATTTTTTTCGCAGAAACGATAATTAAAGAAATAAACGTCTTGATTCAATTAAATCCATCAGAATAAGATCAAGTACAAGGGTTGACGAAACCCGCTAAGTCAAGTATGAAATACTAAAGTCAAACAATAAACCTAGGTGGTGGTCTATCTGACTATCCCAAGAACAAGCTTTCGGTCGTCAAGATCCCTTCTCGAGCCCAACTCACTCTTTCCAACTCGCGTAATCTGTCTCATCCTCGATAAATATATATACTCTTAATCCTGCTCACCTGTGGAGGGGTGGTGGGGGGTGAGTGATGGGAGTCACTCGTAGGTTACCCGTCTCTCCCGAAAAGGGACTGTCACATACTGAGTCGGGTAAACACATAAAGCACGTAGAGCATGGAGCAGATAAATAAAGCAATAAAGCATAAACAAATAAATAATAAAGCAAGTAAAGCATAAATAAAGAAATAGCACATACCCGACCCGATCCGCATCCCAAACCGTAGCACTGAAACAACTCAATAATAAGACAACGATAATCAACAATAACAATGCAATGCGCAACTTCATGATGCATGCACTTCTATCACCGTGTCACACGCAGTCATTTAATATCACACGCTATGCTCATTCTTTTTCATGTTATGCTATGCATGTCCCGGGTCCTATCGGATGAAGGTAACCATTATTACCAACACCCATCACACGCCTCGTCAGGCCACACGGCTCATAGGCCAAATGCAATGCTCGTGCCATGAATGCGTCACACTTGCACACTTCCGTTTGTCCTATGTTGCATGCTCCGTTCTATGTTGCGTATTACCTATATTGCGTAGTTACCCTATGTTGCGTGTGGTTCATTACTTTATTTTATCTTCTACCGTTATTTTATCTTTCTAGACTTTATTTTAGGTTTCTACACTTTATTTTATTTTTCCTAAGCTTTCAAGCGCTTCATTCTTTTATTTATTCATTTTTATCTTGCCCTACTATTTTTTTTTCTTGCTTTAATTTCATTTTCTTCTCTCTCCTTTTTCGTCTTTCTTCTTCTTTTTTTTAGTTCATTTTAGTTTATTTCATGAGTTTCTAAATTGGTTAATTATACATATTAATTAGATATGTTGTTATTATTATTATTATTATTATTATTATTATTATTATTATTATTATTATTATTATTATTATTATTATTATTATTATATTAATCTTTTAGTTGTTACTACTCTTAAAGTGACTGACGTCAATTTCATTTTTTTTCTGTCGTTTCATTTATTTTAATTTATTGACTATATTTCTATTTTCTTAGTTATTAAATAATAATTATATTACTTTATATATTGTTTATTATTTCTATTTTATTATATATAATATATATATTATTTTTTTTCCCACTACGTCAACTCGTCCTCTTTTATTTTAACTTTATTATTATTATTATTATTTCCTAAACCTTATTTATATCAAAATTGAACTATTCTCTTCTTTTTTTTTTTTAAAACAACAAGCAGCCTTTTTAAATTATGGGATTTTTTTTTCCTCTATTCGGCCCTGTGGCCGAAAGGGCCTGTAGCTTTTTTTTTTTTTCTTTTTTAATTATTTTCTTTAAATTTTGATTTTCTTTAAAAATCCAAAACTTTTTGGTTTTAACTCCAATTTACCCCAAACCAATTCCAATGGACTCCATTCAACGCCCTCTTCGTAACGCAACTGACAACACCAGTGCGTGAACTGCACGCGCCGCTCAGAGCGTGCGTGAGCCGCCGCGTTGCACGTTTTTCGACAACCTGAACCCATGCCATCCTATTTTCGTGCTATGTGATCTATATCTAAGGCTAAACACACAATTTTTTGCATGCCAAAACATAAAGAATCCGCAGTAAACATATCAAAAATAAAAATACAATGATAATCAAAATATCCCAATACAAAATGCGAGGGAATCCAAAACAATCCGACAGAGGGGAGGGTAACCTACCTCTTGAATGCAAACTCATTGACAAACAGTGTTGGATTTGATGTGGGTGGCCATTTGTCTTCCCTATTTCTCTTTTCTTTCCCCTCTCTCTCTTCTCTTTTTTTTCTTGCTCCCTGCGCCTTGCTCTCTCTCCTCCACACACGGTTATAATTTTTTTTTTAACTTTTGCAATGTTGCAGCCAAAATGGCTGCTAGTATAATGGTGGGGGTTTAATTGTGAGGGGGAGAAGGTCATGGGGTGGGGCGGAAATCAAGGGGAGGGGGTTATGGGTAGTTAATGTTAGGGTTAATTAATAATTAATTAATTTTTTTTCCTTTTTTTTAAAAAATTCAGATTTTTTTAAAATTCAATTAATAATAATTAATTTAATTTTTCTTTTCCTTTTAAGAAATTACGGTTACGACATAAAACTTCCCTGTCTTTTGAAGAAGAGAGTGTGGTCAGCGTTACTCTGTTTGTATCTGTCTTTCTTCATGACATCAGTGAACCGTCCGAACCAGGCTCGAGGCGATTGTTTAAGTCCATACAATGCTTTCTTTAGTTTACACACGTGATTGGGCTTAAACTCATATGAGAAACCTGGTGGAGGCTCCATGTATACTTCCTCATTGAGTTCTCCATGTAAGAATGCATTCTTCACGTCATACTGCTGTAAAGGGCAGTCCTTATTTACTGCAATAGAAAATAGTACCCGGATCGTGTCGATTCTGGCTACAGGAGAAAATTCCTCGGAGTAGTCAATGCCGTAGGTCTGTGTATACCCTTTTGCAACCAGTCTGACTTTGTGTCTTTCGATACTTCCATTTGCCTTGTATTTGATGGTAAACACCCATCGGCATCCTACTGTCTTCTTCCCAACAGGCAACTGACACATTTCCCATGTTTGATTTTTCTTTAGAGCACCAATTTCTGTCTCCATGGCCTCTTTCCAGTGTGGTTGTTTGCATGCTTCTTCTACGGTGCGTGGAATGTTTTCATTGCATAGTGTCACCAGAAAGCTGTGGGCCGGTTCTGGTATGTTCATCTTGACCGGGTATTTTGACGCTTGTGCTACCTTGGTGGGGGAGTATCGTTCAGGAGGTACCCCCTGCTTTTTCTGGGCGGCAATACACGTCCCTGTGTTTCTGAAAAGGAGTGGATTTCTTGGGGAATGGGAGAATGAGTTTCAATTTCAACGAGACAAGCAGATGAGTTATTATCCGAAACAGATAAGCTATCAACAGGACTAGATTCAGTATCATTAACATGTATACTACCTTTTACCTGTTGCTGGTCATTCACTTGGGGAACTTCATTAGGTGGTACTGAAATGGGACCACCTGTATCATGGGTAGCTGCTGTGCGGTCGGCGTTATCTACTTACCGTATTGGTCCAGTCGTCGACAAGTATGGTACTGATAGCCAATCAATAGTATCATCACTTGCTATCTCCCCATGAGACTGAGATTGGGTGGCAAAGAAGAGTTCGGTTTCAAGGAAGACACAATTCATAGTGGTGTGTATGCGGTGAGTTCGGGGGTTATAGCATCGGTATCCCTTTTGGTTTGGGGAATAGCCGACAAAGGCACATTTCTCAGCACAGGGTCAAATTTGTCTCATTGTGTTTTGGGACATGTACGAAAACGGTACACCCAAAGACTTTAGGAGGTAGTGTCAAGAGAGATGGAATGTGTGCTTGGGTGGCTAATACTTGCAGAGGGGTTTGATGGTTTAATATCGCAGTAGGTAATCTGTTACTAAGATAATTGGTAGTGGACACCGCCTCCGGCCAGAAGCTTTGAGGAACACTAGCGTCTATCATCATGGCTCGTGTCATTTGGAGAAGTGTGCGATTTTTTCTTTCGGCAACTCTGTTTTGTTCAGGAGTGCCGGGACAGGATGTTTGATGGAGTATGCCTTTTTCATTGAGGAATTGTTTTAGTGCCTCATCAAGATACTCCCCACCATTATCAGAACGAAGAATTTGAATAGATGTTTGGAACTGTGTCTGAATCATTTTATGGAATTCGATAAACTTTGTAGTCACATCAGATTTGTGTTTGAGTAAATACAACCATGTCATCTGTGAGAAATCATCAATAAAAATGACAAAATATCGGAAACCCAAAGACGTAGGATGTGGAGAGGGACCCCACACATCCGAATGTACTAACGAAAACATTTTGTCAACACGAGTTTTATTTGACGCATATGTTGCTCGAGGCTGTTTGGCCTGGAGGCAAGTGCTACATGTCAAGTTATCTAAGTGGTTTATTTTGGTAAACAGGTCTGGAAAAAGAAATTTTAGATAGCTAAATGATGAATGTCCTAACCGGCGGTGCCAGAGCCATAGCTGTCGAGTAATTGATCCGGTGGCAAGATTAGACCGGCCCTGTCGCTCTACTGCATCCACATAATAGAGGCCACCACTTTCAGTACCACGTCCAATTATGTTCCCCGTATGAATGTCCTGCAATATGCAAAAGGAAGGATACATGAGAACGACACAGTCTAATTTCTTTGTTAATTGGCTAATGGATAATAATTTTGTAGAAAGAAAGGGAACATATAAGCAATAAGATAAAGTGATATCTGGTGTAATAGTGATAGTCCCACCTCCCCGGACATGGATAGTTTCTCCACTAGCGGTTTCAACAAGAGATTTTAAGGGAGGTGATGATTTGATAAAGTCAATAGGGTCGAAAGACATGGTATCAGTGGCACCGCAGTTGAATATCCATTTTTTAGTGTCACGTAAGGATGGTCCACTAGTGTTATAGGCATGTTGTGGGTTGGTTTGTAGCTGGGGATAAAATTGAGGGGTTTTAGTGGAGTTTTCATAAGTGGAGGGACTGAAGTGAGCTGGACCGAAAGACTGGGGGTCTGGTCATAATTACTGAGAAGTTGATGCATCAATTTTGAATTTTGGATACAGGGTGGACATGGGTTAATAATTTCAGAAACTTCAGGGACGCAATTGTTATTCTTAGAAAAATCAGGGGGGTATAGGGGTAATTTGGTGATATAAAAAGGAAGGGGGGCTAGGGTTTTTCACCCGCCCCTTTTACCTCCTCCTGCGGCGAAACTGAGGGCTGTCTCCTTCTTTCCTTCGTTGCTGGTCTGGTTGCCTTCTGACTGATTGCTGCCGTCCTCCGCTGGAGGAATAATGGTTGCTCCAGTTCCTGCTGCCCCTGTTCCGCCAAATCCTGTGGTGGTTCGTTTTCCTTCCCACCAATCAGGATATCCGACTAGATGGAAGCATTTGTCCATTGTGTGGCCTTTCCGTTTGCAATGGCTGCAACTCGGGTGACTTTTATCCTCCTTTTCTTCCCGCGATGAAGGAGCTGAGCGGGAGAAAGAAGTCTTCTGGCCCCCTTTTCGTCCTTTGTCCGTTGCTGGTGCCTTGCCTGCAAGGCTCTGTCCTACCCCCAATGAGGAACCATCGTCTGAGGGGGAATGTCCTCTCAGGACATTGTTCATTGCTTCTGCTCTGCGGATCTCAGAGAAGGCCGCTTCTATCGAGGGCAGGGGATCCCTCTTTACAATCTCCTTTTTTTCTTGCTCAAACTGGTCCCCAATAGCCAATAAAAACTGGTACAGGCGTGATTCTTGAATTTTTCTATTGTATATGCTGATGTCTGTTGAACACTGCATTGGATTTGGGTCCTTTGTATCGATTGAGACCCAGACATCTTGCAGTTTGTTCCAAACGTCCTCTACGCTACCTGTCCCTTGTCTAATGGTGCTTGCCCGTTTGTGGAGATCAAAAATCTGTAATCCATCTCCACCCATGCCATAGGTAAGCGCAAGGTCTTCCCATAAGGCTCTTGCTGTGGGATATCGAGTAATATTGCTGATGATGGTGGGTTCTATATTCTGCAAGATCCAGGTAAAGACCTTGTTGTCATCCTGTTCCCACTGGACATATTGAGGTTCAAAGGGCAGTGGAGGATAGGGATTACCCGTGAGGTGGAAAATTTTCCCTTGCACAAGAATGGCCCTGTATATAACAGTGGACCACAATGAATAGTTTTCACTGTTTAATTTGACCGAAATATGAAGAGTTTTTGGTGCAGACACATATATGACTGATTGTGATGATGATGGCGGATAGAGACTTTCCCTGAGAATCTGGGCAACCTGCAATGCCCATTCTCCTGGATTGTTGCTGGTAGTTTGGGTTTGGGGTGTGGTGGTGGTGGTTGCTTCGGATTTGCCTGTGTCTGACATGTTTTTTTTTTTTTGGGAAATTTTGCAGGAACAGATTTATGGAGTTTGAGAATGCAACACAGTTCTAAACGTGATAGTGAACTCAATCAACAGCCGTTTGGCTGAGAAAGGGTATAAGGCAGTGATGAGATTGTTCTGAGCCTAATCTCACCCAAATAATTTAAGAGAGGAATTTTTTCTTGCTCTGATACCATGAAACGATTCAAGAAATAATTTTGTTTTTTCTGTTTCATTGATTTCAATTATACAATTGAGTCCTATTTATGCTTGTGTATAAGCCCCTATACAAGGTAACAAATCACATACATAATTTCCTAATCAATCAACATAAATGACCTAAATCAATCACCATAAATGGTCTAACTATGGTAAGATTTGACTGTATTATCTTTGGTAAGTAAATATTCTAACACACGCGACACGTGGCAGCAAGGGTGGGTGGTGAGGCTAGATGAGGGTCACCCCATCTAGCCTCACCATCCCTCCTTGCTGCCACGTGTCATACGGTCATGCGTCACCGTACCCCCTTTGTGGTGAGGGGATCCTATCCCAACAAAGCATTCCCACATGATTCATACGTGCTGAAGAATATTGGATAGTCAGACACACTCTTTCCAACGGATAAATCCGTGAACTCAGTAATGTACCATCCTTAAATAGCAACCCCCGAGTGTTATTATTGGATCAAAAAGACCATTCCCTCAGTCTTGAAGATTCCTACCGTCCATCTTCAATGAGTATTGTAGAGGATACAAATCAGAAGTTTATCGGACTCTTAGGTTGGTGAAGACTTACGCAGTGACTCACACAAGGTGTTCATTCGCAAATCAGACCTTCGGTTAGTAGCAGTGGAACACCTATACTATGCGTGTCCCTATAATCGAATTCTTGACATCTTGAAGCAAACCACATCACGAGTACCAACTGAACTATACTCTGAAGGCGCCCGAATGTTATTATAGCCGCATAGTTGGCTTGTGCTTCTGGCTGTTTTCGTGATCACATAATGAGCATTTCTTAACCTGCGTGTTGTAATCATGCATAATTAATATCATTGAACCACATAATCAATTGCCAATGCATGAAGGAATAAATCAATAATGTAAAAATAAGAGAGCGAGTCTTTAGTCTTTACAAGAAAATGTATATTTTGTTGGACCTGCATAGGGCTGAATGATTTAATAAAAGTAATGGTGTAAAAAAACAAAAGTGTGTCTTTATAAAAAAAAAATGTGTATTTTGTTGGACGAAGCAATTTATATTTTGAGAGTTGCGATTTTTTCTTTTTTGTGTGTTTTGTTTTGAGGGAGTTTCTTATCTTTTTGATGACCAAGATTTCATTGAATTGGCAACATGCCCGACTACTGTGTGTATATATATACACTTGAGAATTGCGTTCCTTTTTTTTAGAGGGAGGTTCTTATCTTTTTGATAACTAACATTTCATTTAATCAAGTACCATGTCAAATTACAGTACACGTGGTCTCATATTATAACTCAGTTGGTATTTAAAATGAGATATTGCAATAAAATGGCAACAGTTAGAACTTTGTTTACATGCACTGTGGACGTCTCACTAATGTCTAGGTCAAAACTGACCAAAAACCTAGTATCCAAAGCCTAATTGGACAACGGATTGCTGATCTAATTTATAGTTGAAATCTTGTTAAGATCTGTTGTGAAAACCTTATTGATGAGCCAAAAATAAATATCTGTTAGTCAACGACGGTTAACGGCAGAATTTATGCATAAAGGGTTCAACTCTTGCAGTTCGGCACAAATACATTGCTGCTCGGCCATGCTGCACTTCGGCTATACTTTCCCACAGTATCCGCCTTTTTAACAAAGAATATGCCAAGGTTTTCACCTCGGAAGCTAGCTTGAACTTCAACTTCAATTCGGCAGGAATGCACTTCTGCTCAGCCATCTCATGCCTTTACCTAAAGCAAGTTTGTTAAACCGGCTAAGGCAAATTCAGCTATAAATCCTGGTCAGCTCGGCTGTGTGCTTGAGTCAGGTTTGCACTTGTTTACTCAGGATTAAGAACTGTTAAAACGAAGTCTTACATGATACTTCGACATATCGCATCTCGGCTTGGCAACGCAATAGTCGACCTCGGCGGATAAAGGGTACTTATTTATCTCAGCCTCGGTCTCATGTTGGCTTTGCTACTCTAAACAGTATCAGATAAGATCAAAAGAAGATATTATCTATCGTTTTATGGGACCCACCCAACAACTCTGCAAAATACTTTCCAGATGTCAAGCGATGATTGGCTCAAGACAAGGTCATCATTACAAGCCGACCTACGCATCAGCTACGGTCTCAAGCTTTAGTCCCATCACACTGCAGCTCTGCAATGGACTAGACCACCATCTCAGCCACATCACCGTCTCATCAATCGGACAGGGGTCAGACCTCCACAATCTCAAGTATAAATACCCTTCTATCCAGACGGGGAAAGAGATCCGAATTTGGGAGAACTTCTGGAGCATTCTTCCATAACTCCATCTCGGTCAAAGCACAAAACTCATAAACTCAATGAGATCTTTTACAGGTTTTGTTTAAACCTTCTATTCCAGCATAAATTGCCTACTAAAAACACCCATAACTGACTTAAGCGTCAGAGGATTTTCTCAGGACAGCGCCCTGGGACCTCTAACGTTTTTCTCCCTTCTCAGGCTCCGCTGAAGGATTTAAAAGGAAGATTAACGGCACACAACTCGGTCATCTCTGATCCACCCGGTGAGCAATTCTGGTCTCATCACTTATCATCCTAGAAAACTGTTGGACTATTGATTTAGTAATCTAATAGTCCATTGTGACTGGAACTGATTTAGTACTCCACTAATCCCTTGTGACTAGAATGTAGAGACGTACCAGGCCAAGAATTTATCCTTTTGAAGTAGATGACCGTATATCTAGATCTACTACCCAAGTGGGAGAAAGAAAATCATTAGAGACTATTTATGATGGATGAACACAAAATAAGGCCCTTTTTTGAAGCCGAATGTAAAAGACTCCAGCATAAGCCATAAAGGTATTCAAACCACTGCCCTTGCATGTTAGATTTAACCTAATAAACCCCTGAATAGGACCGTTTAATCGAATCAATGGACAAAGTAACAGAATGCGGAAATTATACCTTGCTCCATTGCCGTTGTTATTCTGAACACGTGCACTGCAACTGCTCCGGCTGATGAAGAATCTGGAGTGATCCAAGGATTCACGACCTCCCACCAATTGTTGATATACCCCTTTAACGGAATCAACAATTCACTGCTTTACCCGATGGAGAGGTTAGGCAGTGTGGACTTTATAGAAAATTTGGCACACCCCCTTTTCTTGTCTGTGTATAGACGTTTTTTTCTCCCTCTCTGTGTGAGGAGGTGAATGCCTCCTCCTCTATTATAGATGGGGAATGGAGGAATCCTGATAGGCATAACTGTTAATAGATAGAGATTACTTATATTCAAGTTATCTCTATCTATTTCCAAATATTATCTAATATTTAATAATAAACATTATTAAATATTATTTAATATTTAATTATTGTGCCAACAATTATCTACAAGTCACACGTGGGTTGTCGCCCCTCGGGGACCAGATGTCGTAACTTTATGGTCGTTGCACTTTGAGCCCATCCATCGCGGTCTCTGACCATATGACTGTCTACATATTCGGGGTTTCCATTTAGACCACACTATACATCCACGAGTATACCCGATGATCACTTAACGTGTGGATGTTTTACGTAACAATTAATATTATTACGTGACATATGTGACATATAATATTATCATACATAACGTCCACCTTATGATTAATTCGTATAAACCTTATCAACGTGCTGCGCATCACACGTATCTCGAATTAATCCCAACAATCTCCCACTTGGACTATGTATGTATCTTAAAGATTATATGTCACTCCTTTTGAGCTCATATACCGTATGTCCTTTAGTGTGTCTCTCTTTATCCGGTCCATCAGCAAATGTTAGCAAAAGACTTAAGCCGCACGCCGCCACATTGAATTAGTGACTTGTCCCTCTTAAATCATGATACTAACATTCTACTGAATGACATGGATACTGAAATGGATATGTAGTGTGGAATTAATATGCTAGGTGATCATACATATCTAATTCCAACTTGGCCCTCTTTAGCGAGATCAATAGAATTCAGAATGTATGCCGTAACTGCTTAATGTACATTACTTCTGCAGAAAAACTTTAATATAACCGGAATATACATTATACTGTATGTCTGAAATAAACAAATTTATTGAACACAAGAAAAACCTCACAGACTCCCACTAGGATAAAACATCCTCAACTGGACTAAGACCCATACGGCTAACATGCTTGTGAAACACACCCGGTTCCACGGCCTTAGTCAAATGGTCGGCCACCATAGAGTCTGTACTGATATGTTCAATACTGATCAGACCACTCTGAATTCTTTCTTTAACAGCCAGATACTCCATCTCTATGTATTTCGCTTTAGATGAACTCTGGTTGTTATTTGAATATAGCACCACAACTTTATTGTCACAGTAAATCCTCATTGGAGATGAGATAGTCTCCAATACCCGCAGCCCTGTGACAAAATTGCGAAGCTATATCGCCTGATTGGATGCGTGGAAGTAAGCTACGAATTTCGCCTCCATAGTGGAGAACGCCAATAAGATCTGTTTCGTGCTTTTCCATGAAATCGCACCTCCGACTAGGGTAAACACATAACCTGAGGTCGATTCATGCTATCATAGCATCCAGCAAAATCGGAATCTGTATATCTAATGATCTTTAACTTATCAGATCTCCGATATGTCAGTACGTGTTGTTTCGTTTCTTGTAAATATTTCAGCACCCTCTTTGCTGCGATTCAGTGATCCTTACCTGGATCAGAGAGGTATCTGCCTAACATTCCTGTTAATGAATGCCAAGTCTGGTCGTGTACATACTTGGGCATACTTTATACTCCCTACTACCGAAGCATAGGGAGTATTCCTCATTTCCGAACGTTCAAACTCTGTTTGGGACATTGTTTTAGACTGAATTTATATCCTCTTGCCACAGGGGTATTAAGTGGTTTACACTTATCCATCCTATACCGCTTCAACACCTTTTCGATGTATGCCTGTTGTGAGAGACCTAAGATACCTTGGGTACGATTCCTCCGTATCTCAAGTCCCGCCACATATGAGGCTTCACCAAGGTCTTTCATCTCGAAATGCTTTCTCAGAAAGGCTTTGGTGCCGCTCAACATGTTTACATCGTTTGTTGCAAGCAGTATATCATCTACGTAAAAGATCATAAATATGAACTTGCTCCCACTAAACTTGTGATACACACATTCGTCAATTTGGTTTGCCTCAAAACCGAAGGAGGCAACCACTTTGGCGAATTTGAAGTACCATTGTCGAGACGCTTGCTTGAGCCCATAGATGGATTTCTTTAGTCGACAAACCATGCCTTTTGGATCTCCCACCTCGAATTGAGGCGGTTGAACCATGTAAATGGTTTCGTCAAGTTCTCCGTTTAGAAATGCAGTCTTAACATCCATCTGATGTAGCTCAAGATCTAAGTGTGCCACTAAAGCTATGATTATCCGGAAGGAATCCTTCGTAGATACTGGAGAGAAGGTTTCCGTATAGTCTATGCCCTCTTTTTGGGTAAACCCTTTAGCAACAAGTCGAGCCTTATATCGTTCTACGTTGCCTTTTGAATCCCGTTTGGTTTTAAATATCCATTTGCAACCAACGGGTTTCGAACCTTTAAGCAACGAGACGACATCCCATACCTTGTTGTCGTGCATAGACTTTATTTCTTCTTCCATGGCCTTTATCCACTTTTCTGCATTTCGACATTGCAATGCTTGCTGGACGTTTTCGGGATCATCGTCCAACATACCAATATCGAATTCGTGTTCTTGGAGATACACCACATAGTCGCTAGGTATGGGGTTTCTCCGTTCACGAGTGGATCTCCTTAGGGGCACTTGTTCTTGAGATACTGTAGGTTCCTGAACTGCATCAGCCGACAATTCATTGGGTTCTTCAGTAACTTCCTCAGGAACATGAACTTGTTCCTGTGGAGCGTCACTACTGGGATGAGGTACCTCAGGTGCGGGTATCGCTGATGCTATCTCCCCAAAAGATGGTTCGATTCGCATTTCTGTCGCATCTGAGTGTGCCTCATCTAACTCGATGATCTGCTGATGCAAATCATTCCCTCCCGGAACCAAAGTATCCTCAAAGAACTTTACTGAATTTATCTCGAAAAACACTTTACTTGTGGGATTGTAGAATTTATACCCTCGTGACCTTTCCGAGTAACCAACGAAATAGCAACTAACGGTTTTGGTGTCCAGCTTTCTTTCATTTGGTCTGTAAGGCTTTGCCTCTGCTGGACAGCCCCAAACCCTTATGTGGTTAAGGCTAGGCTTACGCTTAGTCCATAACTCATAAGGGGTCCTTATCGTTGCTTTAGTTGGTACTCGGTTGAGGATGTAAGCTGCGGTTTTAAGCGCTTCTCCCCAGAGGAATAATGGTAGTGTAGTTTGACTCATCATACTACGCACCATATCCATAAGTGTACGGTTTCGTCTTTCAGCTACACCATTCATGCTTGGTGACCCAGGCATGGTGTACTGAGGGACGATTCCGTTTTCCTCTAGGTATTTAGCAAATGATCCTGGACACTGTTCTCATGATCCATCATATCAACCATAGTATTCACCCCCACGGTCCGATCTGACGGCTTTAATCCTTTTGTTGAGTTGTAACTCAACTTCAGCTTTAAAGGATTCGAACATGTCTATTGCTTGCGTTTTTTTAATCAAGAATACGTAGCCATATCGCGAATAGTCGTCAATAAAGGTGATAAAATAAGAGTGGTCATTTCGAGTAACCGGATGAAATGGGCCACTAATATCGGTATGAATCAACTCTAATGGACTATTTGCACGATTTGCTTCATATCTTCGTTCTTTAGTTTGTTTTCCTTTAGCACAAAATACACACGACTTTAAGTCGGTTAAGTCTAAAGGATTGAGAATTTCTGTTTTGACGAGACGTTCTATTCTGTTTTTGGACACGTGTCCTAAACGTCGATGCCAAAGTGATCCTGAATTCTCATGAGTTAATTTTGTTTTAACGTTTTGCGTTACAACATGCAAGGTTTCCTGATGTGAAGCAACATTTATTGAATAAAGTTTATCAATTTCGGACATTATACCGTGACCAATCAATCTAAAGCACGATAAAGTTGGAAATTTCCATTTTCAAAATAACCGTAATATCCACTTTTATCCAATCGATAAAACGAAATAAAATTCCGTTTAAATGATGGCACTACAAAAGTGTCATGCAAATCTAGATAGAAACCGGATGTCAACAGCAATCCAAAATGCCCGATGGCTTCAACCTTTATGCCGCTGCCATTTCCTAATAGACGTATCTTTCATCGTCTCTTGGATTTCTATGGCTTAGGCAACCTTGCATAGTCACAGATAGGTGAGTCGTGGCTCTCGTATCGACCCACCAAGTGGCTATATCCGAAACAAAATTAACTTCAGAACAAACTAAGAATGTACCCTTTTTCTTGAGACAAGATATATAACCGGTACAATTCTTCCTTAAATGTCCTTCCTTATTGCAAAAGAAACAAGTCATGCTTTTGCGTGTGCCAGCAGTAGGCACCCCCTTTTCCTTTTGATTTGCCTTTTGCATAGTAACCATTTCCGCAGCTTTGCGTTTCTTACCACCGACAGCATTCATAACTTTATGCATCCTTATGCTGTCGATTCCACGGTACTGTTTCGAGCAAAGTTTCTTTAAGAGATTGCCTGCCTCGGCTTTCTCATTCTTTACATATCTTTGCTCGAGATCGGCTAAAAAATTCCTTAGCCGTCGTGGACTCAGAAACGTGTCCCCTGAAGCATTTGGGGATAGTCTTTTGCATGAGCATAAGACACATGCGATTTGATCGTAGCCAGCGTGCCATGTGAGATTTTTTCTCACTGGTACTTTCGTCTGTTAGCACAGCTGGACGATCTATCTGTAACGCATTGTCTAGATCAGCAATCCCCAGAAAGATCTCAAATTGATCTTTCCATTTCTTATAGTTTGAACCGTTCATTGTAGGAATATCCTTAATGTTAGACATTATTGCTGAAAGGCAAACAAGAAACGGACTTAAATACACAACACGTGTAATCTTTAAACTACATAAAACAAATATCAAAATAGAACCCCGATTCCATCAACCAATTGTCTTCCAATATTAGGGCTCTTTGGAGTCATCCCAATACCTTCCAACAATTGGGTGTAGTGGTCAATATGACGGCTCTCCAAGCACGAGTTAACCACCTTCCTTTGGGCCGATGAGTTAACCTATGCTTTTAAAGCTTCGCCGCCGGCCTTATTTGGGTCCACTACCATGCTCATATGTGTTTTCGACAATCACACCTTCCTTTGGGCCGGTCAATGACTGCCTCCAACACATACATGCCTTTCACGATCATAACAAATATAGTGGCGATGATATGATTGCCGCACTTTAAGGGGATCATATTAAAGCCCTACATTTGCTAAGTCGCGTAACTTTATGATTCTAAATGATCCGCAGTTTCCTGACTGACCCTTTTGCACGTACTGTGCATGCTTAACCCCAACATCCGTTTTGTTTTACTTAAACCAATTTGAACTAGCTTGATTCCCTTTACGGCTCAAATAAGAACCACCTTGAACCAAGCTCAGTTCTCCTTACGGTATAAGAAAACAATATCTTTATCAATCAATATAACAAGTGATATAATCTTATGATGGGAAGAGAACCGATTCAGCAATACCCACTTGCCATAAGGGTGTATTACCATTCCACATAATTTCCAGGCCACCGGTGGAGTCACAATGGTCTCGCTTAACTACCGGCTTTCTTAGACAAAACTATGTGTACGGTGGTTTTATCACACCTCAATGAGTCATCTATCACGAGTATAAACCGCATTGATTGATAAGTGTTGGTTAATTAAGTCAACATAGCCCATCGAATTAACTTGGTTGAACTCGGTCAAACCGGGTCAAGCAAGATTCGGATCCTTATTGGGTTAAGTTCCTTAACTTTATTTTATTTATTTATTAACGTGCATAAACATAAGGCATAAATAAATAAATAAACAATTAACTGCATGCATATAAACATAATAATGCAATAATAACCGAAACTTAACACTTGATTATTATTATTTTGGATTTCTTTAAGATAATAACAATAATAATAAGAATTTATTATTATTATTACTATTTCCTTAATAAACTTTAAATAATAACAATAATAATCAAATTATTATCATTATTATTTACTTTATTTCCTTTAAAAGAAGATTTAAAATAATAATAATAATAATAATAATTACCTATTATTATTACTATTTTCCTTTAATAATAATAACAATAATAATTAAATTATCATCATCATCATTATTATTTTCTTTAAAAGAAGACTTTAAAATAATAATAATAACAATAATTAGTTATTATTACTATTTTCCAGAAACTTTAAATAATAATAATAATAATAATCAAATTATTATCATTATTATTTACTTTATTTCTTTTAAAAGAACTTTAAAATAATAATAATAATAATTACTTATTATTATTACTATTTTACTTTTAATAATAATAACAACAATAATTAAATTATCATCATCATTATTATTTTTTTCTTTTAAAAGAGACTTTAAAATAATAATAACAACAACAATTTGTTATTATTACTATTTTCCTTAAAAGAAACTTTAAATAATAATAATAAAATTATTATTATTATTTACTTTATCTAAAATAATAATAATATACCAAATAAATAAAAAACTGAAATTAGAATAAATAAAGGGGCTGGGGCCGGGTCGGGTCGGACCCGCCGGCCCAGTTTGATATCTGATTTTTTTTAAAATAAACTGTAATTGGGCCGAACCCAATTTCTGAATCCGGGTCGAACCCGGGTAGACTGAGCACAGCCCAGCCCGCCAGAAAGCCCCCTTTTTCTTTTTTTTTCTTTGTCTGAAATTTGGGCCGAAGCCCTGTCCAGAACCGGATTAGGGCCGCTTCTGAAAGCCCATCTGAAACACCTTTTTTTTTAAAATGCCGAATTAGGGCGAAGCCCTGTTCTGAAATGGGTCGGGCCAGAAGAGAAGCCCAACCCGCCAGTTGGAGATCCGCCAGAATGCTCCAGGCTGGAGCAAAAAACATTTCCAATATTCGCCTGCACAGAGTCTCGAACCAGAGACCTCTTTGGTCTCACATCAGGCGCTTATCCATTAAGCCAGGCGGACTTTTGTTAGAATCAAGTTTTATATTTATATTAAAAAAGTGAATTTCAGGAAAATCCGAAAAAGACTCCTCAAATTTCGGCCAGCAGGATGGAACCTGCGACCTACGATTTACAAAGGCAGAGGCCTGATTTTGGACAAAATCGGATGGCAGTTTTATTTATTCCAAAAAACCAGAAGCTTTTGGTTCATTAAACCTTTATTTCAGAAAAACGTTTTTGACCCGAAAAATTTCGTTTTTCCGAACATGAACAGATTAACAGAATACAAAATATGATTCGATTAGGCCTGCTCTGATACCACTTGTTAGATTTAACCTAATAAACCTCTGAATAGGACTGTTTAATCGAATCAATGGACAAAGTAACAGAATGCGGAAATTATACCTTGCTCCATTGCCGTTGTTATTCTGAACACGTGCACTGCAACTGCTCCGGCTGATGAAGAATCTGGCGTGATCCAAGGATTCACGACCTCCCACCAATTGTTGATATACCCCTTTAACGGAATCAACAATTCACTGCTTTACCCGATGGAGAGGTTAGACAGTGTGGACTTTATAGAAAATTTGGCACACCCCCTTTTCTTGTCTGTGTATAGACGTTCTTTTTCTCCCTCTCTGTGTGAGGAGGTGAATGCCTCCTCCTCTATTATAGATGGGGAATGGAGGAATCCTGATAGGCATAACTGTTAATAGATAGAGATTACTTATATTCAAGTTATCTCTATCTATTTCCAAATATTATCTAATATTTAATAATAAACATTATTAAATATTATTTAATATTTAATTATTGTGCCAACAATTATCTACAAGTCACACGTGGGTTGTCGCCCCTCGGGGACCAGATGTCGTAACTTTATGGTCGTTGCACTTTGAGCCCATCCATCGCGGTCTCTGACCATATGACTGTCTACATATTCGGGGTTTCCATTTAGACCACACTATACATCCACGAGTATACCCGATGATCACTTAACGTGTGGATGTTTTACGTAACAATTAATATTATTACGTGACATATGTGACATATAATATTATCATACATAACGTCCACCTTATGATTAATTCGTATAAACCTTATCAACGTGTTGCGCATCACACGTATCTCGAATTAATCCCAACATTGCATTCTTTCTCCCTCTTGCCATCGGCATAAAGTTTGCACCATTCTTCTCAGTCTTTAACGGGGATCATCATATCCTTTATGCTCCAATTTTTCCTCAGACATAAAAGCTGGTCTTGCACTGTATACAAAAACAATAACATTACTTTATTGACTTATAAACTTTCGTTTATGATGGGTAGAGATTCGACGTAAGCAATCATATCCATGTGTTAGGAACAGACATATGTTGTTTCCTGATCATCCATAATAAAAATTGCGTCAAACCGTGTCGATTTGGTGCCACTTCATAATGTAAAAAACCACAACCAATTTAATAGATTAGATCTACCAAATTTGATAGATTAGATCTATATCTGATTTAACAGATCTAACAAAGATCAACACCGTAGTTTGAACTTTCACTAAGGATCAGATAAAGAGACTAAAAAAAAAAAACAGGAAAGATCCCGGAAGGTTCATGTGGTTCTTATCTTTAACCGGACCGGTTAACAAAGTAATAAAACTCACCGGGTCAATCAGTTCGATTGCCAAACGAGGCCGACTTTTTTATTTTATTTTGATAACTTTGGAACGAACAATATTTTTATCAATTGTATTAGTTAATGAAACTAAAAAGTAAATGAATGATATGTTGGGTCTCTTTATCAACTACTAATTTAACATTTTTGACTTAATTATAGTCTTGTTAATAATTGATTACTTACTAACGCTTTCCAATACACCTTTATATGGCTTTATTACTTCACAATTTTCAATCATGAAAAAATAACTTTTACATGAAATATTGACATTATTTGTCAAAATTAATTAATTTATATTACAGAACACATCATGATGCTTAAGACAAATATCATATTGAATATTTTATATTTTAAATTCTAAAAATTTATTTTACATCAGCAAAATAAAAAACGAGAAATAAAAATTTGAAGAAGAAAACCAGAGCCTATATGATTTGCTGCCGACTATCTAGTACCCAATCATTTAACAACTTACCGAATAAAATTACTTAATCACTAGCGTGAACTGCATGAAATGTCTATCATTCAAAAAAATGAAGCAGATAACTAACTAATTTATGAGCCGGATGGACTACCAGACCAAACCGAATTTAATAACTTTGGAATAATGATGTTTAAGGTCTTTTACATGTGAATTAGTTAACGAAATTAAAAGAAAATTAAATGAATGACATTTTAAGTCTATGTCTACTACTAATTTTAACATTTTTGTTTTTACTTATCGATAGGCATGTCCATATATCCTCTGAGTTGGATGTTGCCACATAATAATAATCTCGGAGAAAGGGTCTTAAACAAAGGTCTATAGGACCAACATGCATATCTCGAAAGTCCCATGAATTTTATAGGAGGCTTTTCTAGGTATGATCAAAATACACTAAAACGGCGAAAGGTCTATATGACGAACACACGTATTTCGAAGGCCTCATGGATTCTATAGGAGGCTCTTCTAGGTATGATCAAAATACATTAAAATGGCGACCTTTTAGAATATAAGTAGTAAGTTCAGAGACACCATCCCAAGTAGTAAGTTTGCTTATGAACTTTTAGCATATCCCTAAAGACATGAAATAACTACAAAAACACATATGTACCATCATGACAAAATATGTCTTAGCTATTTTATTTTAAATAAGAATATCTATTTAAAAAAAGAAATTTCAAAATTAAATCAAACTTAAAACTCAGCAATGCGCGTTCTTTAACGTCGAAAGTCGAACATTCGGTCTCTGACGTTGAACTCAGAATTCAAAGTATAGTGATAGACGAACTCAGAATTTAGACTATGGTGACAGATCAAAGAGTATAATCACAACACATGCAATTGAAATCAAAAATTTCTTACATGTTTTTTGATGGAATATAAAACATTTTTAAGGTATTTTTACGTTTTCGTGTACTACTTTTTTTCAACAAGGAATTCTGTTTGAATGTAAATGAAGTCAAAGATTTAAAAATTTCGTTGTTGCATTCTGAGTTTGGCTTTTGCTCCTTTGCGATTTGCTTGAGACAGCTTCTGTGAACAAGTCAAATTTGGCACTGGTTGCATTGGGGATGGAAAGACGTCTGTGAAGAGCATTGTCAATCCCGTCCTCCCTAAACTCGACGGAACCTGTGAATAGATTTAATGGGATAGGATCACATCCTCATCGCAATAGGGTGTGGTGACGCGTGACCGTACGACACGTGACAGCAAGGAGGATGAGGAGAATTGGGGTGAAGAGATCCCAACCCGATTTAATGGGTTCCTCTTACATGTGGAAGAATAGGGGCGTTGGTGCAGGCGGAAAAATTGGTCTGTAGGAGGGTTAGTTGTTGCAGGTTGAAATATGGGAAAAAAGTGGAAGATGAACCGTCCCAATGGTAGGGATGGTATTTTCATTAATTATTTGGGGTTACCCAAATTTTTATTATGGCTCATCGAGTATTTTCATGACAGACGCAATTTTAATTATAGTTCATTAGAAAACTGCTATTATGGGTCATCAAAAAACTGTTATTATGGGTCATTATAAAACCATTCGGCCACTTGAAAACAATTGACAATAAGTCACAGAGAAACAACACACAATTTTTGTTCTCGATTGTTAAGATAATCGAGAAACGATTGTTATAGGTCATCGGAAACGATTGTTATAAATCATTGGATCACATCATTATAGCTCATCAACAAACTATTTCATCGGCAAACGATCATCGGAAACGACTGTAACATAGATATGATTTGTATAGTAATTTTGCTTATGGGTTCATTTAAAAAAATAAATTTAAACTCTTAATACAAACATCTGAAATAAATTTAACCAAAAACATCAATGAAATTTAGTACAAACATCAATGAAAAAACGAGAAAAGAAAATAATTTCAGAATGAATTAAAAAAAGGATGGATCAGAAGAATCTGGCTTAAATTTTCTCCCGAAGGAGAAAACGTAGAAAAGCGCACATCAGCTTCGATCATCTGGGGAAAACGTCATCAAAACAAAAAACATCATCTTTGAAATGGAAATCAAAATATTCAGGTAGGGATCAACTTGACTAATTTAGAATCCAAGAATTACTGCTTTCGAAAAGAAAAACGATGGATATTTTCAGAGAGATGGATCAGAGTTATCTGGCTTAAATTTTCTCCTAAAGGAGAAAATGTAAAATAGCGCACAGTAATTTCAGCTTCGATCATCTGGGGAAAAAATCATCACCTCCATCTCTCCGTAGATATCCGATATATGAAATAACTAAAAAAAAAAAACTTTATACCAAAGAGAAAATAAATAGAAATGAAAACCCAATTTCTCAGAATTCTGATTGAAGATAAAGAAACTATATTAAAAATTTTCAAAACAATTACACAGACTTCATTAATAACGCAATTTGAAAAGATTTTAGAAAATTGATTTCTTTACAATCAGGAAACAGAGTAGAATCGGCTAATACATAACGCCGATTTTTAATTGAGCACCGCAAGTAATCAGTATTTTGACGCTGGCTCGCCGGATGCTGCAGGGGGGCGGGGGGGTGCGGCAGAAACCCGGAGACAGGGAGAACTGGGAGTGATATCAAACAAGATGCTGTGCTGGATCTATATAGGAAACTCGAAGCAGCTAGGGTTTAGGTTTTAGTAGAACCCTATATATATTTTGAGATTTTGAGGTTTGTCAGCCCATTAAATTTGGGCTTATTAATCAGATAAATTTCCCCGGAAGTCTCGGCCCAACTCAAAAATGGGAGTTTGGTTGTGATGCAAAAGGAAAATGAATATGACAGGGTTCAGATCTGAGTTTGATTCATGTAACGACACGTTATTGGATGCCTTATAATTCGTTTCATTTTTAGTCCCTTCAGATCTGAACCGGCTGCAATTTTACACCGCGCGGCCAAAAACTCGCCAACGAATCTGATCTCATGAAAAAGTAGGACGGACGGGAATTTTTATTCGTTTATTGGAAGAAACCTAGTCAATGTATATTATGCGTCAAAATTGTTACCCAACTAACGAATGAAAAAACATCATAGTGATTTTTTTTGTTTATATAGATAGTAAGATCCTAGTTATAAAGACGTAAATGTGTTATCTTGAGACTCTACACTAAGACCTCCATATATGGTTATCAGAGTCTTGTTCAAATTTTGTAGTCAATCAGTAACATTTTGGTAGCGTTGTCAAAATTTAGGTTTGGCGATGCCAATACGTGTAACAACATTTATTTCATTTTTTGCCCCTAAAAAGGTTAATGTATCAGCTTTAAATACTTAAGCTTATATTTACATAATCAATAATTCATTTTTTTTTGGTTTATGTGGGATGAATATTTTATGGCAAACGTTATGATGGTCAAAGCAATCACTAGACGTTCTTTAACTAATAAGTTAAAGAAAAAATAATTAACACGTGCTAGTAATAAACGTGTAAAACAACCTTAAGTGAGTTAACAACAACAATATTAATCCATTGTTTTAGAGAGGAGCCTATGGCGGGGTATGTGGGGTCGGATGTACACAACCATATCTATGTGTTAGAAACACACAAATGTTGTTTTCTGATTACTCATAATGAAAATTGCATGTCGATCAACTGTTACTTCACAATATAAAAAGCGCATCCAATTTAGTGAGACATTTTGTTTTATTACACCGGATGTCAAGCAACTCCTTTAACTTGACATTAGTTTCATATAGTAGCCGACTATAGCATTGCATATAATGTCTCATAACTTTGCACTCGTGATGCTTGAATAGACCTAGCAGGATTACATGTAAACCTTTTTGGCTTTCTTCTTGTTTACCTGAAGCCGAGTACTCTAAGTTAACTTTGTTGGAAAAGTACCTCATAGTAATTTACTGTGTGCTCCAAACTTATATAGAACATATTTAAGGTTGTTTGTGTAGCGCCCCGCCCGAAACCAAGGTTCCGACCCGGTGCACCCGCCGTACTCTACTCCATAAAGTACAAGGCGTCGATACTATACATATACATGTCGACATGAATAATGAATCGATCGGCGGAAGCATCATAACATAAACAAATCATAATCGACATGCAATGCACTACTTCATAATCTGTACAAGTCATCATATACCGAATATTGAAATCTTCTGAAATACTTCATAGATCGAGACCTAACGCTTTCAAGAATATCTCGGTTTGCTCTTCGTTATCAAGTGTCTATCTACAATGTCTCCAACAAATCTGTATAGTGACACCTGCTATCTGGAAAATGATAAATGAGGCAAGTATGAGCAATAGCCACCGACTTTTAATCGCTCAGCAAGTAGTCTTACTGGATACGACACGTGGATCATACATGGGGAGACGGGGTGTCAAAACATAATAACCACTTATATAAATTAGATAATCACGTCTCCATTTTTAAACAAGTAAATAACTTGGTATAAATGTAAACCAGAAGTAGGTAGACAAAGAAACATAGTGTTTGTCTTTCCGTATATACTCACCGTTAAATATCACTACCATAGTTTATACATCATCAACAGACTGTGTCAGGCAAGTAATACTGCACATACAAGGGAAAAAAAATTTCCAGATCTAGCTAAAATCCATAAACTCTAGCCTCACGATTTCCTTAGCTTAAGAGTTACCTTCTTAACTCTATTCATCACAACTTAATTTTACTACACCTTTGAAGGAGTCTTGACATGCATAAATGTGTAATGCATCGTGATCATAATTTTCAACATAGTTTCTTTTCTAAAAAAAACATGCAATAACGTGTCAAAACTTCCTTGGTCATACTTTTCATGCATATGTGATGGCCATTGAAATGTAAGAACAATATCTAGCGACGTCCGGAAAGCATCTCCGTAAAGGTACGTAAACGATGACCCGTACATCATCCGAGTAGGTAGCTTTAAGTTGACGCGCCGGCCATGAACTCAAGCTCTTCACAAGGTGTTCAAGACTCAACACAAAACAATTCGGTAGCCATGTTCTTCACATGGTATTCACCCGACTCATCGTACATAGAAGGGTTCGACAGCCAAGCTCTTCACAAGGTACAACCCGATACCAACATGTAATGTAAGGTTCAAGAGCCATGTTCTTCACAGGGTGTTCACAAGAACCTTACATTTGTCGCATTAAGAAACTTCCGTCTCGTAGATACCATTCACTACATTTCCATACTCTTCATACATGTCATAACTCATGTCGTAAACATACTGTAAAACATTGTCTTATCTTTGAAACATACTTTTCATTTATATGCATATGAACTTTTAAAACATGTAACGTAAAACATAACTTTTCAAACCTTGGTTCCATGCAATGTGACACTCGGTTGTATAGAGGTATCTTGGTCATACTACTAGTAACATCAGTTACTTAAACGCGGTCTACTTGTCATACTTAAGAATTACACATCAATACAATCTACTTATCATGACTTAAAGAAATACCATAACCACGCTTCCATAAAATCAACTCTACACATACACTTCATAATTCATAAATTAAGTACCTAGGACATAAACTTCTTATTTCCCTTAACATACCATGTAGGAAATTCATAACTTGTAACTTAACTTGCAAATAATAATCTATAACATATAAAGTACAATTAACATGAGATAAAGTCGTTAACATCATAACATTGTATTTGAATATGTATATATGTATATTAGTATGTATAAAACATACTTCTATACATATGAATATTCTTTAAATGTGTATAAGTACTAATAAAACATATATCATCCCATTTCACAAATAAATACATAGATCATAATAAGGTTACATATCCAAAATAAAGTCATTTTAGCCAAAAAGAACCTTAATGGCAGAATAAATAAGGTTTATGCGTATTTATATTCCTTCGTGATATATAAATTATATAGTATCCAAACTTTTCCGTTTTCATGTCTTAACACCTATTTATACTTATATACCTGCATATGTAATATAAATAAATCATTTATTACAAAAGCTCACCTAACCGAATTTTTTTGTAATATATATATATTTATATACATTTATATATATTCATTCTATAATATACTACATAATATTCAAACTTATTTGTTGTCATATCTTAACATATGTATTTTACATATATATATACACAATATAATAATAATATTGTTTTATCAATTAAAGGCCTAATGGCCGAATCTACATTCATGTGAATGTACATACATATATAAAATCATTTCAAGACATAATATATTATATAAAAGTCTGTTCATTTCCATAATTTTAATATATATAGGTGTATATAGTTATTTAAAAATTCTTTACTACTTAATATTTTATAACCAAATTTATATATATGTATAAATATATATATCATGTCCAAAATCATTTAAGTATACTTTTCATATAAATAAAGTTATTATACCCAAAATATAAAAACAACAAAATCCGAGATATATATTTGCTATATATATGTTTTTATCAATAATACCCGTATATGTATAAATATTATCTCATAAATCATTTGAATACACATTTCATAAAAAAAATAAAAATAAAATCATTAGACCAAAAATATATGTTACGGCCGAAATATATATATATATATATATATATATATATATATATACACCATATATATATAAAAATATTTCTCAATAATACACATATACGTATATATATATAGATCATGTCTTAAATCATGTAAATATACTTTTCACAAAATTTAAGTTATTAGGCCAAAAAGATATATATATATATATATATATATATATATATAAAACTGAAATTTATATATATATATATATATATATATATATATATGTGCCGAAATATGAATATATATTGTATATGTATACTTTTCTCAATAATACACATATATGTATAAACATATCATGTCTTAAGTCATGAAAATATATACTTTTCACAAAAATTAAGTTATTAGGCCAAAAACATATACAAAGCCGAAATATATTTATATATGCTATATATATATATTTTTCGCAACAGTACATATATATATATATATCCCATGTCATAATCATTTAAGTATACTTTTCATAAAATAAATTCATTAGACTACACTTTTTATATATATATTCATAACCAATATATATATATATGTACTCAACTTATATATATTTCCCTAATCTTACACATCATTATATATATATATATACATATCCGAATATATACATATATTCTATTTATATATATTTGCTCAAAACTTGAAATAAGCCATAAACCTCAAAATACAAGTTATGGCCGAAAATGTTAAAGGGTGTGTGTATATACAACCGTATGTGTATATGTATATATAAAAGAAAAAAATTCATTTTAATGTCACATATATATATACATAGATTCGTATGTACAACATATGTATATACATATACCACAACTCAAAACTATCTATTTTACATCTTGTTACATTTTTGAACATAATCATGGATGATCCCACTTAGTATAAACATAAACACGCTAACATTTGAAAATCCATGAAGTATCAAGGAAGATTACTTGCCTTTTTGGTCTTGAGCTTGAAGAGGTATACTAGAAATCCACTAAAATCTTGAAAATTGAGAAATTACCACCATCCCACTTATAGGGGTAGCACATGGTTTGTATGAGGGAAAGAGAGAGGTGAAAACAAGCTCATGCATGGTGTTTTGGAAGGAAATCTAAAAGAAATCCATAGGAAGATCTTACCTTTAAGCTTGTTGAAAACTTAAATGTTTTGACTCTTGAATCTTGAACTTTGAAGTTGAAGAATCTCCCCCACCACTCTCATAAGAGTGTACGGTTTTGACCCTCAAATAGAGAGAATAGATTTCATTCATAAGAGATGGCATAGAGAAAATCTTAAAGAAACTTTAAAGGGTTTCTTACCTTAAACACTTGATTTTTTGGTTAAGGGCCTTCTTCTATGTCTTTGTTGAACCTCACGGTTGAGGCTTGAGGAAAGAGAGAAGAATTTCTTTTGAATCTTGCAATGAGAGTGAAAAGAAGTTATTAAGTGTTTTGGAGAAGATAATGGGTGGATTTTGCATTTTGTTTGGCCTTTTGAACGAGAGTTTTAGAGGAACATAGGGGAAAGAGGAATGATGGCTACTAGCTTGGAAAGATGAGGATGAGAAGGCTTTTTGATGGTCTCAAGATGATGCATGTACTTCCTTTTACTTTTTGAAAGACCCTTTTTCAAGTTTTTTTTTTTTTTTTTTTTTTTTGTCCAATGCATGCGTAGCTTGCATAATATCCAAGCAATCTTGGAATTTCTTGTGTCTCCCATGGGCTTGACCGGTTATGGGGAGGGGAAGATTTTAATTGTAGCTTGTTTTAGGGAAATGGTAATATAAGAGGTGTATATTATGCATGCATTTTGTTTGGAAGATATTCTTCCAAGTGTACAAGAATACAATGGTAAAAAGAAAATGGAGTTGGAACCACTTTCGGTTGAATTGAGATAATGGAGCTTGGAAAGAGAAAGTAAAAATAAATAAATAAAGAATACTTAGGTGTATTGTGACTAGGAACTTGAGGTGTGTAGGAAGTAAATAAATTTGTCTTGCTCCTTCTTTTTCCCTTGCACTGCCGAAAACATGAAAGGGTGGGGTATTTGAAAGTGATGGATGGAAATGGTAACAAAAGAAGGCTTGAACGTGGGTGGGAGGAGTTGGAAAAAGAATGGTCATTTTGTTTTGCTTGGAAAGAGAATAAGAAAAAGTAGTGGCATGCATGATGATTGATTGGGTGTGGGGTAGGTAATGTAGAAGGGTATAGATAGAGAAAAAGTTGATGAGGATAATTGGTCTTACCTAGGGGAGGGGCGGTCCATGGTAGTAAGTAAAAAGAGGAGAGAGAATTTGTTATGTACTGGACTTATCGTGTCGGGTATTTATCCGAGTGTTTCTAACTCCGATATATATAATGTTGATGTCTTTAATTACACCGAAACTACATCGACACAACATTTGCATTCTATTTTCCATTATCCTATTTTATTTCTCTACTGACCCCGAAGTGCGGGTCGTAACAGTTTGTGAGATTGATATGATGTTTGGAACACTTCTAACTTAAAATAGGTCACTTGGATCAATCCATGTTTAGAATGGATCGAATCAAGTGAAAGCTGGAATAAAGTTAAGTGTTCTGGAGGACTTCGATCGATCCATGTAGGGGACATCGATCGATCGATGTATGCATCGATCGATCGATGTGGTATGATGCAAATACTGGAAGCATTCTGTCCAACTTCGATCGACCTTATCGCTCGATCGAAGTTACAGAACTTTTCACTTTGAAGTTGCATCTTTTGGTCCAAGAATCATCTCCCTTCACCTATGAACGGTAAGCAACGGCCATAACTGGTAGAAAAACTGCTGAAATGAGTTTAAAACATGGTTTTTAACACAATCCAAGGTCTATATATATATGAGATATTGCTATCTTCAAAGATATATAACAATCTTGCAAAATCTATAGATTTTCCAGCATTCTTCTTCTACCTCTCTCCATTATCTTTCTCTTCAAAATCAAGTTCAATCTTCTTCTCCTAGAGCAAAGGACAAGAAGAAAGCCGTTATATCTTGGGAAGCATTAGTCTTGTTGTCTACTTTGCTCAAGCGGTAGAGGCTAAATTGCTTTAAGGACAGAGTCATTTTGAGACTCGGCTTTTGTTTGATTACATTCTTGTTTGTTTGATGCCTATCCTAACAAACTTTAGATATTTGGCCCATGTTTATATAACCCCTCTATTTAATTTACAATTGTACAGACACATTTAGTGAGAAGTAAATTATGATAGACACTTCTGCACGTACATAACCAAAATAAAATAAAAGAAGAATGTACAGAAAGTGCAAGTTTTTCCTGAAGTCCTAGTTTCCATTTTCTTACATGATCTCACTACATTCTTAATTTCCATCTCGCAGAATTAAAGAAATACCCGTATCGTTTTCTTACAATATAACTTCCAGAATCTCTGTGCCAAATTTAGTAACCATGTAGCACGGCTATCGCGTTAAGGAATGCACCCATTCTTGATCTCCATGGCCTCAGAAATTCGATCATCGCCATGAACATCCCTATCGAAGAAGTCGTAAATTTCGAAGCAAAACTCCCATCAAATCTGGGTGCAGTTCTTGAATCTGTTGTTTGCATTATCATCAAGGGGTGCTGATGAACCGTCAAAGTTTTAGAAGGCACAACTTGATGGTACAATGTCTCGGCTGTCTGACGAGTTGAGACAAGCATCGACCCATGATTCACTTGTGTGTTCTCGTACGTGTCGAAATTTGAGGTACTAAAGAAATCGTCTAATAATGCATCTTCATCTTGTAAGAAGTCATAGTTGTCGTGATCAATGTCATGGCAAAATCCAAGGGGGCTATGATCATTTGCTTCTCTTTTGCTTGGTTCGTTCTTCAGCTCGTAGTTTTGGCGGCTGCGTTCTCCTGCATCACACGGATTCATAAGTTTGAGTTTATATGAGTTGAGACAAGTATTCACTTTTATAAGTATCTGTATTCATTTACAATTTTAAGATAATAGGTGATGATATCTCATATTCATATATCCTATATATTTTATTTTAAAGTTGCAATCTTTTCAACACCTACTCTCACATGACAACGTGACTTAAGATACTTACACGTCTTAGAATCCGCTTTCAATAACAAACCACAAGTAAAGTATGAACATCTGGAATTGAGTGAGTAAAGACAACAAATGTCTCTAATAGCATATTGAAACTTGGGCTTACATCAGGTGATGTCCATATCTAATCAAAACCTTAAAACATTGGATGTCGATACCTAATCTTTATATAACACATATATTTTTCTCAAAATATCAATATTCTCAATAATAAGCTTCGTGATTGATAATTGCATTGACCGTTGAAGGACAAGAGAAAGGTGAAGGGCATAAGTATCGGGATATGATCCCCTCACTGCAAAAGGGTGTGGTGACGCGTGACCGCGCGACATGTGGCAGCAAGGGGGATGGTGAGGCTAGATGCGGATGACCCTCATCTAGCTTCACCATCCCCCTTGCTGCCACGTGTCGCACGGTCACAAAGGGATAAGGAAAGTGGGGGTTAGGAGATACCAATCCATAAGTATCATTAGACAACGTCAAAATCCGCTAGCAAATGGCAACGTGTACTGTGTAAGTTTTGCTTTCTTATTTAACATATTTTAACAATATATATGTATATATATATATATATATATTTATATGTCATGTATTACATCTAATAAATATAATGCCTCCTCATATGTCAAACTCAATGGACTTTATATAACCAGTATATGTCAACTTTCTTCTATCGGCTTACTTAAATAATTAGGGTATGACAGTTTGATCAGTTAATGAATATCAACTTCTCATTAAATAAAAAATAACCTAAAAACTAGGAGGCATCAAAATATGGAAAAGCAAGCCAACCTTGAACCTGCAGAGTATCTGGTCCTGGTGTATTTGAGAATTTCTCTGTTGGCTCTGTTTTGTATTCTTCTGAAATATTCTGTAGAAATAGCAGTTGCAAAAAGCTAAAGTTTTTTTGATTAAAGATACAGTCAATTTTTTTTTAATCTTTGTTGACGCTCAATACAAAAGCCAAATCAGCTGTGAGTTCACCTCATTGTGCAAAGTCAGCACAATCAAGTTAACATACAATCAGTGCACTCAAGTTAGTCAATTCAATAAACTTAGTTATATAGGTGATGTCACCTACATAACTTACCAGCTTTATTAACTAACTTGAGTGTGCTGACTGTTGATTAACTTCACACAAGCCAAGTCAGCAGTGAGCTGAATTGGGCTTGTGTGTTAAGCTCCAACAATCTTAATGGCTTTGTTCCAGATCAAGATAATGATATTACCTTCCCAATATCTTCATCTGATATTCCAATCCATCTATCAGCTTTGAGGTCTTCATCCATTCCTCCAATTTCAATGGACATCAAATTATGATCTTCTGTTAACTTCTCTAGATTATTGGAAGAGCCCACATCATGCAGAAGCATTTGGCTATTGGAGGATAAAAAAGAAAATTCATCTGTATAATTTCTTTTCCAGGTTTCTCCATTCATCAAGTTATTGGAATTTTGAATAGAAGGGAATTCTTCTTCTGTAATATATTTTTGATCTGAGCTTCTATGAAGATGACTTGGTTGTGTAATTCTAGCATCGAAGACTTCTGGTCGAAATTGTTCTTGCTCTAGAGGTGGCAAAGAGAAGCCATGTTGCAACCTTGCACACTCCATTGCTATATCAACCTGCATAATCAATCATGTAAAGACTATGTAATTAATACTTGTGCTCGGATTATCACATTGAAATGATGTGTGTGTGTTTTTTTTTTTTGGGGGGGGGGGGGGGATAACTTCTCATCTAACAGGATTATTTTTGGAACGACCGGTAAGGTGGCTATTTTGTGACATTGAGGTTATGGGTTCAAGATGCGAAAATAGCCTCTTGCACAAAGTGTAAGGTAAATATGTGTATATCAAATCGTGAAGTGATCCGACTATTCTTCAGATCCTGCGGAGACGCGGTAGCCTAATGCACCGTGAACGCCCTCATTCTTTAATATTGCAAAATGACTGAAAGGTGTCATGACATATTACTATTTCTTTGAAGTGAAATTGAGTTATCATTTTTGGCAACTAATAACAATGCCCAAAGTTGATATTCAAATATGTCACTTCTATCATCAAGAAACACAAATTCTGGGACATTACATGTCACTAAAATCAACTGACTTATTAAAAATCAAGTCCTTAAAATACAGCAAATTCAGCTAATTAGACACCAAATCCTCACATGAGACTAAAGTCAACTACTAGAAACCAAGTCGCCACCAATTTTCCTAATTATCATTCATGAGCTAAATTGCTCACTCCATTATGATCCTTACCATTTTCGTCCCTATTGCCAATTCTCATGTCGTTTATGCAGTTATATATAGAGTCAAGAGTCTTATTAGAAGCAAACTATATCATTTGGGATGGAGGCATTGTTTGCCTGCCTCTTATCCTTCCCAGACCCTAACGATACCTTTTGCTGTCATTGAGATATACTGTATATGATTTATTGATTGATTCGGTTGCTAGAAAGATACACTACCTTCAACGCAAATTTGTTCATTTGTTGGAAGATATGTATACAATTTTGAATTCATCAATTGTTTATGGAAGCAGTGTACTTCAACAACAACAACATCATCCCATTTTTTTAGAACCTTCTGCCTATAGCGAGGTATGGAGGGTCGGATGTACGCAACCATACTCATGTGTTAGAAACACATAGAGAGGTTGTTCTCTGATGACCCATAATAAAAACTGCGTGTCGATCAACAAGAAAACTCAGAAAAATTATAACAACTCACGTGTTAGAGATGTCTCCACAATTAAATGTGCCTGTCACACTATGTTCTCCTAATCTGCCAATCCATCTTGCAAAACGTACACAAATTTCAGCAAATATAGATCTTGAATTCAAATTACCTGAATTGGAGGATATGATACAGCTGCATGATTTGAGAAAGAGGAATTATCGAAGGTGAATGCTTCATCAGACAAATACTGCATCCATTTTGTATCCCTTGGATCACTGGCAACATTGCACCTAGAGCCACGCATGATACTGGAGGATAGTGTTGTGGACGATGATGGCATAGGATAGTTATTGTGGGGGCTCAGTTCATCATATTGTCCGTCTGATGAATATGCCCCAATGCTAGGAGATCGATCACATGTTGCACTTCCATAATGGCCTCCGATTTTGGGTACGTTTATGCTTTTCTTGAATATCCGACAAAGAGCATAAGCATCCTATAACACACGTAAAAAAATTAAATAAAATCCTATAAGACACGTCAGGAAAATCATCTTACAAATCATGATCTTGTTGCAAAACCCCACGTGCATAATAGTTACGTTGTCCTGTCTTTTTTGGATTAGTTGGATTGTCCATAGCATGCATTTATCTGCTTACGTAATGATCTAATGGTTTTGAGATAGAAGAAATGGTCGTCCTGTGGATTCACATTGCATGTTTGTATATAAAGCATCGGGCGATTGGTTTTGAAATCAGAATCCAAATATAGATATTAGAATCGTTACGAGTGAATCAAAAATGATATCTAAGAACGAGAAGAGCTTCAAATTCCTTCCATTCCACACCTTCCAACCAAACGCCTTGGACTTTTATTTTGCTCCTGAAATTGTATTGATCGGTAATGAATAAAAATATAAGATACTGATACATATATAGACACATATGTATACATAAGTGTTATTTTTCAAAATATATGGCACGGCGTCATTTTTTATTGGATCATGCATTGACCATGCATTAACCATGCATTCTAGAAGGGCAATAGTTTCGGCTTCTTATTCCAAACATGCCGAAACATATTCTCTGTATTTCCTTATGAGTTTCTTTTGTATTCATGATTGTAATATTCTGTATTTAATTCGTAGATAGCATCTCTGTATATTTAAACCCTGTAAAGGTTGTAAATCAATACACGAAAACCGTTACCATTTCTTACATGGTATCAGAGACCTAACACCTACGACTCGCTCTCTGTCGACTTCTCTTTCTTCTTCCCGTCATCTTCCTCGACTAGACCCTAAATGGCACTAACGAACCCTGCAACCACCACGGCCTTACCTCGCCGACAAATATCTCCCTTCGATCTTAACGCGAGCGATAACCCCGGAAATATTATTACCCCAATACAGTTACATGGCGCGAATTATGACGAATGGGCACGCGCAATACGCGGCTCACTCATGGCCCGAAGAAAATTTGGCTTTGTCGACGGTTCCATCACACTTCCCGCTACCGATTCCGTTGATTATTCGGAATGGGGACCAGTTAACTCGATGATCATCGCGTGGATTCTGAACACGATTGAACCGAATCTCCGTTCCTCCATCTCTTATCCCGAAACTGCAAAAGATTTATGGGAGGAATTGAAACAGCGATTTGCGATTATGAATGCTCCTCGCGTTCAGCAGTTGAAGAAATCTCTTGCTAACTGCAAGCAAGGAGCGGACTCGGTCATGATCTATTATGGAAAATTGAAGAAACTATGGGACGAACTGAAGGACTACGAGGCCTTTCCTCCATGTTCATGCACAAATTGCACTTGCGATTTGCGCCGAGTTTTGACTCAAAGACAAGAAGAAGACCACGTTCATCAATTTCTTATGGGATTAGATGATACCACCTACAAAACTGTTCGCTCTTCCATTCTTAACAGGGATCCTCTTCCGAATCTTCACCGAGCATATCACATGGTGGTTCAGGAGGAGAATCTCGGGTCTGCTACAACTCTTGAGGACAAATCTGAACCTATTGGCTATGCCATGAACGCTACTGCCTCTGCTCGTCGCCCCTCCAAGGAAGGCGTAACTTGCTCGCATTGCCACGGTAAGGGACATGACATCAACAGCTGCTTTCAACTTCACGGGTATCCTGAATGGTGGGGAGACCGCCCCCGATATAAGCCTCGCCAAACCGCTGGTGCTCGCCCTCGACAAACTGCCAAGGTGCACATGACAGTTGTCGACAAACCAGCCGAAACTCCCAGTGGCATTGGTGCACTCACCGCCGCCCTCTCTCATCTCTCGCCGGAGGAATTGAGCACATTCATAAATAATGTTAAGGTGCCTCCTAGTGAACGACTGAGTGGTAAGTTTTCTTCCTTATGGATAATCGACACTGGTGCCTCTCATCACATTACTGGGAATTTTTCTCTTCTCTATAATTGTGTCTCTACCGACCCTTGCACTATTCAGCTGCCAAACGACACTATCGCCCAATCCACGATTATGGGGGATGTACGGCTTACCGATGGACTCGTCATTAAGCAAGTTCTATACGTTCCAAATATTACCTGCAACCTTTTATCTGTCACGCAATTATTGGATATGCAGACCCATGATATTGCTTTCTCTGACAAACGTTGTGTTATACAGGACCGGAGTACCAAGATGCAGACTGGAGTGGCTGAGCGGACTGGTGGGCTATATGTATTGTGTTCAACGACTGCTACTTGTGCGCATGCCATGATCAAGAATAATGATGCCAATCTGTGGCATCACCGTTTGGGACACCCTTCGAGTAAAATAATGGATGTTTTTCGTTCTCGATTTTCTGTTTCGAATAAAAATTTACCCACTGTTTGTGAGACTTGTTGTTTGGCGAAACATGCTCGCACACCATTCTCTGACAATAATAAAATAGCAGATCGTTGTTTTGAGTTGATACATTGTGATTTGTGGGGTCCATATCGAATATTGTCTTCATGTGGTGCATCCTATTTCCTGACTTTTGTTGATGATTGTTCTCGAGCAGTTTGGGTCTTTCTCCTACGCACTAAGGACCGTGTTGCCTGCGTGGTTCGCCGATTCTTCTCCATGGTCAAAAATCAATTCAATTGCACAATTAAAATTTTCCGCAGTGATAATGGCACTGAATTTTTGCCCCTACAAGATTTTTTCGCAGATCATGGAGTGAATCATCAAACTTCTATTCGCGATACTCCCCAACAGAACGGACGGGTCGAACGTAAACATCGTCATATACTGAATGTTGCACGGGCTCTTCGTTTTCAGGCTCATCTGCCCTTACACTTTTGGGGTGAATGTATCCTAACTGCGGCTTATCTCATCAATCGCACGCCGTCTGCATTACTCAAGGGACGCACCCCGTATGAAGTTCTATATGGTGCTCCACCTGATTATTCCCATCTTCGTACTTTTGGCTGCCTCTGTTATGCTCACAATGATAAATGGAACGGCAAAAAATTCGCTCCTCGAAGCAAGCCTTGTCTTTTTTGGGATATTCGATGAACAAAAAGGCTTGGAACGTATATGATCTTCGAACCCGCACTACATTTGCCTCACGAAATGTCATCTTTGTTGAGACTCGGTTTCCCTACTTGGACTCTACGGGGAACGTTCCTCCCCCTGTCCAAGCAACGCCCCCTAATCAATCTGTTCCTTTCGATGACGACACTGAGATAGAGACGCCTCCAGAGCCTTCCGCGATCGACAGCTCCGTAGCGATCTCACCTACGCCTACCGACGAGCCATCCTTGGGTCGTGGACTTCGTTCCAAACGTCTCCCTTCGAAACTCACCGACTATGTTTTGAACACGATTACATATAGCCCTCCTGCCAACTCTTCTTCTCCATCTGCACCTTCAGGTAACCCGTACTCTATACATAACTTTGTCAGTCATCATAAATTTTCTGCTGCACATCGCAATTTTCTTGCAGCTATTACCGCGAACGTCGAGCCTCAGCACTACTCCCAAGCTGTTCAAGACCCCCGCTGGCGTGCTGCTATGAAAGAAGAAATCACTGCCCTCGAAGATAATCATACTTGGACCATCACTGATCTTCCCCCTGGCAAACGCGCCATTGGTTGTAAATGGGTTTTCCGCATCAAGTACCACTCTGATGGCAGTATTGACCGCTACAAAGCTCGTCTTGTCGTACATGGCAATCGGCAGGTTGAAGGTCTCGATTACACAGAAACCTTTGCGCCTACAGCAAAAATGGTGACTGTTCGGGTTTTTCTCTCCATGGCTGCTGCCCACAACTTCATTTTATGTCAAATGGACGTTCGCAATGCGTTTCTCCATGGTGATTTAACCGAAGAAGTCTATATGAAACCACCCCCTGGGTTCTCACTGGCTTCTCCTGCTAAAGTTTGTCGCCTTCGAAAATCTCTTTATGGTCTTAAACAGGCCCCTCGTTGCTGGTTTGCGAAATTTTCGACTGCTCTGCGCACCTACGGATTTATTCAGTCGCCCTCGGATCACTCTCTATTTCGTTACACTCGTCATAATATCGTCATTTATCTTCTTGTCTACGTTGATGATCTTATTATTGCCGGCAATGATCAGCCTGCCATCAATCTTCTCAAATCTTATCTCGGTCGTTGTTTTCACATGAAGGACCTTGGCCCCTTGAAATACTTCTTGGGACTTGAAATTGCCCGTAGTTCGGATGGCTTGTTTGTTTCTCAACGCAAATATGCTCTCGATATCATTTCCGATTGTGGCCTTCTTGCTGCCAAGCCATCTCCTACCCCCATGGAACAGCAACATTCCTTAGCTACCTCGACTAGCGAATTACTGGCGGATCCTATGCCCTATCGACGTCTTGTTGGTCGTCTTATTTATCTCTCCGTTACTCGTCCCGAGCTTTCTTATGTCGTGCACCTTCTTGCTCAGTTCATGCACGCTCCTAAACAAGATCACTGGACTGCTGCCTTACGTGTGGTACGTTATCTTAAAAGATGTCCGGGACAGGGTCTTCTTTTCCCTACCAGTAATTCTCTGCGTCTCTCGGTTTACTGCGACTCTGACTGGGCTAGTTGCCTTTAACTCGTCGCTCTCTTTCCGCTTATGTTATTAAACTTGGTTCGGCATTAGTTTCCTGGAAGACCAAGAAGCAGGCTGTCGTCTCTCGTTCATTTGCCGAAGCTGAATACCGTGCTATGGCCTACGCCACGTGTGAAGTGAAGTGGTTGCTTGATCTCTTACGCTTCTTCTGCACTCCGCATCCTGCTCCAGCTGTTCTTTATACTGACAGTCAATCGGCCTTACACCTTGCTAACAACCCTGTTTTTCATGAACGCACTAAACATATTGAGGTTGATTGCCATTTTATTCGCGATGCTGTTGTCGATGGTCTTATTCGTCCCACTCATATATCCACTACGCAGCAGCTTGCAGATTTGCTTACTAAAGCCCTTGGTCGGCCGTCTTTTTCTACTCTGCTTTCCAAGTTGGGCGTTTTGAATCTCCACGCTCCAACTTGAGGGGGGTATTGGATCATGCATTGACCATGCATTAACCATGCATTCTAGAAGGGCAATAATTTCGGCTTCTTATTCCAAACATGCCGAAGCATATTCTCTGTATTTCCTTATGAGTTTCTTTTGTATTCATGATTGTAATATTCTGTATGTAATTCGTAGATAGCATCTCTGTATATTTAAACCCTGTAAAGGTTGTAAATCAATACACGAAAACCGTTACCATTTCTTACATTTTTCTACTATAATTTCCTCTCTTCTTCAAACATGCCATGGAGTATTCTTTAGCATAATTTAGAGAACAGCGGGAATTCCATCCTTTACATATATTCTCACTCATAAAACCCACGGGCGATTTAATGTTAAATAAACAAAGTTTTATACTGTAACATGTCTAACACTACAATAGATTAGGAATAAAATAGAGATAAGAGGACGAAAAAGGAAAACACTAATAAAGAGACTCTGCACCGTATTAGACCAATGAGAGGGACAAGCGTGCAAGATGACAAACAACAATTCATTATTTTATATGAACGTGTTGCGTTTTTATTAAATAACTGTTGGACATGAACTTTTTATTTTGAACACATTTGTCATTACCAACTTGTCAATTTTTGTTTTATATATACACACACACACTTTATTAGTTAATCATAACGATTAAGATGCAGATAGAAATTAATGAAAGAAGAGATACTGCACCTGCAAGCCAGAGGCAGTTGGGCATTCACGTTCGTCAAGACGGTACTCATGCATGACCCAACCAGTTCGAGTCCCATGAGGTGCCCTCCCTCTGTAGTAAACTAGGGTTTTCTTCATACCTACTGACCTCATCTCTGAATTTACTTTTCTATCCTTTCCGGTTGCCTTCCAGTATCCGGCCTTTGTTGCCCTATTGGTTCTTGATCCATTGGGATATTTTCTGTCTCTAGGACTGAAGAAGTACCATTCAAAGTCTTTGCTCGGCAATAGTGACTTTTCTGTCCAATGCAATTACAAGGATGATACCAAATGGCTCCAACAAATTTCTTTTAGAATTATAATAAATTTAAGAGTTATACATATACAAAAGTCAGATATTTAAATAAAAAAGTGAGATCTAATTGGTCGTGTGCATTATTATGTTAAATTTTTATATATTTAGCAGTTATCTACCAATCAAATTAAGTAGCAACATGAAATACTTCTAGAGCAATTTGGTATGATATATGTCATGCATAGGAATTCGATTGACTTTCTTAATGAGAACCAAGGTTTGAATTCTATCTCCTCTTCATATATGCATGGTGTGATTTGTTTTTATATGACAAAAAAAACATGGTGTACATCTAAACTTTAACCACCCCCTTTGTATACCACGTGATTCACATTATTGTCAATTTCTCCATCTTTATGTATTATATATCTTAAAAAAATTAAAATTCTCACTCAAGTAAATCTCTTAGTCCCCGAGTTTCACACAAGGCTCCAAGATCATTCTTTTGACGCTAAAAAATCCATTGCACATGGTGAAGAAAATTTTGAACTTTTTCCTCTTTTGGTGTAGCTTGCGAACCTTCTGCAAGTGCTTATCACATCTTTATAAAGCAATTTGCAAAACTTATAGTATCTAAAGTTCATCCCATCTACGTTTTCATGATATACCTTGCTTCAAACTCGCTTCCAAACTATTCTTTCTCGAAAGCAAGTGCCTTTGATTTCAAGTATGTTAAGATATCAATAACTTAGGAGTAACAAAGATAAAATGTAATAAAGAAAAAGAAAAGGAAACAAAAACCTGGAAGATCCCAGGGTTCACATTTGTAGAGGTCAACTTCAGGAATGATCTCAAGTTCAATGGCTGTACCGTTGATTTTTCTTTTGAGATAGTAAGCCACAAGTTCTTCATCAGTTGGGTGAAACCGAAACCCTGGCGGCAATGAACCTGCTGCCATATAGCTAAAAAAAAGGTCAAAGATTTAAGGGTGGTTGGAGTAGAAATTGCTTGCAAGAAAGAGAAGCCTCAGAATAATGGGGGGGAGGGACCAGGAGAAGTTAGGGGCTTGATGGGGTTACGATATATATAAGAGAATGAAAATTGAAAAGAGAAGAATAAAGCTATTTGGGACGCCGAAAAGGACATCTCTTACCCGGCTCGGATCTCCTAACCCCCAATTTCCTTACCTATTTTGTGACCGCGCGACAAATGGCAGCAAAGAAGGGTGGTGAGGCTAGATGAGGGTCACCCGCATCTAGCCTCATCATCCCCTCTTCCTGCCACGTGTCGTGCGGTCATGCGTCACCATATTCTTTTGCGGTAAGAGGATCCTATCCCTCTCTTGCCACCTTTGTACTGATTCTTTTCTAGAACGATGTTCCTTTAACGCGCAAGGAATCGAACTATATGTGAACAAGCATTCCATAGTTATACTTTCGATCTATGAAATATGCGTATGTACCTCAAAAAAAAAATTATTTAGAATATAGTTTCACATCGTCTATTTAAAAAAAATATATATGAGTTATATGAGAATAAGGTACCAAATCCATAGCCTTAAGATTTTGAATGGATGAAAGCCGCATCTCATGTAAGCCCAAGTTTCGACATGATATCAGAGCAGATTTAATATGGACTCACACCTTATCTGACTCATAGTTGACCATTTATTATCTCCCCTCAACCAAGTCCTGGTTACCCATTTATTGTCTTTCCTCATCTAAATTCATATGTTCGTGTCTGACTTGTGGTTTGTGATTGAAGGCGGGTTCTAAGACGCGTATTTATGTCAAGACACGTTGCCACGCGAGGGCTGTCATGACTGACTTGTGGTTTGTGATTAAGGACAGTGCCTAAGGTGCGTGTGTATGTCAAGTCACGTTGCCACGTGCATGAGGGCGGGTATTGAGAATATAGTCCCACATCGACGCGTGTGTATGTCAAGCCACGTTGCCACGTGAGGACGGGTATTGAGAATATAGTCATACATCGGCGCGTGTGTATATCAAGCCACGTTGCCACGTGATGACAGATATTGAGAATATAGTCCCACATGGCCCGCTTTGAAAAAAATATATGTGGATTATATGAAAATGAGGTGCCACCATCTATAGTCTTAAGATTTTAAATGGATATGAATTTCACTTTATTTCATGTAAGTCTAAGTTTCAACAAATATGCATACCAAATGGGGAATTTCTTGTCATTGGAGATGCAAATACATGTTTAAAATAGATAACCTACCTTTATTTCTATATCTATAATTGGTTAAACAGTTACTAAGATTTCTAATATAATTAAATAAAATAATTAATACCCAGACAGCGATATTTGACTATATATTTGTACGAATTCATGGTCCCCAGTCCACAATGACCCGTCGCATTTTCTTTTTTCTTTTTTTTTTTTAAGGTTGAACCTGAATGACTAAAGACTTCATTATCTAAGATTTTGTGCACCATATAAATTGGGATATCTGTTTCCAGTAAATAGCTCCAAGAGTTTATTTTATCTTATTATATTTATAATGTATAACTCCAAACTCTTAATAGGATTCTAACTTCTATATTGCTTCCCCAAAAAAATATTCCATTTTGCGGATCCCTTACTTTGGTCATCACGTATAATTTTCGTACTTTTTTCACTGAATTGTACTTGTACGGGTAATCTTTTTATTTTATGTTTGGTTTGTCTTGTATATGTATAGAGAAGATGATAGCGTGAACAATGCAAACTAATTAGCATACAACTAATGAATAGATTTTGAAACATGCATAGTATGTTTTTTTGCATATTTTAATGTGCACTTAGTTATTTAGAAAGAATATTATGTGCATTCAAACCTCTATATAAATTTAATAAAACCAATTATGTTTTTCGTTCCTCCGTATTCAATCAAACTGCACAAGTAATGCGACTGCAGAAGGGGGAGAATTCGAACGACATTTTCATTAAACTTTGATTTTGCTTTTTCACAGGAAAAATTGTTTTAAACGATCTTTCTTGTCAAGCTCCTCACTTTCGGCATTTTCCACGTATATGCCTACACTTAGTGGTCGTATATCCATCAAATTAAGAAAACATGAATATGATTCTTAAATAATTATAATAGTTAATCTGTAACTATTAGAAAAATAGACCAGGGGAAGGGAGGGGGCCGGATGAAGACTAACAACAACAACATTACCCCATTGGCATATATGATTCTGTCTATGGCGGGGTATAGGGAGGTCGGATGTACGCAACCATACCCATGTGTTAGAAACACACAGAGGTTGTTTTCCGATGACCCATAGTGAAAATTGTGTGTCGATCAACTGCAACTTCATAATATAAGAAGCGCAGTCAATTTAGTGAATCATTTTGCTTTATTCCATCATATTCCAAAGTCAAGGAAGGGTGTGTCCTTGACTCCATCGGAAATGGAAAGAAGGATGAAGACTAAACAGCATGCAAAACATATATACTAGCAAATGGATTCAGTAATTTACTTTCTTATCGCACTAATGTTACCATAGTTGATTCATTAATTGCATATATATTTTCTGACACAAAATAAACAACAAAAGGAGCATCTAATGTTGGATTTAATTTAATAAATCCCTGAATAGGACCGTTTAATCGAATCAATGGACAAAGTAACAAAATGCGGAAAAGTATACCTTGCTCCATTGCTGTTGTTAATCTGAACACGTACACTGCAATTGCTCCGGTTGATGAAGAATCTGGCGTGATCCAAGGATTCACGACCTCCCACCAATTGTTGATATACCCCTTGAACGGAATCAACAATTCACTGCTTTACCCGATGGAGAGGCTAGACAGTGTGGGCTTTATAGAACAAATTGGCACACCCTCCCTCTTTACTGTGTATAGCCGTTTTTCACCTCTGATAGTATGAGGAGATTAAGCGTTCTTTATATAGAGGGGATGGAAGGATCTGATAGGTATAAGGTTTTAAATTTAATCTTAAATTTAAAACTCAACCTTATCTTCCTATTAAATATTATCCAATATTTAATTATTGTGCCAATAATTATCTACTAGCCACACGTGGGTTGTCGCCCCTCGGGGACCAGATGTCGTAACTTTATGGTCACTGCACTTTGAGCCCATCCATCGCGGTCTCTGACCATATGACTGTCTACATATTCGGGGTTTCCATTTAGACCATACTATACATCCACGAACATACCCGATGATCACTTAACGTGTGGATGTTTTACGTAATAATTAATATTATTACGTGACATATGTGACATATGTGACATATAATATTATCATACATAACGTCCATCTTATGATTAATTCGTATAAACTTTATCAACGTGCTGCGCATCACACGTATCTCGAATTAATCCCAACAATCTCCCACTTGGACTATGTATGTATCTTAAAGATTATATGTCACTCCTTTTGAGCTCATATACCGTACGTCCTTTAGTGTGTCTTTCCTTTTCTGGTCCATCAGCAAATGTTAGCAAAAGACTTAAGCCGCACGTCGCCACATTGAATTAGTGACTAGTCCCTCTTAAATCATGATACTAACATTCTACTGAATGACATGGATACTGAAATGGATATGTAGTGTGGAATTAATATGCCAGGTGATCATACATATCTAATTCCAACTTGGCCCTCTTTAGCGAGATCAATAGAATTCAGAATGTATGCCGTAACTGCTTAATGTACATTACTTCTGCAGAAAAACTTTAATATAACCGGAATGTACATTATACTGTATGTCTGAAATAAACAACTTTATTGAACACCAGAAAAACCTCACAGACTCCCACTAGGATAAAACATCCTCAACTGGACTAAGACCCATACGGCTAACATGCTTGTGAAACACAACCGGTTCCACGGCCTTAGTCAAAGGGTCGGCCACCATAGAGTCTGTACTAATGTGCTCAATACTAATCAGACCACTCAGAATTCTTTCTTTAACAGCCAGATACTTCATCTCTATGTATTTCGCTTTAGATGAACTCCGGTTGTTGTTTGAATATAGCACCGCATCTTTACTGTCACAGTAAATCCTCATTGGAGATAAGATAGTCTCCAATACCCGCAGCTCTGTGACAAAATTGCGAAGCCATATCGCCTGATTGGATGCGTGGAAGTAAGCTACGAATTTCGCCTCCATAGTGGAGGACGCCAATAAGGTCTGTTTCGTGCTTTTACATGAGATCGCACCTCCAGTTAGGGTAATAACATAGTCTGAGGTCGATTTCATGCTATCATAGCATCCAGCAAAATCGGAATCTGTATATCTAGTGATCTCTAACTTATCAGATCTCCGATACGTCAGTACGTGTTGTTTCGTTTCTTGTAAATATCTTAGCACCCTCTTTGTTGCGGTTCAGTGATCCTTACCCGGATCAGAGAGGTATCTGCCTAACATTCCTGTAATGAATGCCAAGTCTGGTCGTGCACATACTTGGGCATACTTTATACTCCCTACTACCGAAGCATAGGGAGTATTCCTCATTTCCGAACGTTCAAACTCTGTTTGGGGACATTGTTTCAGACTGAATTTATCTCCTCTTGCCACAGGGGTATTAAGTAGTTTACACTTATTCATGCTATACCGCTTCAACACCTTTTCGATGTATGCTTGTTGTGAGAGAGCTAAGATACCTTGGGTACGATTCCTCCTTATCTCAAGTCCCAACACATATGAGGCTTCACCAAGGTCTTTCATCTCGAAATGCTTTCTCAGAAAGGCTTTGGTGTCGCTCAACGTGTTTACATCGTTTGTTGCAAGCAGTATATCATCTACGTACAAGATCATAAATATGAACTTGCTCCCACTAAACTTGTGATACACACATTCGTCAATTTGGTTTGCCTCAAAACCGAAGGAGGCAACCACTTTGGCGAATTTGAAGTACCATTATCGAGACGCTTACTTGAGCCCATAGATGGATTTCTTTAGTCGACAAACCATGCCTTTTGGATCTCCCACCTCGAATTGAGGCGGTTGAACCATGTAAATGGTTTCGTCGAGTTCTCCGTTTAGAAACGCAGTCTTAACATCCATCTGATGTAGCTCAAGATCTAAGTGTGCCACTAAAGCCATGATTATCCGGAAGGAATCCTTCGTAGATACTGGAGAGAATGTTTCCATTTAGTCTATGCCCTCTTTTTGGGTAAACCTTTTAGCAACAAGTCGAGCCTTATATCGTTCTACGTTGCCTTTTGAATCCCGTTTGGTTTTAAATATCCATTGGCAACCAACGGGTTTCGAACCTTTAGGCAACGAGACGACATCACATACCTTGTTGTCGTGCATAGACTTTATTTCTTCTTCCATGGCTTTTATCCACTTTTCTGAATTTCGACATTGCAATGCTTGCTGGACGTTTTCGGGATCATCGTCCAACATACCAATATCGAATTCATGTTCTTGGAGATACATCACATAGTCGCTAGGTATGGGGTTTCTCCGTTCACGAGTGGATCTCCTTAGGGGCACTTGTTCTTGAGATACTATAGGTTCCTGAACTGCATCAGCCGACAATTCATCGGGTTCTTCAGTAACTTCCTTAGGAACATGAACTTGTTCCTGTGGAGCGTCACTACTGGGATGAGGTACCTCAGGTGCGGGTATCACTGATGCTATCTCCCCAAAAGATGGTTCGATTCGCATTTCTGTCGCATCTGAGTGTGCCTCATCTAACTCGATGATCTGCTGATGCAAATCATTCCCCCCCGGAACCAAAGTATCCTCAAAGAACTTTACTGAATTTGTCTCGAAAAACACTTTACTTGTGGGATTGTAGAATTTATACCCTCTTGACCTTTCCGAGTAACCAACGAAATAGCAACTAACTGTTTTGGTGTCCAGCTTTCTTTCATTTGGTCTGTAAGGTTTTGCCTCTGCTGGACAGCCCCAAACCCTTATATGGTTAAGGCTAGGCTTACGCTTAGTCCATAACTCATAAGGGGTCCTTATCGTTGCTTTAGTTGGTACTCGGTTGAGGATGTAAGCTGCAGTTTTAAGCGCTTCTCCCCAGAGGAATAATGGTAGTGTAGTTTGACTCATCATACTACGCAAGATATTCATAAGTGTACGGTTTCGTCTTTCAGCTACACCATTCATGCTTGGTGACCCAGGCATGGTGTACTGAGGGACGATTCCGTTTTCCTCTAGGTATTTAGCAAATAGTCCTGGACATTGTTCTCCTGATCCATCATATCGACCGTAGTATTCACCCCCACGGTCCGATCTGACGGCTTTAATCCTTTTGTTGAGTTGTAACTCAACTTCAGCTTTAAAGGATTTGAACATGTCTATTGCTTGCGCTTTTTCTTTAATTAAGAATACGTAGCCATATCGCGAATAGTCGTCAATAAAGGTGATAAATAAGAGTGGCCATTTCGAGTAACCGGATGAAATGGGCCACTAATATCGGTATGAATCAACTCTAATGGACTATTTGCACGATTTGCTTCATATCTTCGGACTTTAGTTTGTTTTCCTTTAGCACAAAATACACACGACTCTAAGTCAGTTAAGTCTAAAGGATTGAGAATTTCTGTTTTGACAAGACGTTCTATTCTGTTTTTGGACACGTGTCCTAAACGTCGATGCCAAAGTGATCCTGAATTCTCATGAGTTAATTTTTCTTTAACGTTTCGCGTTACAACATGCAAGGTTTCCTGATTTGAAGCAACATTTATTGAATAAAGTTTATCAATTTCGGACATTATACCGTGACCAATCAATCTAGAAGCATGATAAAGTTGGAAATTTCCATTTCTAAAATAACCGTAATATCCACTTTTATCCAATCGATAAAACGAAATAAGATTTCGTTTAAACGATGGCACTACAAAAGTGTCATGCAAATCTAGATAGAAACCGGATGTCAACAGCAATCTGAAATGCCCGATGGCTTCAACCTTTATGCCACTGCCATTTCCCCAATAGACGTATCTTTCATCGTCTCTTGGTTTTCTATGGCTTAGGCAACCTTGCATAGTCACAGATAGGTGAGTCGTGGCTCCCGTATCGACCCACCAAGTGGCTATATCCGAAACAAAATTAACTTCAGAACAAACTAAGAATGTACCCTTTTTCTTGAGACAAGATATATAACCGGTACAATTCTTCTTTAAATGTCCTTCCTTATTGAAAAAGAAACAAGTCATGCTTTTGGGTGCGTCAGTAATAGGCACCCCCTTTTCCTTTTGACTTGCCTTTTGCACAGTAACCATTTCCGCAGCTTTGCGTTTCTTACCACTGAACTTGGTGGCGACAGCATTCATAACTTTATGCACCCTTATGCTGTCGATTCCACGGTACTGTTTCGAGCAAAGTTTCTTTAAGAGATTGTCTGCCTCGGCTTTCTCATTCTTTACATATCTTTGCTCGAGATCGGCTAAAAATTCTTTAGTCGTCGTGGACTCAGAAACGTGTCCCCTGAAGCATTTGGGGATAGTCTTTTGCATGACCATAAGACACATGCGATTTGATCGTAGCCAGCGTGCCATGTGAGATTTTTCCTCACTGGTACTTTCGTGTGTTAGCACAGCTGGACGATCTATCTGTAACGCATTGTCTAGATCAGCAATCCCCATAAAGATCTCAAATTGATCTTTCCATTGTTTATAGTTTGAACCGTTCATTGTAGGAATATCCTTAATGTTAGACATTATTGCTGAAAAGTAAACAAGAAACGAACTTAAATACACAACACGTGTAATCTTTAAACTGCATACAAACCAAAATATCAAAATAGAACCCCGATTCCATCTACCAATTGTCTTCCAATATTGGGGCTCTTTGGAGTCATCCCAATACCTTCCAACAATTGGGTGTAGTGGTCAATATGACGGCTCTCCAAGCACAGGTTAACCACTTTCCTTTGGACCGATGAGTTAACCTACGCTTTTAAAGCTTCGCTGCCGGCCCTATTTGGGTCCACTACCATGCTCATATGTGTCTTCGACAATCACACCTTCCTTTGGGCCGGTCAATGATTGCCTCCAACACATACATGCCCTTCACGATCATAACAAATATAGTGGCGATGATATGATTGCCGCACTTTAAGGGGATCATATTAAAGCCCTACATTTGCTAAGTCGCGTAACTTTATGGTTCTAAATGATCCGCAGTTTCCTGACTGACCCTTTTGCACGACCGTGCATACTTAACACCAACATCTGTTTTGTTTTACTTAAACCAATTCGAACTAGCTTGATTCTCTTTACGGCTCAATTAAGAACCACCTTGAACCAAGCTCGGTTCTTCTTACGGTTTAAGAAACAATATCTTTATCAATCAATTTAACAAGTGATATAACCTTATGATGGGTCACATTGAGTGTGAAGTGAACCGATTCAGTAATACCCACTTGCCATAAGGGTGTATTACCATTCCACATAATTTCCAGGCCACCGGTGGAGTCACAATGGTCTCGCTTAAGTACCGGCTTTCTTAGATAAAACTATGTGTACGGTGTTTTTATCACAACTCAATGAGTCATCTATCACGAATATAAACCGCATTGATTGATAAGTGTTGGTTAATTCAGTCAACTTAGCCCATCGAATTAACTTGGTTGAACTCGGTCAAACCGGGTCAAGCAAGATTCGGATCCTTATTGGGTTAAGTTCCTTAACTTTATTTTATTTATTTATTTATTAACATGCATAAACATAAGGCATAAATAAATAAATAAACAAATAACTGCATGCATATAAACATAATAATGCAATAACCGGAAATTAAACTTAACACTTGATTATTATTATTTTGGATTTCTTTAAAATAATAATAATAATAACAAGAATTTATTATTATTATTACTATTTTCCTTAATAAACTTTAAATAATAACAATAATAATGAAATTATTATCATTATTATTTACTTTATTTTCTTTAAAAGAACTTTAAAATAATAATAATAATAATTACTTATTATTATCACTATTTTTCTTTAATAATAATAACAATAATAATCAAATTATCATCATTATTATTATTATTTTCTTTAAAAGGAGACTTTAAAATAATAATAATAACAACAATTTATTATTGTTACTATTTTTCCTGAAATAAACTTTCAATAATAATAATAAGGAATTATTATTATTTAAATAAATAAAATTGAAAAAAAAGGGGTTGGGGCGCGGGTCGGGTCGGGTCAGACCCGCCCGGCCCAGTTTTTGAATTCCAGATTTTCTTTTTTTTGTTAAATACTGTGGTGGGCCGAAGCCCTTTCTGATCCTGGTCAGGGCCGGGTTAGGCGCCCGGCCCAAATCTGATTCCTTTTTTTTAATTTAGCTGTAATTGGGCCGAGTCCAATTTTCGAGCCGGGTTGAATCCAGATCAAACCGAGCCCAGCCCAGCCAGCCCACTGTCAGGAGCAAAAATGCTCCAGAATTTTCGGTAACAGGAGTTGACCACATCATGACCTCCATGTTTCAATCTCAGGCGCTTGCCACTGGGCTGGCAGCCTGCTGTGCTTTATTAAAGGAGGGTTTAAGTTTATACTACAATAAACAGAATACCAGAAAATCAAAAAAGTCCCTGAAATTTCGGCCAAAGGATTCGAGCACTGGACCTCCTTCTGGCGGAAAGAGGCTTGACCACCAGGCGAGCATCGGCTTTTGTCCAAGTAAGGTCGCGGTTTGTATTAAACCAAAAAACAGAAGCTTTTTCTTAACCAAAAATCATTTCGGAAAAACGTTTTGACCCGAAAATTTTTCCAATTTTCAGCATGAACAGATTAACAATAATGATTCGATTAGGTCTGCTCTGATACCACTTGTTGGATTTAATTTAATAAATCCCTGAATATGACCGTTTAATCGAATCAATGGACAAAGTAACAAAATGCGGAAAAATATACCTTGCTCCATTGCTGTTGTTAATCTGAACACGTACACTGCAATTGCTCCGGTTGATGAAGAATCTGGCGTGATCCAAGGATTCACGACCTCCCACCAATTGTTGATATACCCCTTGAACGGAATCAACAATTCACTGCTTTACCCGATGGAGAGGCTAGACAGTGTGGGCTTTATAGAACAAATTGGCACACCCTCCCTCTTTACTGTGTATAGCCGTTTTTCACCTCTGATAGTATGAGGAGATTAAGCGTTCTTTATATAGAGGGGATGGAAGGATCTGATAGGTATAAGGTTTTAAATTTAATCTTAAATTTAAAACTCAACCTTATCTTCCTATTAAATATTATCCAATATTTAATTATTGTGCCAATAATTATCTACTAGCCACACGTGGGTTGTCGCCCCTCGGGGACCAGATGTCGTAACTTTATGGTCACTGCACTTTGAGCCCATCCATCGCGGTCTCTGACCATATGACTGTCTACATATTCGGGGTTTCCATTTAGACCATACTATACATCCACGAACATACCCGATGATCACTTAACGTGTGGATGTTTTACGTAATAATTAATATTATTACGTGACATATGTGACATATGTGACATATAATATTATCATACATAACGTCCATCTTATGATTAATTCGTATAAACTTTATCAACGTGCTGCGCATCACACGTATCTCGAATTAATCCCAACATCTAACTCTCCTTACATTGCACATGATTAACAAACATTCTGTCATGCAATAAAAGCTCAAAAAGTGCTAACCCAGAAAATAAAAAGAAAAAAAGACCACGATATATAAAGCGCGATATTAATATTCTTAGCTTGTGAAGGTATAGATTGGTATTTGAGATATAAGAATCCAATACAATATAATACGAGTATTTTGTTAAGTCTCCCTGGACAAATTATCCCATGCGTCCTGGGGTTTCTTTTAATGGAATCAGAGCTTGCTTTGCCCACGTGGAAAGATTTTATTTGATGCATTACGGCCGACATGTTATAATGGATGGATCTAAGAAAAGTTACTCCAAAATGGGATCTTCCAATGGAGAAACGTCGTTCTTTTTTCTTTTTTCTTTTTTTGGGATAAAAGAAGAATATATTTTTCAAAAAATTGTCAAATTAACACAAGATTGAGAAAAGAATCTAAACTTTTTGTTTAATTTCTATCTAAAATTCGTGTAGAAGTAATCATAAAACCTTGAGGAAGAAATCTCGAAAGATTGAGCTAAGACAACCAAATACCTTTCTCTATATCAAGAAAGCAATACTTAGAGAATAAATTAACAAATTACATTAGTAATAACCAATTATATGACAATATAAAATTGTGGTGTGTGACTGCTAACATATATATATATATATATATATATATATATATATATATATATATATATATATATATATATATATATATATATATATGAGACAGCTACAGAAGAGAACATGGTAGTTATAGTCTTAACCCTCTCAAACTGCATATTGTTTGTTGTAGGGTTCTAGATTGTTAATATGTTTCTGAAATACTTGGAATTCTATTCTAATTTGGTCAACCTTTTGCTCTTGATTGAGCTCTTAAACTTTTATAGATGGTTCAAGTGATTGTATAGGTTAAGTAGAAAGGTTTGCGCACACTATAGACAAATCCTATAGAAGACATGGGTTTGCTCCATATTATCAGTCAAAAGGCATAGAAAGGATACCGGCTAATCAAATCTCAGTTTCAGAAGAAAATTATCAAACTCTTGATGTCCAAGGGCATTACTCTATAGACTGATGATCAATTAGCCCCTTATGACAATTGTTTAGGGCCTCAAGAAATGCCAAGAGGAACAGCCCATTGTCTGTGTTTCCAAAAGTTATCACACAAGATCGGTATCATCACCTGGTTCAATCACTGCAAACTGCTCACTTCAACACTCAACAAGCTGTGAAAGAACATAGCATAAATGCAGCAACAGTCATGTCAGTTGGTAAGGACTGAGGTAATTGTCTAGATTGAAACAATATGAAATTCATTCAAGTTATTTTAATGTACAAGATGTGTTTTTTCTTTTATAGTAGTTTACATAGACTCCAACGGCTTTATTTTTCTTACAGTGACCTGATTTCTTCTACATTAACTTGATTCGATATCTAATGGCTATAACGGTAACGACTAATTACATGCTCAGCTCAGACATATGTACATTTGAGATTTTAAGCTACTATATTTACATGTAAAAGACTGAATGTTGCAGCTCGGCTTCAGCTTTGCTGCCTAATTGGTTGTGCCTTCACCTCGGTTATGCACACCTTTATTCTAGCTCTTTTTCACCTCGTTCATTTATAGTTTTGTGCTTCTCTTCACCTCGGCTCTTCATTTCTTTGCCTAATGCCTTGGTCACCTCGTACGGTAGCATTCCTTCATCTGCTCATCATAGATTCACTTCTGCAACATGTATATTTTACTTTCTTGGTATGGCTGCTAATATGTTCAGCTCGGTACAGTTAGCCTGAGCTCGGGTAGGCTTATATTTTTACAGTAATGATGTATTTAGCTTCAATAAGTTGTTTGATTGGATAATAGACTCTGGAGAAACTGATCACATTGCCACATCTCTCTGTGTATCTTTAGTTCATATAGGTTAGTTGACAACATAATGGTTAAATTACCTAATGCATGGTACTTCAGTGAAAGTAAGACACACAGGCACAGTCAAACTATCAAAACAATTGGCTCTGTCGGATGTATTACATGAACATGATTGTGTTAACTAGAAAATTTGGTCGTCCATATATCTCAGTGCAGCATCAAATTTAACAAATCTAGTGCACATAAAGCTTCTGTTGGTCAGTCTTCTCAAGTCAACGATACTATCTGGCACTTTAGGCTGGAACATCCCTCAAATAAAATTCTACAAGCAGCCAGGCAACATGATACATCTGTGTCTGTCTCTGATTATTCTTTTTGTCCAGTATGTCCCATGGCAAAACAAAAAAAAGTCCAATGGTTATCTTTTTTTGACCATTAGTCGTTTGATTTCGTGAATAACGTTTCGTTTAGCTAGATGAATCCGAATTCAAAAACCTAATATTCGGTTCGACTCACTTTGAACATATCAACTTCCTGCCATCCATAGTTTGATTTCGTGAGTAACGCTTCACCCCATCCTCAATGGTTATCTTTTTTGGACAGTTAGTCGTTTCATAGTTGCTCCAAAAACAACATAAAACTTCTCAAACCCGTCGAAATGCATTTTCTTATAGGCTGTCATCTTGCCAAACATATAAGCAGACTCCTCATCCACACATACGATTAGCAGAGATCACCAAGATCTCACCATCGCGTCCAAACTTGAATGTCAAACGTTTGAGATATGTGATGTATGTAGAGAGTAATTTAAAGCCCATGCCTGCTTTAGGCAATTGTCACAGCATATGCAACTGGTAACTTGGCTTTATATCATGCTACAAACGATCATATGCTACAACTGGATATTCTAAATTCTGCAAACTAAGCAGGAATCCAGATGGAGAACTATAGCAAACCTCAAGAGATTATCATAGAAATATTTACATTCTGCAAACTTAGCAAGAAACTTAAATGTAAGGACTTCTATGTTCATCCATGTCGTACATTTCATGCACTAGTTCTTGATTCTCATCCCACCATCTCTTTGCTTCTGATTCTGTGAATTTCCTCCGACTGCCGAAAAAGAAAACAAAGTCCATAAGAGCTTTGATTTGGCCAGAAGAACAATTAATAAAATCTCTGTGTAGAAATAAAATAAAATAAATAAATAATAATCTTGATGTTTAGGCCTTTGATATTCAAGCAACGCAGAGTAAATTAACCCTGAAGCATAACCCTTTTTCACAACAGAATAGATCAGTTTAGTAGGTTTTGGTAACTAACTATCTATTAGAATAACACTCTAAAGAGAGAATGGGAGAAAAGCTTGTCCAAGGTTATTTCAATGAATCAAGGGTCTGAATAATCATAAATAATTCGCCAACACTGACTGCTCGGAGGTTTTAATACGCGAAAATCAGGGGTTGAGTTACCTGAATCTAACCCGCCTGAGGCTCTTCTGCCCGTTAGATAGCTTTGAACATGTAATGTAGACACCAGGCTGATATTGTTCTGTCCATTCATGCTTCAAAAACTCATTTCCAGCTTTTATGTCACAAGACTTCTGTACTGATTCCGTTTCTCCATTGCAAGATTGTCCATCGAAGTCTTTTGAAGCGTTGGAGATAATCAGAGGAAAGGTAGATGGGCTCCCAATATTTCGGTTTTCAACAAGCTCTAAATCAGCACCAATCACAAAGTTGCCAAGATGTGGATTATCAGTATTAGTGGGTGCAAGTTGGTCAAAGTTTACACTAGCGTGATCGCTGCTATCTCTTCTGTCAGAGAAACTATCTGATAATGCATGAATCTGCGCATCAGATGATTCATCATCAGTAAAATTCCATTTCATTTAAGAATGTAACTGTATGTTGCAACAAACGCGACTGAATACGAACGAGAAATGGCCAAAACCAAAGAAACAGATAAGATAGATCATTTCTCTCACGTTTTATTTATTGATTTTTTTGAGTCATAGTCTAAATACTACCATCCTTGTATGCCTCCCAATGCCTAATGCATAATATGCGTCTTTAAAATACGCCTTTCAAAAATATTATCTCAACCGTGGTTCCGTCCCTATATATCTCAAATTCTCACTTAAATACTATACCCTCTACATAACACCGGCTACATGAATCAATTGTATCCGTTGTACTCTATCACTGACTATCTGCTCTCCAGTTGTCATATAAAGTTGTATCCTTTCTTATTGTCTCTCTCCATGTCTTCTTTAGTCTCTCTCTTCCACGTTTAACATGCACCTTAATCATTGTCTCACACCGTTTAACAGGTCCATCTGCAGAACGCTTTTGCAAATGCACATACACATAAGACATGCACATACACATAAGAGATAAGACATCTAGTTAACCGTAAGTTCTTCTAGAGTAATTGAGTGCAAAACAACCTAACAAAGGCCTCATCGTATTCTCGCTCTGCTATATACAGCTTTCAAACTCCTTGCTTATTATGATCATTTTTTCCCCATAATATGGGACCAATATAGGTGAAAAGGCATCCATACATGGCACACTGGACAATTTACCTCAGGAAGTCAATGAGGGAAAACTTCTTTATTACTAAACCAACTATTGGATCTAAATAATATGTTAAAACAAAATGCTACCTATTATAATTGGCCAGCTTACCCTTGTTGCCAATACCCGTATGAGTTCCTTGGCTGCTTTACTCTTGGCTGCCTCATCCTTTGCTACTGACCAAGCTTCCTCAGTTTTTTGCTTGTATTCTTGGATCTTCTCCTTCCTTGTCTTGCATAGCTTTTTGAGATCCTCAACCTTTTGGAGTTGGATAAAAACTCGGATGAAGAATTATTTGAACAGTATCTTTGAATGAAAAAGTAAGCAGTAGACGTTATGTATCAGATAGCATACAAATGACCAGTTAGATAAACCTGTTGCTATAGCATAAATCAGCAAATAGGAATCCCTGAATACAATAACATGATTCATCATATAGCCAAGCATTCGGATTACTAAATGTGAGAAGCAGGAACATACTTGAATCTGTAGTCTATGAACCTCCTCAGCAACATATTTTCTTGATCGAGAGAACCCTTTCTCCTCAGGTACAGAACTAATATTAAACTTTGGTGGAAAGGAAAACTCAGAGCGGCAAGGAAATGGAGAAAACACGTTCCTCAGAGACGCGTCAGAAGACATTGGGATTTGTCCTTCACCATTGATCTTGAAAACTTCTGGGCAAGATACCTGCCCCCATCTTTGCAGTCCATCACAGAGAGCTGAAACAGAATCCAATTGCTGGTTTTGCACTTCTCTACTCTCATTTGAGAAACTCTTTGACAATTTCATTCGACTCCATCCAGTACTTCTTTCTCCTTTGTCATATCTTTCATCAGCCATTATCTTCTCTGACATTGATAATGGTCTTGGTGTTCCGATCCTACCCGTACTAGAATCTGCTATCCTTTCCAGCTTCTTGAAGCATTGACCACAGACTCGAGAAGGACCAACTTTGTTAGGTGCAAGAGATGCATTAGTGGCTTTGTGGCCACAGCACGAGCGGCAAAATAAAAGACCACAATGGTTGCACTTATGCTTTTTCCTGGTAAATCCGAAACTTGTAGCACAGCCACTGCAAGTTGATTGATCTGCAGTAAAGATAGATTTATGCAAACAAATGGCGGCTGTAGAACTTGATCCACAGGTAATATGCTCCACCTTCCTGTCGCGTAAGGCCTCAACCAATGTTGGAGAGTTTCGATCCTTTGTATCACCTAATCCCAACTGTCCATTTGCACCTTTTCCCCAGGTATAAGCAAATCCCTTTGCTGTTAAGGCAGCAATATGATATGATCCAACAGAGATCTCTGTAACGCGTTCATCTATAAGCTTTCCTTGCACCAATGTGATTGATTTATCTTTTACATGTGGATCCCCCAATTGCCCATGAACTGTGCTTCCCATTGTATATATCCTGCCCATATTAGTCAGTCCAACAGTGATCATTCTTCCACAGCATACTTGAACGAAATCATGCTCAACAAGCTGTTCCACACATTTTGGTACAAGTTTCCTTTCCTGATCAGAATGCCCAAGCTTTCCTTCATCCCCATCCCCCCATGTAAATAATTTTCCGACATTATGACCGGTTTTAGAATGTTGTTTTGTAAGGTCTACTACAGCAGCAGTATGCCACAGTCCACATGCAACAGATATCACGTATGAACCCCTCAGCGACTCTACTTCTTTCGGTTGAGTAGTACTTTGGAGATTCCCATGACCAAGTACTCCAAAAGTTCCATCTCCGAATGTATACAGCTGACCAGTCATAGATACAATTGCTGTATGCCATTCACCACAGGCGACATGGACAACCAATAGTCCAGATAAAGAGCCAGAAACTTTGCGCGGCAGCCAATGCCTTTGGCTTCCATTGTGAAATACTATGTCAGCATCACAACCACTTTCACCCCACATGTAAAGTTCTCCGGAGTCTGTAAGAGCACATGTTTGGTACTCACCACATGTTACTGATTTTACGCAGACTCCGCTAAGTGAGCCGACAATCCTTGGACTTGTGGCATCAATATCAAGTTTATGCCCAAGCCTACCCTTTCTCCCTTCACCCCAGCAAAAGATTTCACCCTGCTTTGTAGCAAGAGCTGCATGTTTTCCTCCAAGGGATATTGATGCTATATCTAACATCATAGCGGAGTCGAGTAATTTGGGTAGTAAAGCATCACATGGAGACTCCCAACACGCGAAACCTCTTTCAGCTCCTTCTCCCCATATCAAGAGATCCCTTAACACAACCGCATCCGATTTATTAGAAGCGGGAGGTTGACGGAGACACTGCATCTCGCCTTTTACGGTGGCACAAAAGCGTTCCTTCTGATTAAGACAATGTGGCTCCGCGTTGGTTGATCCTGAGCTTAAGCTGTGCACTGCATAATGCTTACTTGATAGACTAGATTCCGAATATATGCTATCAGAAGGACATGATAAACCACCATCAGAAAAGCCCCTCTTTGAAGGCGACTGTGTTGGACTCCCATTAATACTCAGGACCTGCAGATTAATAATATAGGTAACACCTCCAAAGAATTGCAGCTGGTAAAGAGATAATTCAGATAATTTCTCGGAATAGAGGAACAGGTCAGGTCAACAAGGTCAAATATTGGAGGAGAAAAAGAAGAAAATTCAGGAGATGACATTCCATCAGAAAAATTTCACACTTAAGTGAACCAATGGTAATGATTACTATTACAAGAGGTCAATTGGGTAGAGAGAAACCAAGGGTTAAAACCACATAATAAGACAAGTTTGCAGGCTTTATATAATTTTTTTAAGTACTACTTGTCCCTAAAGGGTCGGATTTCACATCAACCGTTCTTAACCATAGACGGGAGACTCTAAGGTAATAGGATGATGCTGTATTACTTGTAGCTAATGCTGAAAAACTGCTGCGATTTCACGTCATCAACAGTTCTCAATTTAGCATTTTGTATATTTTCTTGGTCTGTATGGTTCCTTTCTCTTGGGCGACATGAGGGGAAGGTCTATTTCATTCCGAAATATAAGTTTCATTGCCTATACTTCTCCTTCAGTACAGTGCTGCACATATTCAACTTTAATCATTGATCAAAGACAAATATTTACTTTTCACAAACATTTTTTCTTACTTTTTTCTTCAGAGGACTAAAACCTATTAACACCTGCCTCAATCCAAAAGAGAATTATTTCAATTAATCAACTTTCGTAGCCAGATTATATTTTGGAACAAGGACATTCAAGGCACGCGGTATGCATGCAAACCCTGTACTAGGTGCCTCAGGAAATTTTGCAAAACATTGCCAGAGGGTAGTTGCATTACAGACCTTGGTTTTGATACCAACCAAACACGCCTTGTTGACATAGTTTAAAAAGAAAGGTCTCATCTTCTTATTCAAAAGATGAACTTTAATAATCAAATAAACATATGCATCAAAACCTTAGATGATTTGGCACTGGAAAGTCCAAACATGTGTTTTCTCCACATGTAACTAGCAGGGCTACTGACACAACTTTGTGCCCCTCGTTGTTTCAGAATGCCTGATGGACTTTGATGTTGGCTCCTGGATAAAATAACTTGCAGCCCTAGGTACCAAGAATCAGTCTGCCTTTTGTCCTTGCATATCTGTGAGAAAATAAAAGGCATAATGAAGGTAGCAATCTACAAGAGTGTTTTAAACTTGAGCATATGTGAATAAGCAACAGATTTAGATGAAATTGATACCACGTGCAGATAGCGTTCACCATTTGTGTAGAAAAGCGAGAAACTTTGGCTCTCTTTTTCTGCTTGAACTTGTTTCTGGAGACCAACAGATGAAGAATAACATGTCATGTATGTGATAGACTAATAATGAGGATTATAGTATGTGTTCTACTCACTGTACTTTGCCCACGAGTAATGTCAATAACTGAGCTTAATTTCAGTTGTTTTTCCTCCTGACCAGAACACCAAATCAAGAATTTCTCATCCTGAAAGCAGAAGAAAACATTTTCCTTGCATAAGACTTCTCCAGATCCTGATGGACCAAAGCAGGAAGCATTACTGGGCAACACCACAACTGAAAAATGACTTTAATTAAGCAGTAACAAGCATGTCACTGGAACTATCAGATGCAAAAGAGAACATAGTTGACTCACAATTATGTTACTGAGTGCTAGGAGGAAATGTTCTCAATTACTAGCTGCCTCCATTTTTGTTTAGACTCTGCTATAATCACTGTTCTTCAATTTAACCATATTGTGTGCACTCGAAACCATTGCTCACAATTATGCCCTTACTTTTGTAATTCCAATTTTTGTATCAATGCCGATATATCAAATTCTTAGTTCATGCGATTAATTCAACACTCAACAGAGATTTAAACCACAACACACCTTCCGGTAAAAGAATGTTTCATTGGAGCTGATCTGAAGATTACATGTTTAAATAGAATGATGTTGTATATGTACACTCACCATGGACAACCTAAAGGAACATAGTTTGGTTTTCCCATTACTGCCACACTTGAGAAGATGTGCACCCTTCTTTAATGCCATGATTGCCTGCAGGGTATCAGGATCTAAGCTAATGAGATCATCATCCAGACAGGGATAACATGAAAAAAAAATACCATAGTGCAGAGGTGGGATTCATTATAGACACACACACACATCTACCCCCCACCCCCCCACCCCAAAAAAAAGGCATTTTTGTTCAAGATCACCATGCAAACTCAGCGAATGCAGCACCGCTAGACGGATGAATAAAGATGAGGGTTTGATTGAACCCCCTCACACAGCACCCAAACCCCAAGACAATTTAGAATATTAAAAATAAAATAAGAAAAAATAGAAGCCCATCTCAACCTTCTAGCAGATCTCCTATGTTTATAAAAGCAAGAAACGGCCTTTTTATAACAAAATATTTTTACCTAAAACTCTGAACTAGTTCTATAATCGAAAAGTACAAGTATGGAAGCGATCAAGAAGACATCAAGAGCAGAGGACTTCAACCAATGAGGACTGCAATGCACAAAAGGTTAAGTTCTGAAGACAATCCAAAATAACTGCTAAGCAAGAGCCTCCAGTATTTTAGTAACCAGACCTCCAAAAAAAAGCGAAACCTACCAGCATTAACCATAACTCCAAACAAAAAGCCACTGCCTTACATTAAAAAAAAAAAGAAATCCCACCAAAGATCATTTCTATTACAATTTCAAACAACTAAATCATACATGAAACTTCAGATATTCTCGAGGGGGGGAAAAGAAACCAAAAAAGGAGAGAGAAAATGCAACTGTGTGATGAATAAAGCCTGGAGAGCAAGAAGTTAAGAGAACAGAGAAAGAAAAATGACATCTTTGTAGACCTGTTCAATAGCTCTTTGAGAAGGGCATGGAGCAGGAAGATCTTCACCCATGTTCTCCAAAGAATTTCATGCAAAGTCAAACAGAATGGAAGTAAAAATGCAGTATGTAAATAGAAAAGCTATTTGGGAGTGCAGCAGGAGACATGAAGTGGACAGTGAGCAAAAGACTTGGTTTCCTGACAAGGGAACCTTAAAACAATTGAATGTGGGGAGTTTTTTGGCTGTAAAATAGCTATGCAATTTCAAAAATTGTGGGTGGTAAAAGTGAAATTGGAAGAAGAAGAAGAAGAGAAAACTAAATAAATAAATAAAGGGTGCGAGTGGAATCAGTTCATGCCAGCTTTAAGAATTCAATTGATTGATTTTTGTCATGTTAGAATTTAAAGAACCAGCTTTTGCTTTTCCATGGTTGGGGATTCTCTTGTTCCATACTTATTAGTATTCATTTCGTGGATCGTGCCCATTGATACCTTTTTATTTCTTGTGGAAATTACTGTGCTTAAGGCGCACGTGTACCCCATAGAAAGTCTCTAATCATTGAGTCAGAGGTGTTAGTTAACTGTTATAGAACCATAATTATAATTAAAAATGCGCCTATACATTATTTTTACATAAAATAATGACATAATTTGAGAAAAAATATATCAAATATCGATATGACATTTATGTAGATTTCAAACGAATATCATATTTAATATTTTATGTTATTTATAATAATTACATAATTATAATAAAAAATTATTAATCATCAATATGATATGGTTCTAAGCAGTACCTAAGGGTTCAACAAGTTATGTTTATTAAATGGAGGAAGCAACAAACTTGAATAATGAAAAATAAGTGATTTTGAAAACGGTGACGTATATTCCTTGTCCTAAGTTTCCATAAAATGATTTGGTACACTTTTACTTTTACTGTTACAGTAATGAAACCAATATCTTCGCCAAAGGTTGTGAATATTTCTAGAGGTTAATGGAATCATAACGTGTTTAAATATTAATCATTACGACTTATGTTCAATGGGGTAGAGGTATGATTGTTCAGATTAATTTAAATTATTCCTTCTGTTGATTAATTTACATTATAATCAGGTTGACCTTTTTTTTCCCTTGCTGAAAAGTTCATAGATTGTTTTTCTTAATTATTCTTATGTTAACTTAAAATCTTCATGGTTAAATAGAATCATTTGATTGATTATACAACTTACTTGTAGCAACTTAACATAAGTCCAGCAACTCAAATAGAGTCGGTCCCATTTTTAACGAATGAGGCTAATGGAAACCTTGAAGCATAAGATGAAATCCATCACCTTGAGGTTCCAACCGCCCCAAGAGCAAATATACAAGATGCAAATCAAGTCACCTTGAGGTTCCAACCGCCCCAAGAGCAAATATACAAGATGCAAATCAAGAGCATAGCAGCCTCTTAGATTGGGTGAGACCTTACGCGGTGACTCACACAAGGTATTCTTCACAAACTATGCATTCGGCCTAGCACCAGAGGAAGCCCACACTCTGCGTGTCTTTGAAATCGAACTATTGCAAATTCTAACTTGAATACCAACTGGAATATGTCTTTTGGGCAGACTAATAACCTAACTCTATAAGTGAGCATGCGGCTTGTTCGAATTGGCCTAACCGCTCGAGCATACATTCTCGCTCAATACCACAAACATCACTCTAAAAGTTGAAAAACTCTTAAGTCTAGAAATTAATTATTATTAATTCTATTTCAAAGGTCCGAATTCACGTCTTTAAGGTAAGAGAAATGGCATTCAATCGTTCGGCCTATGAATTTTACATTGTTGAACACTCACCGCATATGGCGGGGTATGAGGGTCGGATATATGCAACCGTATCTATATATTAGAAACACAGAGATTGTTTCTCGACTACTCATAATGAAAATTGCGTCAAGCTGTGTCGATCAACTGTTATTTCATAATATAAGAAACACAACCAATTTAGTGAGTTATTTTGTTTTATTCAATCATATTCTAAAGTTAAGGAAGTATGTCCTTGATTCCATTGCAAATAGAAAGTGAATTTTACATGTTGAACATGATTTATGATTGTAGTTTTAAACAAAAATGTTGTTCAATACGAGTTTTTCTGATCTTACGACTATATTATCTTTCCTCCCCTAGGTGTATGTTAATAATTGAATATTAAAAGCTCACGTCTTCAATATACATGAAATGAAAATCCGAAAAGACGAGAGAATTCCTAACTTGCCCTCTATAAGGTGGGTAGTTGTTCTATCAAAATGCAATAATATGCTTGAAGAGTTAGGTTTGGCCAAGAGAAAAATGTCAATGCAAAGAAGGAAAAAAGGTCCCGACTTTTACTGCAACTCCAGCTAGGAACCCTTCATTCCGTTTCTCTAAATAAATAAATGTAAGGATGGTCGGGGGGGGGGGGGGGGGTGAAGGGAAAGAAATAGAAACAGTGCACACATTGTGACGTAAAATTATGTAGAGTTGTCAAAATCACTTTTTTGGCAAACGCCGGAAAATAATGCAACAAAATTATTATTTTTTTATGTCAAAGCATAGTAATGATACTTAAAATTATAAAATGAAATTGCCAAAATAAATAAATTTCATGAATAGGAAGCACCGGAAGAATGTTACATTATTTTATCCTACCTCGACTTGTACCTCACAATTTTAAGGAAAAAAAAAAGTAGTTATTATTATTATTATTATTATTATTATTATTATTATTATTATTATTTTGGACGGATGGGGTGCGAGATGGTATCTCCTCACCCTCAACCCACTGTCCACCGTCCGACACGTAGCAGTAGGGGGTGGAGAGGCTAGGGAGTGACTCTCATCTAGCCTCACTACTCCTGCTGCTACGTGCCGGACGATGGAGTGTCGGACGATGGACAATGAGGATGAGTACAGTGAGAGGATCCGTCACCTGGCGTGCATGGTGACGGAAGGGGGAGGGACTAGAATCGTGGAGAAGAGTTTTGTACTTTAGTTATTATAGTATCTTATGATACATACGGAAATGGCTACACGAAATGAAAGAACAACCACAAGTTCCATCACATTGTTTTTTCACCAAAAGCCAAAAACACAGACTTTAGAGAGAAGAAAAAAACTGCAAATTGCAGAAGCAAAGGAGATTTTGTTGGATAAGAAAATAATATAGGAGCATGTGCATGGGCTACCCCAATGGCACAAAGATCAACTGCAAAATCTCCAAAACCAAAAAACAATCTTGACAATGTAGGTCACTTCACATGAGGGTTGTCATTACCCTATGCTATGAAACATCAAATATAGAGGCATGGCAATAAGTTCTCATCCCTAACTCACTTGTCAAGTTTTAATGTAGGCATATGTTCTTAGGGTTCATGCCCACATGCTATGGGACAAGGTTGACACAATAATAGGCTTCTTAAGAGACAAATGAAAGGAGACATTATAGGGAGTTGCTCAAGAGCTATCCTTTCCATGGCATATGGTCCATGAATGTACGTGTGTTTAACAACAAACAACAACAACAACAACCATACTCATTATATCCCAATGACAGCAAAAGCTATCGTTAGAGTCTGGGGATGGTGAAATACAGACAAACAATATCTTCATCCCAAATATTAGAGAGTTTACTTTCAGTGAGACCCTCACCTCTATATGTACCTTCATATATAGCACAATAATAGTAATTTGTACTAGTGAATGTAGATGTGTTTAAGAGTTCTGTCAAATCTAACAAGGGTGGCCATTTAGTTCTCAAAAAAAAAAATATTTGATTTTGCCAATGGTAAATGTGAAACTCACTTGGTCAAAGACGCTTTTGTACTTGCTTACATGTCTAAAAAATGAAGAATAAAAAACTAAGATAGAGATTTATTGTTTTTTAGTTTATAAGTAATTGCAAAATAATTTGTGTTTATCTTAATCAAAATGTCAAAAAATAATAAAGGGTTTATAAATTACTTTGGCCAACTTATAGCTCAACGTAATCCATATTATATATACACAAAGTGATAATTTGATTGAAGTTATTCAAGGATATCTTTCACCCTCACATATTTGACAAATGACAATTTTGTAAATGCTCACAGCACCTATTCTTTTACATTCCTCATCCTATTATTGTTTCCTGACCAATCAAACAACTTTCTACGAGCCAGTTCTTCATTCGATCTAACCACTTACGATAGAAATACGTGGAAGCGGATGATTTTCTCAGACATGAAAATACGAGCCAGTTCTTCTTTTTTTTTTTCTTCAATATAAACATGAAATATCCCGTTGATATTAAATTAAAGTGAAGTTTTTAAATTAAAGTGAAGCAATTGTGTTTTTACAAGGTTTTTTTTATCTCTTAAGTTTACTTTTACTTTCTTCTTATCGACATCTAAAAGTTAAAAGACATTACATGTTACTGGATGAAACGTTTGATTTATATTGTCATGTTGTATGTTATTAAACACATATGCTATAGATTCGAATTGAGTTCAGTGATAATGGTTATTACCTACCAGAGTTCAAATTTCTACCTTCTTTCTCATATGTAAAAAGAAAAAAAAAAACAATGATAAATACACATCTCTTTTCTTATAAATACATTTTTTGCTAGATCAATGGTCAAAAAATGAAACATGAGATAAAATCAATTGTATAAAAATGACAAAGTGGGGGGAAAAGAAAAAATCTATTAGTTTAATTAAGAAAATTTACTTTTATCACAGGTTTAGAAGTAAACTCAAAACTATGTGCAACGACTTTGTCAGAACCACCGTGTGAGATGGACGACAATTTTGACATAACACGTACGCCAATTTGATTTTTGGCACACCGCGGTTCTGACATAACCACGGTGGACGACGTCATTTTTATCAAAATATCTCATTGACACATAATGTTTATAAAAAAGTTTAGTGAGTATTAAAATAGTATTATGTTACTAAATTACATGATTTACCAAAAGCCATGGATGTAGGTTTGATGCAGAGATTTTGAGAGAGATGGGCTTGTAAATGATCCTATAGAGTATGAGAAGGATTTTTGTCAGGAACCATTTTCTCTCTTTTTCCTTTTTTTTTAATATCTTATTTGTGTAAACTTGTTTGTTTTTACCGTTGTGTTATTAAAAAAAAGACAGGCCAGCTCCTACGACGCACCAATCATTTCCACATCTTGACCGTCCAACCACAGTCTCTCAGCTCATATAGTGGCTCAAGTCTCAACTGTCCACACAAACTACATATTCGTGTAGTACTAATATATATATATATATATATATATATATATATCAATTTTTTTGAATTCTTTATCTTTTAATTTCCTGAACTTGTATATCAATCTTTTTGTTTTTTAACCACCATTTTTTTAAAAAAGAAACAATTTTAACCATCATTTTTTTTGGGAGAAACTGAACATTTTTCATTTTTAGTTTTAATTTTTGTGTTTTAAGCTTGTTTTTAACCATTATTGAGGAGATATTTTAGCCGAATATGGGCCGACTCCAAGGAAGGAACTATCCAAACTGAAGAACGGATCACCGTGGAAAGTCCTCATCATTCTCCGCCCTTCACCGTCGCTTTCAACCACCAGAACACACCTCTCCACCACCATTCTGTTCCTCCGTTTCTTTCAATCCCCAGATACAATCCTCCTCACCAAACTCACCTCCTTTCTCTCTCCTCGATGTATACTATTCAGAAATCCAATAATTTCTCTAGACTAAAAGCCCATCTCAAGAAACTTTAATCTTTTTGTTTCTTCCCAGTTCCAAATGTGAATTTTCTACAAAAACCCTCGAAAATATTTCTGATAATAATGTTTGGGGCCGTCCAATTCGGAATATTGGCGGCCTGTATAGTACTCTTTGTGCCAATGGGTATGGCGGGCTGGCAGTTGAGCCGCAATCGGATGCTCTTCTTTAGTTGTGCTCTTTTCATTACTCTTGCGGTATGCGTTCATTTAACTCCCTATTTTTCTTCATTCCTTGCATCTTATTCTGCATTTCCGGCGCCTTCAGCAGTTACTGTTGCTTCAGTTAATCGGGAATCTTGCATTTCTTTGTTACATGAGATTGAGTATATTCACGAAGATTCGGACGATAATGTTACTAATTTTAACGGTTGGGAGTGGTCGGATTACAAGAAAGGTGTTGTTGAATGTGAATTTCAGAAACTGAGTAGATTAGATGTTTCGGATTTGCTCAATGGATCTCGGGTTGTTGTTGCTGGGGACTCTCAGGCCAGACTGATTGTGGTTTCTTTGCTGGAATTGGTTTTGGGATCGGAGGAAATGGAGAAGGTTCGAGTTGATTTGTTTAAGAGGCATAGTGATTATCACAAATTGGTGGATAACATCGGCTTGCAAGTGGATTTTTTGTGGGCACCATATGTAGATAACTTGACAAATCTGATGGTAGAATTTAGGGAGAAAAGGTGGTTTGCAGATGTTTTGGTGATAGGGGCAGGTTTGTGGGATATGCTACATGTGAACAATGCGACCGAGTATGGCTCTTCATTGAGCATGTTGCAGGATTCATTGATCCCATTATTGCCCGTTACGCGTGATCTTAGTTTTGATGATTCGCCGGTGGTGATTAGAGCACCTCATATGTTTTGGCTTCGGATGCCCAAGTTGATGAACTCTATGTTGAATACAGAGGAGAAGAGAGATAAATTGACTGATGCAATATGGCATGTCTATGATGAGCAGCTTCATAGAAGTAAACTAGTTAGGGGATTTGGCGGTCCCCTCTTATTGCTGGATATATATACCTTGACTAACAAATGTGGATCGCAATGTACAGTTGATGGAATGCACTATGATAGAGTTGTCTATGATGCATCTGTTCACATTATATTGAATGCTTTGCTTATTGATTCTCAGCAGAAGCTATGATGAGGTATCTGTAATAGTGATGTTACTGGGGTAAGCACACCTTGGAATTGTATGATAGTCTCTTCATGAGTTTGAGCCAGGGTGTTTCAAGGTTGCATGAGTATTCCAGTCTGCTTCTGTTGACAAGATTGACCTGGTATGAAAACTTCAGTTAGGATTTAATTTTAGAGACTCCACTGCCATTGATTTTCATTTTGAATGCATATTGTTACTGACACAACTGTATACTACCACCAAAGGAATTACTTTTTTATCACATCCAGTTTTGCGCTGACATGTAAACTTGGCTTCAGTTTATGAAGATTGTTCTCTGAAAATGTTGCATATTTTCATCTGGTTTTATGTATTTAGAATCTATACGGCAGAAAGATTAAGAAATTGTCAAAGATGTGAATCAAATAATGGTTAAAGTGAAGAGATACATTAAGTCTTCTTTGTGCTGTAAAAGTACCTTTAAAGTATAAAGGAAAGTTTTACTGGGCGGCAGTAAGACCCGCATTGTTGTACGGGTCTGATTGTTAGACAATCAAATGAGCATGAAAAGAATGTGAGTGGCGAAAATGAGAATGTTAATATGAATGTTAAACATACGAGGAATGATAAAATGAGAAATGAACATATGAGGAAAAAGGTTGGGTTTACTCTCATAGATGAGAAGATGAGGGATTCAATGATAAGATGGCATGGACATGTACAAAGGAGTCTTTTAGGTGCACCTGTTTGGCGGTGACAATGAATGACGTGCATGTTAAACGTGGGAGAGAGGCGAAAGAAGATATAGAGAGACAATAAATAAGGAAGGATATGACTTATATGACAATGAAAAAGCATATGGTCAGTGATGGACCACAATAGAGACAGTTGATTCACGTAACCGTTACAATAGTTTTGAAAGATGCTTATTCTAAAGGCGTATATTATGCATTAGGTATTATGAGATATACAAGGAGCGTATGATTTAGACTACTACTCAAATGAAAGGAGTCTTGTAGGTGCACTTGTTAGACGGTAAGAGACAATGAATGTGGTGTATGTTAAACGATGGGGGATATAACTTATATGGCAATGAGAGAGCATATGGTCAGCGATGGACCACAATGGAGACAATTGATTCACGTAACCGTTATGATAATTTTGAAAGATGCTTATTCTAAAGACGTATATTATGCATTAGGTATAATGAGAGATACACAAGGAATGTATGATTTAGACTACGACTCAAATAAAAAAAAAAACATAAGAGAAACGATGGATACATAATGTTAAAAAAACTTTTTAAGTGTTGTTTTTGTATGTGCTGGTTGCGGCGAAGTTGTTTGTGCAGGTTACTGTTCAGTAAAAAAGGAAATGTAAGCTTTTTATCTCCTATGGTGGTATTATGACCAAACGTTCAGGGCACAGTCCAGTTGGTACTCGGGTTAGAGATTGCCAACAAGAGGTCATGAGTTCGAATCTAGGGACGTGTACAGTGTGGGTGTCCTTTTGTTGTCAGGCCAAAGGCCTGGTTTGTGGGAGCACCTTGTGTGGGTAACTATGTAAGATCTCACCCAATTTAGAAGGCCGTTGGACTTCTGATTTATATCCTACATGCAGCTACTTGAGGCTGGGACAGTGGAGACCCTTTAGGTTGGAGTTCAACCTTTGCCAACAAGTGGTAATATGACCAAGTGTTTCATTGTCGCTGACGTATTAGTGGATTACTAGGTTTTATTTTTGAACGCTTAATTGGAAAGAAACATTGATTTTGTACTGCGGGCTTCAATGGGTTGATTTTTGCCGTTATAATTTGCGTATTGGATTTCGGTGTCCTAGCCGGCATGTTTGGTTAGCTTGTTGAAGTTGTAATTTGCGGGGGAAAACATTAGAATTTGCACGGTTGGCGAGGTTTAGATAGGATATAAGGCATTATATACAGGAGTTTAGATACTCTCTTAATGTTAGGTTGACTTTGTATTTTTTGTGTTTGTCTTTGTATTTCATTATTTGTCGTTTATTATTGTGTCTATGCAGGTACATATAGAGCCGGAGTTATCGCTGGAAGCAAACTCTCTATCTTTTGGGATGAAGGTATTGTTTGACTGCATATCATCCTTGGGATATGGTGGATATGTGTTGTTATTGTATGAGAATGTGCACAAGAGTTTGGATAATGAGAGATGCATTGTTTTCTCTTTTCCTTTTTGTATGAACTATAGCGATCTATGATCATCCTAATTTTCCCCTCTAGTGTAGTGTTCACTTTCACTAACCCAACACCTAAAATGGGTGGAGGCTGAAAAGCCGTCGAAGGCTTCATTGTCATTGTACATGTTCACATTATCAATAGATAGTCACCTAAGCCTCTTTGGGTCTCTCAGCGTGTTTTCTTTTATGAAAATATACACATTGTGGGGAAAAAAACACTATGTGATCATGTTAAGATCTAAGAATTCACACATTCTTCGATCAAAATAAAAATACGAAAGAGACACAAAATAAGAAGAAAATGAGAAAGTAGAAAGAAACACAAAATAAGAAGAAAATGAGAAAGTAGAGATCTTGATTTACGTGGTAACACCGAGTGAATAAACTTCACAGTGGTTTCAACTATTTATATTGATGACTAGGGTTGTTTAATTACAGAATAATAAGGTACAATCCAATATTTATAACATTATTTGACAGTATAATAAATAATATCAGACTCCACAACATAACATATTAAACATACATAAAACTTATATGATGTTAGCAAAATTTACATAATACTTAACATACACAAATGCCTGCATTTACTTAATAAACATACACAAATACCTAGTGAAATATATACACTAGTAGGACAATGAGTGTGTCCCTTCTCAAGGACATACTGTTCACCTGCTTCAGGTTAATCAACAAAGTTATCTTGGATGTTATATTTTGACTTCAGGACTCCTATCGTTTTAGTCTCAATGAAATTTATACATGATGTAAATCGGTTCACTCAACGGTCTTCTAGTTGAGAGGCCTAGAATTTTATGCTCACAAGATTTCTGAGCTTAAATTCAGCCCGGTATAAAGAGCTGACGGTAAGCCAAAACATCACACTGCGTCTGTCAAAATTCAAACCGATAAATTTAGATGTATTTACTACCTGTGTATAAGCTCAGCTACGCCCTGGGCATCAAACAACGTTATCTAATTACTATTTTGGATATGGGCATCAAACAAAGTTATCTAGGGCTAGTAGTTCTGAGCATTCTCGTGAAATCAAACCGATACCCTGATTCAAGAGTCGTTGGCCGTTAAAGAAAAAGCAGTGTGATCCATTGGGCAACTTTTGCAGTTGCGGATGGGAGACAGCGATCCTCTCACCCCTCTTCCCTCACCCCACTGTTCACCGTCCGACACGTGGCAACAGGAAGGATTGGTGAGGCTAGATGAGTGCCACCCGTATCTAACTTGACCATCCTCTCCTGATGGCACGTGTCGGGCGGTGAGCACTAAGATGAGAAGAAGAGGAGTGAGGAGATCTCATCCCTACGGATGGCGGAGTAATTCTTTAGATATGTGAACTGAAAGCGAAATCAATGCGTCTTGTTGGCAACTTCGCATCCTCATTAAGCCTTCTCGTTCACATCTATCCGCGGTAGATTCATTGAATCAGCCCTGGCATCCAACTTCGCCTCTCTTCGAGCAAAAGGTCATCCTCAGCCCTGAAAGTCCTTCATCTTCTCAGTCTCAAGAAGCATTATAGAGGATATGAATCATGATTCCAACGACTTCTTAAGTAGGATGAGGACTTGCGCAATGAGCCACGCTGCTCGCAAATTGCCTAAGAAATACTCAACATCAGCCGAGGCGTTAGTGTTGATAGGGCGCTAGCTTTTGAGAAACGCATTTGAGTGGGTAGCTCCTTGTGTGATGGAAAGCCGCGGGGTGATCACATAGACGTGTACATACATGTCTACGTGAGACCTTTAGTCAGATGAACACAAGTATTATAAACTAATTAAATAGCCCCTTTGCTTCTCAAATGAAGATGCAACATCCAGCAGAAAATGATACCTGCACACCATTCCCTGCCTCTCGATCTTCTGATGGACTGCTCTGTTCTTCACCTTTTCATGCAAACAGTTTGGCATTGCTGCCTGATCTTTTAACAAATTTTGATTCCATTTCTAGTAATCTTTATTCCTGCAAAAAAAAATCTTGTCGCATAACACCAACCTATATACATAACCGACCAACAACCAACAACCATGCCTAGTATATCATAGACGACATTAAAAACTGATCTTAGGATATGGAGAGGATGAGAGACAGACAAACAAAAATTTATTCTTTCAAACATTATATAGCGTCCGTGTGTAAATACACATACACGCCTCTATGTATTTATTGTTGGTTAATTTCCTTATGTGATAAGGATTAGGAAGTCTCCTAAGTGAGTTTTGTTTTGGTATATTTCTTTTTAAGTGTTATTGGTTTTCCTATTAGGTTAAGGTTTTGTCTAGGCTAGTTGAGTCTATTTAAAGGAGTCGGCCGAACCGTTGTAGCGGCGACGTGTGGTAGTTCGGTTTTGAGTTATTTTCCGAACATTAATAAAAGTGTGTTGTGCTTTTACGCGTTGTGTTCTTGAATCCGTTGTTTACTTCAATTGGTATCAGAGCAGTTGTTGTTACTTCAATTGGTATCAGAGCAATTGTTGTTACTTCAATTGGTATCAGAGCCAGGGTTGTTCGAAGAGGGAGGAGCCACCGTGGAGGGTTGCCGCGAATAGGTTGATCCCGTGAGGAGGTTGCCGTGTTCTTCGTATCAACAAGGGCCGGATTCGTATCAACAGAGGCAGGATTCATCGCACGGTTGTTGAAGATTTGTATGATCAAAGGAGTCCTCAACACAAAAAGAGGAGGAAGGTGCCGCCACAGCCGAAGGGAAACGGCCGACGTTATTTTCCATAAACGAAAGAAATAAAAGAATCGGCTAATATTTTTTTTATTTCAAAAAATTAAAAAAAAGGAGGGTGCGCCACAGCCGAAAAGGAATCGGCCAATTTGTTTTTGTTAAACAAAAAAAAGAAAGAAAAGGTAAAAGGCAGGCAGCCGCCACAGCCGAAAAAAACGGCTGATAATTGTAATACAACCGAAAGGAGATCGGCTAAGTTTTTTTGAAAAATTACACCAGGGCCGAAAGGTAAACGGCCAAAAGGGATAAAACAGGGATTGTGATCAACAAGTTCTTGAAAGGATTCAACCACAATGAGTGAAGTCGGTGAAAGTAGCGCAAGGTCCGTGAGTACGGCAAGTCAACCGCGTGTGAGAGAGGTTGGATCGACTGCCGTACAATGTCCGATGCTTTCTCTAACCAATTATACCGTGTGGGCTATGCGAATGAAGATCGTTCTAAGAGTTCACAAGGTGTGGGATACGATTGATCCAGGTTCGGATGATGCCGAGAATAATGATGTTGCAATTGCTCTACTGTTTCAAGCAATCCCCGAGAATTTGATCTTACAAGTCGGCCATCAAGAAACATCGAAAGGAATTTGGGAAGCCATAAAGACGAGATATTTGGGTGCCGAGAGGGTCAAAGAGGCGACGCTCCAAACCCTAGCTGCCGAATTCGATAGACTCAAGATGGCGGAAACGGATTCTATCGATGTTTATGCTGGAAAGTTGTCCGAAATTTCAGCAAAGTCGGCCTCCCTTGGGCAGCCCTTAGATGACTCCAAGATGGTCAAGAAATTCCTTAATGGTTTGCCGAGATCGAAGTACATACACATTGTAGCGTCACTATAACAAGTGTTGGATTTGAACAAGATCGATTTCGAAGATGTTGTTGGTCGCTTGAAAGCGTACGAAGAACGAATTAACGAAGAAAGTTTCAATACTACATCAGACAGTACTTTGTTATATTCATCTTCTTCCGATCAACAAAATAAGGGATTTTCGGATCAGAGTGACAGAGGCCGCGACTCACGTGGAAAAGGCCGAGGCCGAGAGACGAGGAAGGATCGCTCGAAGTTAATATGTTTTAGTTGCGACAAGCCTGGACACTTTGCAAGCAAGTGTCCTGAGAAGTTAATATGTTTTCGTTGCGACAAGCCCGGACACATTGCAAGCAAGTGTCCCGAGAGAAAAACGAAAACGGATGAGGCATTTATCGTTGATGAGCATGATGTAGATGAAACGGTGTTTGTCCACGAAGGTGTTGGTTACGTACCTCAAGAAGTGTGCTTGAATGAAAGGAGTCTGATGCCGAGTAAATTGACTTCTGATCCTATGGAAGATCATATATGGTATCTGGATAATGGTGCGAGCAATCATATGTCGGGAAATAAATCTTACTTCTCCAAGTTGAATGAAAATGTTAAAGGCAAAGTAAGATTTGGAGATGGATCTTGCGTTGAAATTAAAGGCAAAGGAACGGTACTTCTTCAAGGCAAGACAGGGGAACAAAAGCTGCTTACCGAGGTCTATTATATACCAGAGTTGAGGAGCAACATACTCAGCCTCGGACAAGCCACAGAGGGTGGTTGTGAGGTGAGCTTGAAGGGTGAGCACTTGATGATGTATGATAGGAGCGGCCGTTTGTTGATGAGAGTTCAAAGGAGTCCAAATCGGCTGTACAAGATCTGCATAAAGCCGGGTGTTCCAATATGTCTTCAAGCCGAGAAGAATATGGAGATGGAACGGGAGGAAGAGTTGAAGAGGTTAAAGCATCAGAAGATAACTGAAAAGGCAGAACAAAGAAGGCTTGCCACTGAGTATGAGCAAAGGAAAACGCAGAGGATCAAGGAAAAAAACAGAGGATCTGAAATGGAGCATCGTGATGCAAAAGATGTACGAGACAGGGACTGGTCCCATGAGAGGGAAAGAGAGCGTCCTCGAGACCGTGACTCTGGCATGGGGAATGTGAGTCAAGAAAGGAACCAAAGTCTATATACAAGGTATGATCGTTCTCACTCAAGTTCTCATGTGCCGGATAACCGGACAAGATCAAAGTCACCTCGAAGTCGAAGGAGTGGCGACGAGCAAAGAGCGGAGATCTTGACGAAGCCGTTGGCGCGGACGAAGTTCAAGGAGATGCGAAGCTTGCTTGGCGTGGAAGACCCTCCGAGGGTACATTCGGAAATTAAGGGGGAGAATGTTGGTTAATTTCCTTATGTGATAAGGATTAGGAAGTCTCCTAAGTAGTAGGAGTTTTGTTTTGGTATATTTCTTTTTAAGTGTTATTGGTTTTCCTATTAGGTTAAGGTTTTGTCTAGGCTAGTTAAGTCTATTTAAAGGAGTCGGCCGAACCGTTGTAGCGGCGGCGTGTGGTAGTTCGGTTTTGAGTTATTTTCTGAACATTAATAAAAGTGTGTTGTGCTTTTACGTGTTGTGTTCTTGAATCCGTTGTTTACTTCAATTGGTATCAGAGCAGTTGTTGTTACTTCAATTGGTATCAGAGCAATTGTTGTTACTTCATTTATTTCTATATATTTATGTATGAATACACTATATATGTATATTAACCGATCACCAGAAAGTATAATCATATATAAATTTATTGAAAATAATGGGATACCTTTGCTTTGGATCTTCTCATTTCAAAGCAAAGTCCGGGCTCTTTCTCAGTTGTTTCCGATGGTTTGCAAGGGCAATATTCGTTTAACCTGCAACAACCACATCAGAAGTTCTTGTTAAATATTCTACAAACTAGACATAATAGAGCCAAGAAGCAGCCCAAAATCTACATAGAAAATATAAGATACTTGTGACCTTGGCTTGTTCAAATGTTGATGAGGTAGGAGTATAACTGTATTAACGTAGCTTCACTTGTGTGATGTTCAATACCTGATTCTTCTCATATTTATAGTCTCAAATAGCAGAATATAAGAAACAGACATTAACTAAGCCATTACGTCACTGGCTACACGCATAACCTCAAGCATCTTTAAGAAAACCCCAAGATTCATGCATATAATCCGTTTTTACCATATATTTATCGGTAGCAAGTGTGGTAGCAAATTTTAGTGGTCCTTTTTTAAAAGATAAGCTCAGCATGTCCCATTTCATAATTACAAGTAATGATATGAACAATATAATATTAACTAAGTAGAAAATAGACTACTCTCAATAACCTTAATTAGTCTTCACTTCGGGCAGAGAATATTTCTAAACAATCAATATATATATATATATATATATATATATATATATATATATAGATATATTCTTTGTATTTTGTGTTCCTTCCATTTCAAAATATTAGTCTTCTTTGACTTTTTAACATAATGTAAATTATACTTGTTAAAGAAGACCTATATTTTGTTGGTTAAAGAAGACTAGTCATACTAAGTTAAAAGATTGGCATAGAGATGTAAATTCCTTTAGTGTTTTGAATTTAAAACATATCCAAATTTGTTGGTTAAAGTAATAAACTAAGTTTTATAGAATTGTTTTTATCATATTATATATTTTTTGATTTACATCATTCCACAATCGAGTTAGGCTGTAGGACGTTTGGGGTTTGGTTGGTTGGAGTTTCGACTCATCATACAGATTATTTATTTTATGGAACTGCATAAGTGGACCGGTTTAAAGATTTAGTCTTGCAATTAAAAAGAGGGCATACTAGTTTTTCGTATTTATACATGATTTACGAAGTTTGTGATTTGATGTATACAGTTTTAATTTACAATTTGTGATGTACAAAAGGCTGCTCGAATTCGTACCTCAAGATTACAAAGACTTCAACTGCGACATGGTTTATGGTTTGCAAACAATAACAAATTTGGTGAAGTTAGAGCATCCAAAATCCGTATTATCGTTTGCAACTAAGATAATTCAAATTATCCACCCGCAATGAACTTGCGCCGGACCCACCTCCGATTTCAAAACTATAGTACGTGGGCTCCACTTATGTTTCAACACACACTCTATTTTACGAAACTGTAGCAATGGACCAGGTTTAAGGATTTTTTTTTTTCCAACTAACATCGTTCAAATTAGGGATATGATCCCCTAACCGCAAAGGAGATGTGGTAACATGTGACCATGTGACACGTGTCATCAAGAGAGATGATGATGCTAGATGCGGGTGACCGTTATCTAGCTTCACCACCTCCTTACTGTCACAAAGGAGTGAGGAAAGTTGGAGTTAGGAGATCTCAACCCTTCAAATTATCCATCCGCACCTAACTTGCGGATGAGAAGGCTAAAAGTAAGGCTTAAAGTGAGGCCTCTAATCACGCGTCGCCACGTGTACAAAATCATTTTTTTTTAAAAAAAAATTGCACCACCACCTTGCTTTTGTACACATGGCGACGCGTGATTGGAGACCTCAATTTTAATCTCACTTTTAGGCTTTTAGTATCTCATCCGCTTAACTTGTGCCGGACCCACATCTTATTTTAGAAAATAGTAGGTGGGCTCCACTTATGTTTCCGTCTCGAAAACGCCCACTGCCGCTGTTTTATAATTCTATTGCCTTGAGAGACTTTCATCTAAGATTTATTCTTGTTTCTTTTTTTCTCGCATTTACACAAAAATCCTGCTGGATTTTCCTCTCTTGATTGAGGATCCAGTTTCAATCCCTGAAAAACGACGTTCTACAAGCTATGGCTTTCGAAAAGATCAAGGTTGCCAATCCCATTGTTGAGATGGATGGTCAGATATCTTTCCATATTTTTCCTCACTTTCTTTGATTTTTCAGAGTAGGTTTCGTCTGATTTGAAGTTATACATGAATTGAAGTTAGATCCTTTCAGTTTTCTGTTTATTTATTAAGTTCTTGACATTAGGAAATGCAAGAGGCAAAAGAAGTCGTCGTATTGGTTTTGAATACCAAAAATCAAAATCTTGGTTTTGTTTTGTTTGAAATCTGGGAGTTGGGATGCGCTCACGTTGTTTGTAGGTGGGATGTTGCGCTTTTGGGAGAATTTGTAGAAATATATGATGTTTTGGTTTGGCTGCATAAAAGATCTTGATGCATTTTTTTAAGGAAAATTCTTGTTAAATACTCCATCCACAAGGCTATTTGCATAAACCAGATACTATTTCCTGTGACGTATTACATGAACTAATCTTTACTATTCATACATAGTGGTTTTTATAAATGATGATCAGAAATGACGCAGTTGTACTGGTATAAGGTCTCTGGCAATACCTGATTGTGAAAATTTTCATTCTTGATATTTGATCTGTTTTCAAATGCTTAAAATGGTTGCTTTAATGCATTTTCCTTCTCTAATCATTTAAGTGTCTGGAACTTTTGCGGTAGACGTTAGAAGCACTTTTGCATACACGGCCAGTCTGTGGAGTCAAGTCTTTTCTGTAGTATACTACTTCACACTTCATTTGGGTGATGGTATCACTCTGCAGAGGTGTAAGATTGTGCGCTGATTCCATTTACATCTGTTTTTGCTTTTGATCCCGTGGAGGGGATTTTCTTCTGCAAATCTTGTATTGATATTCACAGCTGCACATGTTTGTAATTTCTCTCTAGTAGTCCAGTATTGTCTATACACTATTTTCTTTTTCATGGGAAAAAACCCTCTTTGCTTTTCAGTTCCAAGTATAAGAATCTTGAATTTTCAGTGTCTTCTAACCTGGTGGGTCAAAGTATCTTTGTGCTTGGATGCAGTTTATGGACTTCTTAGACGAAAGAAATTTCACTTGTCATGTGCACATAAATGTCAGCAGAGTGTGGAAGTGTCAACTTGGTTGTCTAATGTTTAAGAAGTCCAATCAGATTCCTTGAATTATTGGGAATTGTTAGTGTATCAATCAAGGGTTAAACGTTCACTTCATAGAGTTACATTTCGGTTAATGACAATTGATCTTGCATTATGTTGTGTTATATGCAACTTGTTTGTCGCATGGATGATGCTTTTATATTGACTTGAAACTTCACTTTTCTCTTTTTAACGGGCAGTATATTTTGTTAATTACATTTGTTTGAGGTGGTGACAGTTCAATTGTTTATATACTCATGTTGATCAGAAAAATCATGCTTCTAACATTAGAAAGTTTAACTGTAGTTATATATGAAGGCATATAATAACCATATTATTGCTGCAAAGCTTCACCATTTTTTGACTTGTAAAACTTAATGGCTTGAAAACCAGCTTTAGAATTCTTCCGTGTTACTTAATGCCATATGATTATCGTTTGTTCACTTAGTGGTTGTGGGCAAGCATTACTTGGTAGTAGCTGCTTATAATAGGAGAGGATTGTTTCTAAATTCAATCTTGAGCGTATCTGGTTATGGGGACCATGATTTTGGTTGCTAAGTCTACTCTTCTTAGGTTAATTTTCTGCTTAATCTTATGCAGGAGATGAAATGACTAGAGTCATTTGGAAATATATCAAGGATAAGGTGATTATATTACTCCCAAGTAATTAGCTGGCAAAGTGTCTTGACTTTTTTTCTTGGCTAATCTTCTAACGTGTTGATTGTGTATGGATGCGAATGTTTGCTGCAGCTCATCCTACCATTCATAGAGTTGGATATAAAGTACTTTGACCTTGGCCTTCCTCATCGCGATGATACTGATGATAAAGTTACTGTTGAAAGTGCCGAAGCAACTCTCAAGTATGCTGCTCCTACATTACAACTTGCCTATTTTGTCTACTGTGACTCATTATGTTGGTTGTCCCTTTCCGCACTAATTATTATGACGACTGCAGGTACAATGTAGCAATTAAGTGTGCAACCATTACACCAGGTATAGATCTCTATACCGGATACGGACATTTGTTTTGGTTCCTACTCTTAGACTTAGAAGCTAATAATCCTTTTGATGGAAACATTGGCGTATTCATGTATTACCTTGGCTTTTATTTAATGGTGATAGATGAAGCTCGTATGACGGAGTTCAATTTGAAGCATATGTGGAAGAGCCCAAATGGGACAATCAGGAACATTCTGAATGGTAGGTTTCTTATGATTCTGTCCAGATGAGAACACTCATGACACCAGGGACTTATGACATTTTCTTCCCTTGTAGGCACTGTTTTTAGAGAACCAATCCTCTGCAAAAATGTTCCGCGCCTTGTTCCAGGTACTTCCTACACCTGATATTTCTTTATCCAATGCTTTAGAGAATATGAAGTTTCATTTGATCAATTCTACTAGGATGGACCAAGCCAATATGTATAGGGAGGCATGCTTTTGGGGATCAATACAAAGCTACTGATACAGTTATTAAAGGAGCTGGAAAACTCAAACTGGTTTTTGGTAATTTGCACTTGGTGAAACTTCTGCTTTTCATTTATTTAACAGATTAAAATTTTCAACTTCTCTGGCATTCTTTATGCTTTAGTGATCAAGTTTCTCCTGTGCTTTGCTGGTTTCTTGTTCTTTACATTTTCCATTACCCGGTTTCTGAATACTCTCAAGAAGGTTTTTATGAATTCACAGTGCCTGAAGGGACAGATGAAAAGACTGAGCTGGAGGTATATAATTTCACTGGTGCTGGTGGAGTTGCTCTTTCAATGTACAATACCGATGAGGTAACGTTTGCAAAAGTACATCCCCTTTCTAATCTGAGAAACTTAAGCTATTTTTACTTGATGGGGTTCTATATTGAATTCAGTCCATTCAAGCTTTTGCCGATGCTTCAATGAGCACTGCCTATCAGAAAAAGTGGCCGCTTTATCTTAGCACCAAGAATACCATTCTGAAAAAATATGATGGGAGGTATGAGTTGACTTGTATACTTGGAATTAATTTAGCTATCATCCTTTTTCGTAGGACTTTTTTTTTGCTCTGAATTCTCTTGAAAATTATGTTTCATTCCTTAAATAAATTCCCTTATCGTTTGTGCTTGTCATGGAATCGTCATGCTCTCCTGTTACTTTTTGAGCTATATCTATTTAGTTCTCTTTTAACTATCGAATTTTACAATCTTGATCTCAGGTTCAAGGACATATTCCAAGAAGTTTATGAAGCCAACTGGAAGTCAAAATTTGAGGCTGCTGGCATATGGTGAGATACTCATCATCTAACTTCATTTCCTATGTCTAATAATGTTATCAAGAAATGACGCTGTTCTGTTAAATTGCAGGTATGAGCACCGTTTAATAGATGATATGGTTGCTTATGCTCTGAAGAGTGAAGGAGGTTATGTATGGGCCTGCAAGAATTACGACGGGGATGTGCAAAGTGACTTTTTAGCTCAAGGTGCTTTCTATACCTTCTGCCTCCTAGATCCAAGCCATGCTTGATGTACATGAAAGTAATTTTTTCTTTGGAAGGAGTACATGTTTTAACTTGCGAAGGAGAAACAAGGCTGCTTGTTTTTGCAGTTTTTCCTGTTGGTACTAACCTATACTAACTTTTCCTCAGGATTTGGATCGCTTGGATTGATGACATCAGTTCTAGTATGCTTCTACTATTCCCTACCTCTAATGCTCTAATTCAATGCTTGTTGATGTTCCATCATTTTTGTTGTCTTATTTTGTTTTATTTGGTCGTTAATGTGTTTGGTGTTGTTTTTCCGGTTATGCTGGAATGTTTTATGGCTTTATTTAAGGTATGTCCTGATGGGAAGACCATAGAGGCTGAAGCAGCCCATGGAACAGTTACACGCCACTTCAGGGTTCACCAAAAAGGAGGTGAAACCAGCACAAACAGCATTGCATCAATTTTTGCATGGACACGAGGGCTGACACACAGGTAAGCAGTTGTGGTTCTTATTTTTCCCGTGGGATGTCAACCAGTGGTTCTTTGTCCTTTTTTTTTCCCCCCCTTTAAACCTGTCGAACTGTTCTTTGCGTTACTTGAAGAAAGAACTATCGTATAACTTATTGTTCCATCTCCGCGCTCACAGGGCGAAGTTGGATGATAACCCCAAACTATTAAATTTCACTGAAAAGCTGGAGGCCGCATGTATTGGTACTGTTGAGTCAGGAAAGATGACTAAGGATCTTGCACTTATCCTCCATGGGTCCAAGTAAGAATCTCTGTTAGTGTTACATTACTCTCTCTGCCTTCAAAATCCCCAACCTTTATTATCATGACATTATTAATGTTTTTTCTTGAATAATGGTATACACACTTGCTATCTGCTGCAGGCTTTCTAGAAACCAGTATTTGAACACTGAGGAATTCATTGATGCTGTGGCTGATGAGCTGAGAGCCAGACTTTCTTATGAAACATAAGAGTATGTATGTGCCTATGCCTGCACTTTTCCATTTTTAATTTTCCTAAGACTTGATATAGACAACATTCCAGATTATCTCATATTTCCTTTCTAGTTTTTTTTCTTTTTTGTTTTTGTTATCTTCATTCGTTAAAATTATTATGGACAATTAAATATGAGCATTGTGCTTCCAGTGATAACTATGCCGACGTGTTAGTAGTGCATGAGGCATACCAGCCTACAAGATTATCCCACTATGTGAGAGAAGTATCTACATAAAATCAATAGAAGACAGCAGTAATGCTTAGAAAGGAAGTGATACAAGCACGCATTCAGTAGGCACATCAGCATCCCTCCATATATCTTACATGTTGGATGATAAATCAATCTTTTGGAACCCTTTGTTAACGAGACAACAAAAAAAATGTGATACGTCATAACATCTTCTCTATCAACTACCTTTCTGCTATATGAACTTTTGAAGCTTTTACATCAAATTTAATCTTTTATACATGTTTCTTTGGATCATTGCATTTCATCATTGCTAGTGTTTGATATAAACGAGACAACAAGAAGTGTTGTTTCGACACTTTTACATCAAAATTCAACTTAGTAGCTCTATACATTTTTTGTTTGAAATGGTTAATTCCTGATTCCACTGCTAGTGTTTGATTTAATTAGCAGGTTCTTGACCATATAATGCCTAAACTCTGCCGTTTTGTGTTCCAGCATTATAAGCAAGGATCAGATCGAGTGGCTTTTCAGTGACATGCAGGTGAGAAAATAAAGGAATTTGGGATGGATTAACACAAGTGTTTTCAATTGCTCTTTTTGAGTCAAAATTCACATTACAAAATGCAGTTATCAGTTTCAAAACTATTATATGAGAATGCTTCAAACACAGTTGTAATTTATGGCTTGACGGGCCAATTTCATTGTAGACTAATCAGGAGAAGATGTTGGTGCACTACTATATTTTATTTGCCAGCATAACTTAGCTTCATTTATGGTTTTGATTTTTGTGGTTTGTTTGTCGCCTCGTTTTATTTCATAACCTTTCAGTGGTTTCAGTAATAGTGAAGCCATATAAAGCTGGGATCTCACTGGATTCTCTCACTGACACACTAGCACATTATATCTCTATTATTATGTCATTCATGCAGGTACATATAGAGCTGGGGGTCTCACTGGAAGCAGTCTCTCTATCCTTGGGACAGGTATTGTTTGCCTACCACTTATTCTTCCCAGACCCTAGCGATAGCTTCTGCTGTCGTTGGGATATACTGGGTACGGATGATGATGATGATGATGTTTTCATTCATCATTTGGTAGTGTTTTGGGTCATTTTTTTTGGAAAGAAGGGACCTTTGTTGCATTACTTCAAAAAAACCAGAATGTATATGTACAATGCTACTATGACACTATATGTTCTTATCCAGCATCAAAACTAGAAGTACAAGAGTTTAGCACTGCCGCTTCTAAGCCTCACGTCCGACGCATAACCATTTTGCCTAATGTAGTCGGCGGCAGGGGTTGAATGATGTTTCCATAGACAAATTGATTTCGACAAAACCATAATCCTGCTAGGGTTTCATGGAAGAGATATCGCCACTCCACCTTAAACGTCGGATGATGCCTTCGAACCTTGATATTAGAAATGACCCACGGTTGGATGTTGGAGGTTTGATAGAACCTTGTCCAATCACCAGGTGTAAGCAGAAAAAGCCAGGTGGCTGCTGCCCATGGGCAGTTCTGCAGCGTGTGTATGGCATCCTTAGATGGTTGACTGCAGAGAGCACAGTGACTATGATTCTGAATGTGTCTTTGGGATAAAAAAGAAGAGGTTAGCAGTAGGTTGCGACTCACCCTCTACAAAAAGAAATTCAAGCGGCCAGAGCATTTCATCCTCCAAATGTTCCCCCATAAGCTATCGACAGGAGGCAGGGACTGCGATAATAACTGGTCATAGGCGTGGGTGACAGTAAATTTTCCAGACGAAGTACCTTTCCAGCGCCACCGAAGTCCGAGGGCTTCGTCACCATCGCTAAACCTTTCGAGGGCAGATCGCAATAAAGGCACTGTGGAGCTAATATGCCACCACAGAGAAGAAGTGTTCTCACGTCGCCTATTATGCAGCAAATCGCCATACTTGTGCTTGAGAATCTGAACCCACATTTCATCTGGGCAAGTCAGTATCTTCCACCCCAATTTAGCAATCATTGCTATGTTCATTTCCTTAAGCCGTTTAATGCCCAAGTCACCCCTATCTTTCGGTGAACAAATGCTTTCCCATGAATCCAATGGAGTTTCCTGGTGTTTTCAGTTTCCCTTTAATAAAAACTGCCTACATAATTTGTCAATTTGGTCCAGTAACCATGATGGCAGACGAACTGTTTGCATGGTGTAGTTGGGCATTAAAGAGAGTACACTCTTGATAAGCACGCATTTTGCTGACTGCTAAAGGAATTTAGACTGCCATGATGCTAGTTTGGTTCGCACCTTATCCACGATGTGACTATACATATGCTTACTGATGCGCCCTTGGATCAGGGGCATGCCCAGGTATTGCCCAAAAGCATATGTAGACGTAATGCCCAACCAATTAAATGCCATCGGATAAAATGAGGAACCAATGTTGAGGGATGTCATAACAATAGATTTGTGCAAACTTATCATTTGACCCGAGCCTCTATAAAACTCATGCAGTATATTCACCATGACCTCAACTTGGGCATCAGTAGTTGTCCCAAACAACAGTAAGTTATCAGCAAAAAACAAATGGGATATATACGGACGTGACCTCGAGGTGCGGATAGGCGCCCACCGACTGTTCTGCACTGCTTGGTCAATTTTATTGTTAAGTACTTCCATGCATAGCAGGAATAAGTAAGATGCTAACGGATCACCTTGACGAATACCTCGCTGAGGGTGAAATAGTTCCAGCCGACGTCCATGCCAAAGAAGAGACAAGGATGCTGATGTAATGCTGAACATGATGATATTAATCATACTATCACTGAACCCGACTTTTGATAAAATGTGTTCTAGAAATAGCCATCTTACCTTGTCACACGCTTTCTCTAAATCAATCTTGACCGCCATATGTCATTTACGTCCTTGTTTATGTCGCATAGAGTGCATAATTTCTTGTGCAATAATAATATTATCCGAAGATTGTCGGCCAGAGATAAATGCACATTGTGCCGGAGAGATGATCTTTCTAATAACCGCTTTCAACCGATTAGCTATGATTTTGGTAATGATTTTAACCACCACATTTACAAGAGCTATGTGACAAAAGTGGGATACATCCTCAGGTGGATGTTTTTTTTGGTATAAGCGTGATCATGGTCGTATTCATCTCGGTCGGGAACTGTCTAGTCCGGAAGACCTCCATCACAAAATCAGTAACGGCAGTCTTGACATGTTGCCAATTGTGTTGGTAGAAGATCGGAGGAAGACCGTCGGGTTCTGATGCTTTGTATGGTCCCATATGAAATAATGCATTTTCAACCTCTTGTGGCACGATTGGACGATTGAGCCACTGTATATCTATTGGGTTCAAAGGCGTAATATGGATATCTTCCTCATCGTACAAGATTGCAGGTTGATCATCTTGGAAGAGTCTTTTGTAGTGCGGTTGCTTTGGGTCAATTTTTTTGCTTTGCCGGATAATCATGGTAAGCTAAACAAACCTCCCAGTATCTGTTGATAAGATCTCTGTAGTCTCGTAATTGAACCCACTTCCCCCTCCTTGTTTGGGTCTCTTAACCAATATTAGCAGACTGCTTCAAAAACACTATGTTTGGAGATATCACCCCCTGAAATGGGTATTATTTTATTCAATTTCATGATAGATTCTGATTGCCTTCTTTGTTGTGAATCTTTCATTCAGATTTCGGTTCTAATATTAGTAGTTTTACCGTGAGGATCGTCTACTTTTCGATATCACTCCAATCATTTACAACCCTCTACGGACGAATAATTATTAAAAAGAATACTACTTATATCTTAAAATATAAGTTTATTTTGTCTTTTAAACATAGTATAATTTATACTATAGACTTACATTTAGATTTATACTTGAGACGGTGAAAGTATCTTTTCGATCTTCGTCCCGTTTCTCATGTGTTTTGTTTCTTTCTACTCATCCCATGCGTTGCTTAAATATTATGTTCTAGCTATGTTAATTATCATCCAAACTTAAAACATGAATACCCAGTTCAAACGAACGTCCTTTTATTTTGTAAGACGTAGTCTTCAACAATTGGAATCCTATTATGATTACCGCCAGCCAACAAGAGGAAAAAAACAATAGCAGTAGTAATAGATAGTATTATCTACTGATACATGATCCGGTCCAACCTCATTTTAAACTATTTTCAAATTGAACTGTTTGTAACTGTTTTTATTTCATCAAACCGAAACTAGACTGGACCGATCAACAAACTTTTTGACCGATTTAGTCTGATTTTAGTTTTTACCCAATTTTTGCTTATTTCTAATTACCTATCACAACCAATAAATATTCTTAGCCATAAAAATCCAAAATATCTATAACACATTAACACCAACATAAAACCCACATAAAAAAAATATCCACGAAATATTGTACAAAATAAAAGAAGTTTTGAAAAGACAAATTAACCATAAACTACGTAGCCAACTAAATACATTATGTCTTGGGCAACTAAATACATTTTTTAGAAGGCTCACTTGTAAATTGAGACTACTTTGGACGAAGATCCAAGTGAGTGTAATTGAACTCGATAACCATGAATTTTGATGTTCTTCTTTCATCTCGATCCCAGCCTGCTCTTGAGGTAGACATTGGCTAGTCAGAAACACTTGGAAACTTCACTACATGATCTCATAAAGGATTGGTTCATATCTCCATAATATAAACAACTCATTCAAAACAACAGTAATAGTTTTGAATCTTAGAAAAGGGAAGAGAGAAAAACGTGGTTGGGGAAGGATTCTAACTTAAATCGGGGTAGATGGGAAAAAAAATTTTAAAATAAAATAAGGTGACATGGCAGACAGTGGGAGAGGGGGTGAAAGATGAGAGGATCCTATCCCACTTGCAGTAAATAAAAGAAGGGGAAAAAGAAAAAAGAAAAGTGATTTAAACAGAACTTGTCAAATTACAGAGGAGTTTTAAACAACGAATAAGTTCCTACTCAACATGATTCCCAATCCTAGAAGTCCACAATTACAGATTGCGGAGGACCTAACGAACTTATTGGCATAGCAGAAAACCCACCAAAATCAAAAGAATGAATTTCGTTATACTATACAACAACACTCGACCCTAATCCCGCTAACAGGGTCAAGACTCAAGAATGATCCCGGCCAATTGCTTTTTGTTCATATAATGAATACGGCTTTAGAACCTGGATCACGGAGGATCCAGTACTCACTCCGTCATCACAGCTCTGAGAACTGCTCTGCACCGGGCCACCACACACAGGTAACCAATACTCACACAAGCGCACGACAAGCTGCGCTAAGTCTCAGGAGATTTTGAGGAAGAAGTTTCCAAACACTCCAGCCAAGCGAGCTAACAACTTCTTGGACATTTTGACAAAAGAATGTCTAACGTTCTCAACAAAGGCTCGCAACTCCAATATATCTGCAATATTTCCCAATAATTATGAGGAAATACTAAGGAACAAAGAAAAACGGCAGGAGAAAGAGCGCCATTACCAAAAAGAAGATGTACTTGAATAGTTTCAATTTCCATCCTTATTCCAGTGAATACCATCTCTGAAACCCAACCTGTACACCCTGCTGAACATACAAATATGAGCCCACTGGACTTCGGTTATAATTATTAAAAACAAAACCATTTGCCGCGGATTTTAGATTTATATGTTCGTCTGTGTGAACATAAATTATTTACATAGCTCTAATTTTTGCAGGTCACGAGTCATCTTCATCAGCCATTATTCGTTGTCACCAAGAGGTCGATGACAAACACATTCGTGTTTTAATCCAATGGAAAAATTGTGATTAGAAAAAATATTTTCGGTTACATTCTCTATCACACCCAATGAAATCATGCCATGTATATTAGTTTTGTATAACTTTAATACACACGACATAATCTAGATAGATGATGGAATGAAGCATGTGATAGAAGAGCCTTTGCACAGTTTGCGTTCTGCCTCAGTATCTATATATTTCCCCAATTTGAGGTACTTTTGTCCAACTAGTATGTTAACAAAGATACCTAATTATACGACCATATCCCTTGGAAAACTCTCATGTCCGCTAATTCTATTCTAACCTAACAAGGCTCACGACTCCATGGATAGTTTCATTCGTTCATTCGTTTGCTTCAAATATAGAGTTCGCCCATTTGCTCGCTAGATTCGGTTAAACTTCCTCTCGCTAAACTCAGCAATGCAATGACTTTTGGGTAACGGGCGAAAATCACGATTACCTAGTCCACATAGGCTACACACATCTTCCTGCAGATGCAATAATTAACAGAACAAAATCAAAGCTCTCCACCTGGACTTAATACCTAAAGCTATTTTACTGTAGAAGACAACATACAAGTAAGCAAGAATAAAAAAAAAACTTCATCAAACTCACCAGATTCAGCAGCTATCTTCACAGAAGCTCCACGTAATGCGCATTTAGCGTAAGACCACAACCGGACTCTTTGTGGAGCACCAAGCTTGCTGATCAAAGACCTAAGCAGTCCGCTAACATAAGGAAAAAGATATGGATTAAAAGAAAACTGCATATGAAAAAGCTATGGCATCTGAAGAATTGGAAGAACAGAAACTAGACAAAATGTGACGAGTGAGACAGAGAGGAAATTATTCTTACTCCGTCCGCATCACTGTAAGAAAATCAGGTGGTAGAGACTCCATGAACGAGGATATGTCTTCCATTTTCAGAGACCTCAGTTCCTGCTTTAGATTATTCTTCTCTTCAACAGACATTCCTTTCCCAAGTGCTGATTTACTTTAAAGTACGTGGCAAATAGAGAAGTTACAATGGACCATGGTCACCAAACTACCAGTAGAAAAACATTGCCACTTTTTTAATTTCACATGACTTAAAGCATCATAGCTTCAGCAAAACCAAAAACAGCATTAGCATTAGCGCAATTTCTTGTTTGATCCACAATCATGTTTAGTGACAAAGTTTTACATTGGCTACCAACCTAACGCAACCCTCCTCATACTAAGCCGAAACTCGACCATGCGGAGTTTCAAGTGTCCAAAACATCAAACAATAAAAAAAATGCCACGTTGTACATACTACCAACAAATAATCCCCGTTGGTTGATATCCAATCATCATTCTCAGTATTCTTCCTACAATACGATAGGATATGAGCAACAGTGCTTAACCAATATATAAGAATAGACAAGCACCTGTCAATTGTTCTCCCAGTAAATATGACAGGAAAGTATCTCGAATACTCTCCAACTCCCATCTCTTCACCAAACTGCTGAATTCTCTGGGGGTCCATGAAGATGAGAGCCTTCCAAAATTCACAATAGTTCAGCCTAAAATCACCATCCAATTCTTTACAGATCCCGAAATCCAGAAGAACTACAATTATTTAGTAGAATAAAATCAATTAATTTGTATTCTATAAAAACATGATGTTCTCTTCATTCATTGTTGATGCATACCTAAAGAAAAGCCACCACCTTGTCCTTCAGGGGAAACCAACACATTACCAGGATGTAGATCCCCATGCAAGAAACCATGGATAAATATCATCTCTGCAACCACATCAGATAGGGCTTTGGCTACCTTCAAATATGTCGCAACAAAATAAAAAGAAAGCTGGGCACATGTGAACGAGACTAAAAAGAATCGCAATGATCAGGAAAAGATGCCAACTTTTATCCTACTTAAGCTTCACACCACGGTTATTTGTGAGGAAATGGAAGTGAGATGGTAGTAAAGATGCACTGAATTTTAGCAACCTAGATATCGGAAATGTTTCTTTTCATGAGGAACTAACCTTCACTGGATTGATTCTTGCTTGCTTCAAAAATCCCAGGTCATCAACCTGAAAGTTAATGGTCTTCTTGTTAGTAGCATATATCAAGCAAGTCAAAATACTAGAGCTATTCATCATAATACCATCACAGGAAAATTAGCGCTTTAACAAAACTACTGAGTTGGATTTGACCAAAAAAAAAAGGGAGCCAAAGGAGCATAACAAAGAACTTAGCCCAAATAAAAAGGGTATAACTACATTCAACACCATTGCTAGATTATAAAGTGGAAAGGTCATGCAGAAAATGGTTTTTACACTATCTGCATACCAACTCCTTGGTAAGTATATTCACAGTCATGTCATACAACATGAAAAATTAAGTATGAGGCCAGGATAGGCTTTCGCCTGTTCAAGCATAGAAGCTAGACATTATTTATGTCCAAAAAAGAGCAGACAAAATACCTTCTGCCCTCTGCAAAATTGCATCGTCAGTACGTGCGAGGTTGTGAGATCCTAGATTACACAGATCATCACACCGCACAAATAATCAGATTATGCAGCACAGAGATGACTTAACAAGAAAGGGAAATCAGAAATGTGGATAAGCTGAGGCACAAAGAAAAAGGAAATGGATATCAGTACCAAAAATATCTGGGGTACCCTGACCATGCTGTTGTTCTTGAAGTTTTTCGCGACTCTTTGAGAATTCCTGGCCTCCTGAATGAAATCTGGGCAACAGTCAACAGTGAGTTGAATACTAACTCTCTATCAAAACATTATAAGTTGCCAAATATTTGTTCCAGCTTAGAAAAAAAATTAATTGCTCCAATTTCACAAAAGAAAACCTTAATCCATAGAACAGCCAACCACCTAATTCCCTAACACCAATTTTACTTTGCACACTGAAAAGGGCAAGTAACAGATAAACTAAGAAAAACTACATGCGTGCATGCAACACATATGGACAAACCAAAAAAAAAGAGGGGGGGGGGGGTTCTGAGACAGGCAGTGTATGACACAATCTGAAAAAAGATAAAAAGACAAAAAAAGGAAAATAAAATGAAACTAGTAAAAATTAATTACTAACACTAAATAAGCACTTTGGTCTGGTTCGTTCTTATTCTTGCCATCAGTCATCTATTTGGAACTGATATTCCACATTGATATCCACTCAAAGCTTTTCTTTAATCACCTTAAAAAGACCTGGCATTAAAACTTTGCCTCTTCAAATTTATTATGCAACAAAAGAGGTGAAAAAACAACCGGTATAAGTGATGGAAACAAAAGGAAGTAGTTACAGCTGATCGAACTCTTTGTTTTAGAATGCAGCTACCCTTAGCATCGCTACATGCATAATGAATAACCCTCAAAATTTAGCAGGTATAGCTGAAGATTCTATAGTGTGTACCGAGTTCCGCAGCCACAGATTTTGTGAATTCTGATACTATCCACCCAAATCTGTATTCAGGAAAAAGCTGGAAAAAGCAAGAAAGCAATAATAAGATCTTTTTTTTTTTTTTTGGGTAAGTAAAAGCAATAATAAGATCAACTACATGCATGTTAAAATTTCATATATAAGCCCAACTAGACATTTACAAAAGTTGTTGCCAATAGTGTGCAATAACAAGTATCACTTGCTCAAAATTTAAGATAGCTACAAGTTCTCTATCCATATTCTAATGTTTCAATCCTTGAAACTTTCCACGTTCAAAAGCATAAGACTCCCTAAATCTGACTAGGGAGTAACCTACTACTTATACTAATCCTAGAGATAGAATAGAAAGATTAGGAAGCTGTGAAAAGGTTTCCGGAGAGCCCTTTTAAGGGCCTTGCATACTAGCAAAATTAACTAGAATAGGAATCAGTCCAAAAACAAAAGTGAATTCAATTCCTGATTCCTCACGAAAAGTTCATAAGCTTGAGAATTTTCAACAAGCAATGCTTTCATGCTGTCTATTTTGATTGCACAACTGCTAGACACACCAAACTTTTGATACCTCTTAACCAGCTCATGCATAAATAAGATGTTATCTTGTATTGACCTGCCCTTTTGGAAAACTGATTGGTTTTGATCCACTAGGTGGGGAGAAGATACTTCATTATGTTGGCCAAGATTTTTGAGATCACTTTGTAGTAAACATTGCAATAGGATATAGACCTAAAATCTTTCATTTTAATTGAGGCTTCCACCTTAGAAATAAGAGAGATAACAATAGAATTTACAAGGTAAAAGAGAAAGCTGTTTGTGAAAAAATAACCAATGGTTTCTCTGAATTCCTGACCAACTAAGTCCCACTTAGACTTGTAGAACTCAATTGTAAATCCAACAACACGCATGTCACATCAGTTTACAGGATTGCAACATGCATGTCATATCAGTTGACAAGATTGAAAAATTGATTAAGAGATTATTCTACACATGTTGATATCAGGTTTGCAGAGTTCAGCAAGAAGGCTGAGGTTGAGTCAAAATCAAATCACAATACATGGGTAGCACTTCGGATGAATTAATCATATTCCAGCAACTGCATATCTTAACATATCTAGTTAAATTACATGATTGTCTGATTCAGTTTCTTTATTATTAGTCAAATTTAATTAATTGGACCTGTTTTCCTCCTTCTAATAACAAAGTCTGAATCCTTACCTAAATGTAGACTGCAAATAAAGATGAGAACCATACCACAATATTTTGTCAGTCCAAAGGTTAGCACAAACAAACATTCTTTCAACTCCATCCTCGTTGAAATTAAGCATGTGCACATGTCGATGAGTTTACAGAATTTTAATTTAGCTAATTGTGCTGAAGAACATGCTCCACAAACCAGGAATTCACGTGACCAATCTTGATCACCTCCAAAGCAGTCGCATCTTTTTAACTTCCAGATGTATTTGCATATATAAAAGAGTACTAAAGACAGCAAAGGGAATACAACAACAACAATCATACCCAGTATATCACAATGACAGCACCAGCTATCGTTAGGGTCTGAGGAGGGTGAAAGGCAGGCAAACAATACCCCCATCCCAAGGGATAGAGAGTTTGTTTTCAGTGAGACCCCCAGCTCTATATGTACCTGCGCAGATACCATAACAATAGAAATATGTACTAGTGAAGCTATTTTATCAAAGGGAGTATATTATCAAAATATCAAACCTAAAAGGCAGCATAGCCAGGAGTAAACCAAAAAAAGTAGCTTAAGGCAAAACTTGAAGAAGAGAATATCGGAGATTAAATGGCATGAGTTCCACAAGTAGGTGCATAACGAGCAAAATTTCAACGAAATAAGAAGTATGATGATTGTCCAAGAATACAACCAGATTGTAGTTGTAAGTCCAACAACAACATCATCATCACTTAAACCTTTTTTCTCGCTTACGGGACAGGCTATATGGATCAATCATTTCTCTTGCGTTTTATTCTTCTTTGTTTTTTTATTTTTGACTCGTAACATAAATCCTATCATCCTTGTGCTTCTTCTAATACCTAATGCATAATATGCACCTTTAGAATACGCATTTTCAAAACTATCAAACCATCTCAACCGTGATTTAGACCTAAGTGCCTAAAATTCTCACTTAAATCTTATACCATCTACATGACATCAACTACATGAATCAACTGTCTCCATTATGCTCTATCACAGACCATATACTCTCCGATTGTGATATACATCATATCTTTATTTATTGTCTCTTTCCATTTTTTCTTTGGTCTCTTTCTCCCACATTTAACATGCAATTCATTAATTGTCTCGCAATCCCTAACAGGTGCATCTGGTGGACGCCTTTGCACATGTCCATACTATCTTAACCTTAACTCCCTCATCTTCTCATCCGTAGGAGTCACCTCAACATTTCTCCTTATATGTTAATTTCTTATCACATCCTTCCTTGTATGTCCACAGGAAAAAAAATTGGGTCATGATCATGAATCTGAAATCTTACAATTTGACGATATCTAGTTTTGAACTTGAGGCAAAAAGAGAAGAAAAATAAAAAGGGAGAGAGAGAGATATTCCAAATTCATTAAAGAAGACTTAACAGTTAAAAAGAATAACTTGACTTTTAAGGGACTTAGGTCATACCAAAGTAACTAATCCTGAGAGCAAAGACATGGTTGCAAGGTCAAACTTCATCTGATTCTTTAACCCTGGATATTGCACCTGTATCAATAAATTTCAAAAGGAATTGACACATAGGATAATCAATAAATCAATTTAAAGAATATAAGTTACGAAAGAAGTCACAACTTTCAATGTAAGCTAATCACTCCTGCTACCCAGCCAATTGGTAACCATATGGACCACTGCTCGTGGATCGATCAATACAACAGCATAAGCAATTTGTGAAGGCTTTTTGCCTTTTGTGAATGGAAGATTGCTGAGACAAATCAAAAGATTGTTGCCAGTGCTATAGACAATTTTCCATATACATGACGTTCCAACAACTAGTGATCCCTACCTTTAGAGTGATGCCTCAAGCAAAAAACAGATAGCTGTACTAAAATCAAACTCATGCAGTGGAGAGGAAAGGACAAAGTCTCAAAATAAAAAGCATCATTTTACGGCTAGACGACTTAGTCATCCTGAGTTGACCAAGAAAATGCAACGAGACAAACCTTTACTGCCACTTCCTGGTGATCTTTTAACACAGCATGATGTACTTGTGCAATAGAAGCAGCAGCGACTGGTTGCTCATCGAATGAGATAAATCTAATATTCCACATAAATAAATTAGTGAACAATGGAAACTTCAACCAAAAAAGAAAACACAGGGAAAAAAAGGAAACTAAAGGGATTTCCTAGATTCAAGGAAGTTCAACAAAACAATTACTTGGGAACATCTTTGGAACACAGCTTCCAATTTTTATCACAAAACACCCAGAAAAATATGGACATATTCCATAAGACAAACAGTACAAAAGGCAAAAGGTAAGCAGAATCAGGTGTGAGCTTTTTGAATCAACTCCAGCAGAAAATGCATGTGGCTTAATTAAGTCAAAAGCATCTCTAGTTAAGTTAACAATGTGGCTGTGAAACAATAATCTGCGGGGACATATCTATACAGAAAAGCAAACAGTCTGTAGTAGGGTCCACCAGTTCATAAAGCTCAAAACTGTCTAAAATAAGGAACGAAAATATTAAAACAATAAAAAGAACATTACTGTTAAAGTAATGCCTCTACCAGAACTTACATCTCAGACAAATCCCGACCCAAGCTGCTGACTAGCCAGTCTTTAATAGCTTCAAACGAACAGGGAGCTGCCTAAATACCATAGGGAATCAGTAAATTGATGAGCTTTAGTTTAAGATGGAGAAAAGGAAGCAAAATCATCAATCTCTAACAAAATTAATAAAATTTAAAGTAACATTAAGACCAATTAATCGCCTAAAAACCAATTGTAGAAGGCAAAGGCTGAAACCTGATCCTGCAGTGCTGACAGGGTCAATGAGTACTCCTTTGGAACCTGCCGCGTAGCTGCTGCGAACTGACCAGCTTTTACATAAAATCCTTTGTTTGCCTCACATAATCTCAAAACCCTCCTTGCGGACCTTAAATGTACCTAAAGAACAATCAACAAATTTCTGATTAAAGATGATAGCAGAAGGCATATATCTGCATAATGTCCAGGAAGAATTAATTTTCATGGTGTAACTAAAAGGTAAATTCAGCTTTTCGATACTTACTTGCACAACATGCACAATTTTGCTTTTCCTAGCAGATGCACAATTTGCCCATTTTATTTCTTCAGAATCACTAGAAGGGCCAAGTAACATGGTCTTAGTTTTAGACTCATACATTAACTACTCTGAGAATGCACGGCATAAGAAAAGAGTGTTGCTTGCGGTTCCATAATCAAAAATGCACAATCGACTCCCCAATAAACAAAGGGGAACAAGAAACATATGAATTTTCAATAATGTAAAAAAAATGCATACAGCTTTCGGAATATACTTATTCATTAAGTGTTTGCACTATAAAATTAAAATAAATAAACAAACAAAGCAACTGGTGTTATTTCTAGAATGAAACAATGGTAGCCACCCAAACGATAAGTGGCATGTGATTTCTAAAAGAGGCAGCTACTACAAATTATTTCGGGAAAATAAAAGAAATGGAATTATGAATAGTCATTCTTCAAAACATTATACTAAAAGTTTTCTCCTTTCTCCATCCCAACCACCAAAAGGAACCAACAGGAAGAACTAACTTATTTCACCAAACTTAGCACAATACTCCCCAAAACCTCCCACCCACATATGCATCACCGGTAACCAACAAAAGCTAGACAAGATACTCCCCAAAACCTCCCACCCACATATGCATCACCGGTAACCAACAAAAGCTAGACAAGATAAAGTAATGTTAGAGCAAAACCTGAGAAAGAACTAAGCGGTATTCGTCCGAATCCTCTTGCAATCCATGAAGGCAAAACTTGTAGTCAATTACATTGACAGCGATCTGCGTAACAAAATTCCACAGCTAAATTGAACAAGAAATAATAATATGAAAAATTTGGCGAGCTTAGTAGACAAGGCACTGTACAGTAAAAAGAGCGCGAGAGGACCGAATGATGCCATAAAGGAAAGGGAAATCAGTCGTGAGGCGAGAACGAGAAGGAATGAAGACCGGATTATAATTGTTTAGCGATTGGTAAGCAACGGCGCCGGCGCCGACACCGACGCCTGCCGTTAAGCATAGGGAAGTTCTCGTTACTCCGGTGATTCTGCCTGACTTGCCGGAAATTAAATTGAGTAGAAAACGAGTCTTCATTTTGCGCTAGAAAAGCAGAAGCTGCGCATATCTGAATTTTATATTATGGACGTTGTTTGGAAAGTCGCCGCCGAAATTTGGAGAATATTCTCACGGAACTGTTAATCGAAGCACAATTGCGTCCAGCTATCGCACTACATGCTTGGAAAGTTTTATTTTTTGGGTTAATTATAAAAAATGAAAACTCAAATTTCCCGGTTTTTACAAAATAACTTTTATCAAAATTAAAATAAAACACCTTAATAATTGAGTCTACGCTACTAAAAGCCCACCCAATTTCTGCCGCCTCTAAAAGGAGACCACATCTACTCACCCACCCTTCACTGTGTTGCTCACCGTGCGACACGTGACAGCAGAGGTTGACCACACTCTTCCTTATCGCGTTGCTCACCGCTAACCCGTATCTAGCCTCACCATTCTTCCTGCTGCCACGTGTCGCGTGGTGAACAAAACGGTGAAGGAGAATACGGTGAGTAGATCCAAACCCTCTTAAAAGCCCCTTTACAATCCTCTCTCATCACCGTTGTGACACCATGCCCCTCCGAGCCCCTCCACCTCAATTCAGACGAAGATGGGTTTACAATTTAGAAGAAAGAAAATGAAATTAAAAACCTTTAAGACCTTGAATCAGCGACGAAAATAGAAGCAGTGACATATTTATTATATCCGACAGCTGTTTCAGGAGCAATTTGCATGACACTATCGGAAATGTATACTGAATCATTAATATTGAAGTTATCACTCAGTCCTTAAATTAGGCTAAATCTATTACTTGCAGCCGCTGCAACCTTCCGATCAAAAAAATATAGCCATACATGGTTGACCTTTTTATGTATTATTACATATAGTTCGAACTAAATGTAAATTATACCTACGACAATAGTTTTAGACGAGCATTTCTCAATTTTTAGCATCGCTTTGAGAATTGCAGTTTTTTTTTAATGAGCTGGTACAGCCGCATGTAGTTCAAAACCCGTAGTTGCCGTAGTGGCTAACCGCTATGGTGTTTGATCAAAGAAAACGACATGGGGCAAAATTCTCCAATGATGTGGTATGACTTGGAAAAAAAAAAGAGAGAAAGAATCCAAAAATAAAACACCTACAGACCACCCATGATAATTCATTGGAGAATTTGATCACTAAATAAAACACCTACAGACCACCCATGATAATTCAGCCCAAGAAAACAAAGCAATATTCACAAATACATAATAGATAGTACACCCGTTCTTAAAGAATATGCGTATAAATGCTTCAGCAAAGCAACAATTAGCTTAAAGACCACAGTCTTGAAGGATTTTACATTTTTCATAAATAAACAAAAAAGAACAGACTACCTTATCAGCATATATTCCTTCTCAAGAGTATGCAGCAAATTTTAGCACAGGATTATATGAAATATGGAAATAGAAATTACACAACCCAGACACGTTCAGAACAAATGAAAAACATTAAATTAACCAAGTAGTATAATTATAAAATACTTATAAACTGAATAATTTTTTCGGTGGTGAAGTGTTAACGTCAAAATTGCATCACATTAATAAAGTATCAAAGTCCAGATTGCAACACAAGATCCAAAAAAGGCACATAGATAAGCTTAAAAATCTCACTAGAATTTACCCTTATTATACAAAACATCTTGGGCCCTTTTCTTATCATATCACACACGTAGAGATTTGTTTTAGATCAATATTAGATTTAATATAGGACATCAACTTTAACTATTAAAGTAATTTGGGCCTTTTTTTTTGAATGGACGTAGATAAATTCATAAATCTCATTAGCAATTATCCTTACTATACAAACATCTTCCCCCCTTTTTTTATATGTTACATATGTAAATACATATTTGTTTTATGTGGAAATTGAATCCAAAAGGGCCTCTACCTTAGGTAGGTACCGCGGCCGGTTTTAAGAAGCGGACTTATAGAATCTATCTCTTTTGCAGTGCTTATCGAGGTCTTCTCCTTCTTATGCTCAGATCAGTTCAAAGAGGACGACGCCGACAACGATGATGGAGAAGACGCGGTGGATCAATTGCGCTGTCTTACTAACTGCAGTTATCTTATGCTTTTCGTATCATGTTAGGTCAGATGGATCGGATCATAAATACAAAGTCCGCGACGAGGTTCCTCTCTATGCCAACAAGGTCGGACCTTTCCATAATCCGAGGTAAATGTCTTTTGATTTTGTCTGTTTCCTCCTCGTGTTTTGATATATTTTGCGGCTTTGGTTTTGAAATTGCGATCTGGAAGAATGAGGTACGGTGGCCTATTTGGAGTGTTTTAATTGATCGTTTTATTTGTTGAAATTTAAGTGGTCGAATCCGGAATTGTTAGATCTAAAGCTAAAAGTGAAGTGTTTGTTTCTCTCTTTTGACTGTTTGTGATGAAGCAATGAAGATGTAGATATGAATGGGAACATTTTCGAGTTTCGGATTTTGATGTTTTTTGGGTGCCAACCTCCTCCCTCCGAGTATCAAATAAAGAATCAAAATCTCAAACAGTCAAAATCCTTACCTCCTCCGAACACCAAAAAAGGAAAAATATATGAAAAAAAGAGGAAGAAAAAAAAATAATGTGTCGAAAATAGCACCTGGATTATGCATTGATGTTTTCATCTGCTATTAGCTTTACAACTGTCTGATATAGCCGATACATACTGATGTGATGAATCCAGTATGGTGGTACAGATATACACAAGTACCTAATAGAATGGCCACTTTGAAGTTCCCCCTAAACATGCTCCTTTCTTTCCTTACTGTGGTGAAGCTGCTTCTACAGTTTGGCTTCTCTTAGGCTGTGTCTGTATTTATAGATCTTCATGGAAGGCAGTAAACTATGGATGCCAGTTGGAATTGATGTATCTAGAGACCAGAAGAACACTTGATTTACATCTACTTTAAATGTTTTATCTATTGACCTGATGAGAGCATGCAACTGGGGGCGTTTCTGTGACTGGAAAAAGCGAGAGGGACGTGATGCATTTAAATTTTCTTGTTTGCGGGCAAAGTGGAAATTGGATTTGTCTCCTCTCTGTAAGATCTCCTCTTACAGTGGGGTTTGTGTTTATTATGTGACTTCTTTACTAAACTCCTGGGAAAAGGAGTTTTAGATGTGTGTGTGTCGTGTGTGTTGTTTCCGTGTTCACATATCTAGCAACATTGCTACAGAGTACTATATTGGCTTGATTCTGTCTAGGAAAAGCCCCTGCTTTAGCTTAGTAACTTAGTACAGTATTGTTATGTGACTTCTCGGCTGCACATTTAACTGAAAGGGCTGGCCTTCATGCTACAAGTCAATGCCTAGTAATGGAATTACATTTATATAATGGTATTCAAGGTTTTACTTAGTTCTCTGTGTTTTGATACAGCGAAACGTACCGGTTCTTCGATCTCCCATTCTGTATGCCAGGTATCACATTATCTACTTGTGTTACCGTTTATTTAATGTGCAACTTCTTGGTGTAAGTATACATATATGCGTTAATACTCCATATGGACAGATCATGTCAAGGAGAAGAAGGAAGCTCTTGGCGAGGTCTTGAATGGTGACCGTTTAGTTGTGGCTCCTTATACGCTTGAGTTTTTATATGATAAAGATTCGGAAACTGTCTGTAAGAAGAAGCTTTCTAGGGAAGAAGTTGCTAAATTTCGAGCTGCTGTCTCAAAAGATTACTACTTCCAAATGTATTATGACGACCTGCCTCTGTGGGGTTTCTTGGGGAAGGTTGATAAGGAAGATAAAACTGATCCCAGCGAGTACAAGTATTATCTGTTCAAGCATCTTCATTTTGAAGTATTTTACAACAAGGATCGTGTTATTGAAGTTAATGCCAGAACAGATCCCAATGCACTGGTTGACATAACCGAAGATAAGGAAGTGGAAGTGGAATTCTTGTATTCTGTGAAATGGAAGGAAACAAATACACCTTTTGAAAAGAGGATGGAGAAGTATTCCCAGTCTTCTTCATTGCCGCATCACTTGGAAATACATTGGTTCTCAATTATCAATTCATGTGTTACAGTTCTCCTCTTAACTGGATTTTTGGCCACAATTTTGATGCGAGTCCTTAAAAATGATTTTGTTAAGTAAGCCTATCTTCTTAAATTTATTATCATAATGATTCTTTTGAATGCCTCTAAATTTTGTGGACCCTCTTCCTGAGTAAATCCTCCATATAATGACCTGTTATGAATCTTTTTCAAAAGATATGCCCATGATGAGGAGGCAGCTGACGATTCAGAAGAATCTGGGTGGAAATATATTCATGGTGATGTTTTTAGGTATCCTAAGTACAAGTCTTTGCTTGCTGCTGCTCTTGGATGTGGTACTCAGCTATTCACTCTGTGAGTTCTTGTAGCCATTTGTTTCCTTTTCAGGTGCACTGTGCAAAATGATTGTTTGTCAGCTGGTTAAGAAATGTAGTGAGATTGATATCTTAACTCCAACCTTTATGTTGCAGGGCAATATGTATATTTATACTAGCACTTGTGGGCGTATTTTATCCTTACAACCGAGGAGCTCTTTTGGCTGCTTTGGTGGTTATATATGCTTTTACATCAGGAATTGCTGGATACACTGCATCCTCTTTCTATTGTCAGCTTGAGGGAACAAATTGGGTAAGTCAAGTGATTGTACTAATATTTGTGATACACAATACGTGATCAATTATTTAATTTTGTAAATGGAAGACCTTAGTTCCTCGTCAACAGCTTTTACTTTTGTGATGAGGTTTTTTCTTTCTTTTTGGATTAAAATCAACATTTCTTTCTACCAATCTCTTGATACATAGTTTACGTTCTTGCTTTGTTGGCTGTAGAATGAACTGTTTTTGGACTTGAAGCCATGTCTACAGAAAGATTTCAGTATCTTCAATTCAATGAATGCTAAACTTTTACAGCTTAAGCTGTTTTGAAAGGGGGATTAAAATCATCAATGTTCATAAGCCAGTTATATTGTCGTGCCATTCTGAAGTATAATGTGAATTAGCAAATTGCTTAAAATTTTAAGCTAGTAACGATGAGTGTAATCTAAGACTTTAACCTATTTAAAATGTAACCTCAACTATGCTCAATAATAGTTAGCGCTTTAAGACGTCGAATTTGTGCACAAATGCCTTTCCAAACAGATGAAGTAGCTCTGAGATTTGGATAAGGTACTTCCAGCTATGATATAAGCTTAGGATGCTATCTCAGCCTAAAGACAGTTCATACAAAATGTGCTCTTTTAGATTGAATAATTCTTTACAATACAAACTCTGCTATATATACTTTCTAGACCACAATGGCTAGCAGAGTAAAAAAGGACAAAAGAGAGATAAAAAGCCTGCTTCACAAAGACAGGACTAACGGTAACAAATCTAAAATTTTAATTACATTGTTAATCCTAAACATTTCGACACAGCCTTTCACTAAAGAACAGTTACAAAGAATTTGAAGGTTGACCAAGAGTGGCAGATGCTAGATAAGCACATTAATTGTTGAGACTTTAGTGATTCATAACTGATTGATTAGCCGCATTTGAGCCAATTTTTTCCCTTGTCATTTGTTAAGGTAATTATGTCAGTAGGTAGTGCTTTGAGGGTTAGTAGGCTGATCTATCTTTTTGTTTTCTTTCTGGCAGGTGAGGAATGTGTTGCTGACTGGGGCCTTGTTTTGCGGACCACTGTTCTTGACCTTTTGCTTTTTGAATACTGTTGCCATTGCTTATAGTTCTACTGCAGCACTGCCGTTTGGTACCATTGTGGTCATCTTCCTTATATGGTCTCTTATTACATCTCCATTGCTAGTCGCCGGTGGCATTCAAGGAAAGAATAGCAAGAGAGAGTTCCAAGCTCCTTGTCGTACAACAAAATATCCTAGGGAGATTCCACCATTGCCTTGGTATCGTGGAACTTTGCCTCAAATGGCAATGGCAGGATTCTTGCCTTTTAGTGCAATATATATCGAGCTATACTACATCTTTGCAAGTGTTTGGGGCCATAGGATATATACTATTTACAGCATCTTATTCATTGTCTTTATTATCCTCCTTGTTGTGACTGCCTTTATTACGGTTGCGCTCACGTATTTCCAACTGGCTGCCGAAGACCATGAATGGTGGTGGAGGTACGTTTTGCAATGCTATAATTGTTTTATCAAGTTTTTCAAAATTTCAGGTGTTGTCATGCCTGGTCAATGTCATATCATGATTTATGATTCTGAAGTATTTGTACAGGGTATTATAATTCTATTCTTAGTTCTCATCTATTGTACTTTATGATATGATGGTTAGAAGCATATCCTTGTATGTGCAATTTAAAAGTTTCAGTATTATGGTTTACTTTTCCCCTTCTCTCTCTGACTTGGTGTTCTTTCAATGTTATTTGTAAGGCTTGCTAATGAACTATTGCATAGTAAAATGCTCTGACATGTTCTAAAAGTTTTTCTTGTGACTTCACTGGCACATATATTTGGTTGCTTTTAATATTGTGGCGCTGGAAGTGAATCACTTTGTACTTGATTGCAGTTATATTTTAGCTTTATGAGATCTTTTAAACTTCGCCACTTCATAGGATTGCAAACTGCTGGAAGCTCTCTCTGGTTTTGAAAACACTAATGGTTAAGTCTAATTCTGAATTTTGTGGATGGAGAAGGGTAGTCAATATTAAGAGACAAGTAAAAAAAGATGAAACGTAGTTGATGAGTGTGATCAACTGTTGGGAGATGGAAAGGATAGGGTTTCTGGGATGACAAGTAAAAGAAGTTGGAAACGTACTTGATGAGTGTGATCAACTGTTGGGAGATGGAAAGGATAGGGTTTCTGGGATGATGAGAAGAGTGTTTTTTGGTTCAAAGATGACGGGATGGAGACATGCAAATGGAGAATGGTGGAGGGAGGGACAGAAGGCGGGAAAAAGTGAGTGCTGCTGTAGAGTGAGAATGCTCTCAATGGTGGAGGAAGAGGGACGGTGAATACGGAACAAATAGACGCACGAACTGTTCCTTTTTTTAAACTTTACCTGTTGTCACATGACTATGACATTCATTATTATGACACTGGTTCCTGTGTGAAATGAATGCTGATTTCTTGATTTCCTTTTTTCCTTTTTTCTTTTCCATCTTTTCTGGATTTTTTAAATTATTTTATTTTCCATGTCTGTCCTTGTATCTATCTGGACCTGAGATTTATTCGTGTGTCTAGTTGCTTACGATATATTCTTTTATCAGGTCATTCCTTTGTGGTGGCTCAACTGGATTATTTATCTATGGTTACTGCTTGTACTATTACTATGCACGTTCGGACATGTCGGGCTTCATGCAGACTTCCTTCTTCTTTGGGTATATGGCTTGCATATGCTATGCCTTCTTCCTCATGCTCGGAACAGTTGGTTTCCGCGCTGCATTGTTCTTTGTCCGTCATATATACCGTTCAATCAAGTGCGAGTAGGAACTTGGATAATCAGCGATGTATTTGAGCCCGGAGGTACGTTTCCTTTAATGACATGTTCAATAGTGAATCTGGATACACTCGTTTCAATACTGATGGTAGGGTGCTGGATTTTGAAGGTTTTGTGATCCCGACTTTGTTCAAAGGCGATAATTGTGGTGGGAGTAGGCTGCATTGTATACATAGTTGGGAGTTGGGTAGAAGGAACCTGTAGTACGACTGAAACTAGAATATACCTGCAATGCAGAAGCCAAATGTGGTGGAATTTAGGGGAAACAGACAGCATCAGGAAATAGACTTTTTCTTATGTCGATGAATTCAATAATATACATTGAAGTAGTATTAGTTACAGTAACGTATTTCCTTCTTATTTATGTAAGAAAAGCAACTATATGCTGATTGAAGTCTGAAATTTTCTTGAAATTCTCGTCTTGGAGGTTGGAATTTAGGCTACAACTTAACAAACTAATAATCAATAAAATAAATAAAGCACAAGAGAAATGAGTGATTTATATAGCTGATTTTACACTGAGAAAAAAGCTTAAGTGAGTACAAACCGATAAGATGTTTGACTAGTTGAAGAAAAATACTTTAACACATTTATATAAAAACAAAAGAGATACACAAGACTGCAAATTGAATTAAATTAGTGAGTCATACAATGAAGCTCGGAGCGAATGATTAAGAAAAGAATTAGGAGGGAATGATTGAGAAAAAACTTTTTAAAAAGTAATGTATTTGAAAATCAATTTAAATTTATGTCGTGAAGGTAAGCAATATCCATCTCCTGAGAGGGATTATAGAGATATATCGAAAGAAGAAACAAGATATGTATATGATTTTTATTTCTTAAAAAACATATGATAAAGTTATACTAGAGATTTTTTAGAAGATGCTAAAAAGAAATGTGGTAGAGTAAATGTATAAGAACGCAATGGCAAAAAGTACAATAGGGTAACAAAAGAAAATATTAGCTTTACAATTCCACTTCCTCCGCCTTCCTTTTTTTTCCCCAAGGAACAATAATCATTTTATTTGAATAAATTTATCTAAGAACCTCCGATTCTAAATTCTAATATCAGATCAGACAAGTCTTTTTTCAAGCAACGATCTGAATATATCATGATCCCAACTTCTAAAAAACTCTATCAAAACTGTTCATCCAATCTGTTAGTCTGATTTAAAATTCTTCTCTCCATATAATATTCTCTCCACTCCAACCCTCTGCCTAAACTTTTACCATTATTACTGCTTAAGGAAGAAAAAAAGAAAAGAAAAAAGCAATGGTTTCAGCAGCACAGCTTATTCCAAGGGTTTTGGCCACCGGATTGACAGTTGAGGCTACCTATTTAATCTGCAAACATGTTGACATTGCTGGCTTTTCCATCGATGCTAATTTGAGATATTCCTCTGCTTTTGTTTAATCCATTTCATAGAGAGTTTTTTTTACTTGGTATAAGTTGTTACATTCGGTTTGGGAGAGTTATTGTTGGTAAGATCATGAATTTTCATAGTTAGTTCTGACCAATGAAGCGTGGTCATTTCCTTTCACCGGCCAAAGTATCCAATTTGAACTTTGTTCTGTGGTTTTGTTGGAGTGTGAACATATCTCAGAATCTGGAGGGAAAAAACGACGCCGTTTGCTATTCTTTTAATGGTCTGCCCCGAGGTATCCTCCCAGCCGAAAGCCGGAAGACTAATCATCCGTCCCTGCGGTCAGCACACGAAGTGGTAGGAGACTGACCAAATGGTTTGCTCGCGGGGATCGAACCCCCAACCACATGCTTAAAGGACGAGGTGCTGAATCACCACGCCAACCATGTTGGTTCGTTTGCTATTCTTTTCCTTGAAAAGAAAAAGTTCCCTTGACCTGTTTGCTGCCTCCCCAATGTTATGCATGCTTGGTACCTCTATATGCTCAAAAATCTTTGCATTTCTAGCCTTCCAGATCCCCCAAGGAATCTGCAGACGGAGAATATTCGCTTGGACAATGTAACCTTCTCTTCTGATTGTCTTTTTCTCCCCCCATTAAACCAGTTATCCGTTCTGTCAGATTTCCTTGTCTTCTTACCACATTTTCTGTCCAAACCTGTTGTGGCACATGGGAAGTGTCTTCTACATCCATAGTACACACTGTGCATGACTCATCCATTGTCATTTTCATGCACTTCCTCAATGAATTTCTCAGACCTGTATCATTCAAACACAACCAAAGATTTTCTTTTTTCTTTTTAATGTCTTTTCTTCACATCTTCTCTATGATAACTTATTCCATTTACTGCTTTGTTCCATTTCTCCTGCCCCTGATATGAATTCTTAGGCTCTCTTTGTTGTATATTTTCCATCCACCCCCCCTCCCCCAACAAAATACCAGTGTATCCTCTATATTCTGATATTTTGTCTCCAGGACATAACCCAACTAGTTTCGGACAGAGGTTCGCGAAAGGGAGGTCATGGGTTCAATTCTTGCCAAAGACAAGAAAGCCCCTTCCCAGCAAGTACATAGTGTGAGAGCTTCTTGGCCTGTAGGCTTGCCTGCAGTGCTGGGGGCTCCTTATGCAGACTACTGTGTAAATGACCAAGCTACTGCTAGCGGGCCGTTGGGTACCTGATTTACCTCCCTACACTACATTTGGGACTGGGTGTGCCAGGGATTCTTACTTTGGTTAGGGTTCAACCTTTATATTCTGATATTTTTCAGGTATAGTTAATGCTCTGATCTTATTTCTCACTTCTCTAGCAATTTGTGTACTAATTTTGTTCCAATCTCATCCTTTTTGGTTGTTTAAAAGAAATAGTTAACCTTCTTATTTCCTTCATCTGCTGCAATTTGTATTGTTATCACATTTTTAAGCTTTAGGTCACCAATCCATGTATCTTCCCAAACCGACATTAGGAACCTTGCAATTTGTACATTTGTATTACACATGTATTTTACACAGAATTAGAAGTGGTAAAATCAACAACAAACACACCCAGTATATTCTAATAACATCAAAAGCTATCGTTATAGTCTAGGGAGGGTGAGAGGGAGTCAAACAATACCTCCATTCCAAGGTATAAGGCGTTTGCTTTCAGTGAGACTCCCGTCTCTATATATACTTGTATAGATACACAATAATAGAAATATGGTGTGCGAAAATACTAGTGTATTAGTGAAGAAGTTAGCCATAGACTCTGTCTCTTCCACATGTATTATACACTTGTGTGGCCAGAAACTTTCTCTCTTTCATAGTGTACAAGAAATTAAAAAACTAAATGTTGATTCGTTGAAGACGGAACAAATCTAAGGATCTAAGCCATATATGAGTCATTACCATCTATGTATTTATATTCATTCGAATTATACGCACAACAAGCCAATCTTAAGAAAAAAAAAAAAAGGAAGGAATTTCTCATTTCACAAATGTAATGAAATAAATTGTACAAATGGGGTTGAGGGTGTAGGGGATATCTAGCCTATGAACTACTCCTTTATGGCGACTGTGCAAGAATTTAAAATAGGCAACAAAATATTGGTACGTGACCTCCCAATACAAAAACTTCATTTCTTGCATCCACATGGGTAATTTCCTTGTCTTCTTCACTTCCTGGGCTATCTCATTTATAAAAGTTTCAACAACACAATTATAAAATAAATTTTGTAATGAAAGAATGAAAATAAAGTGAAGAGAAAGAGGATACACCAACACCGAAGAGCAAAATTATAATATGGCTTTCATTGTGTAAAGATTGGAAAGTCCATTTTGCAGGAGAGGCAGCTCGAACATTTTCCACTTAAGAGGTTCGGCTCCCTTGGAATGGTCAATGGTCTACTTGATCTGTGAATTAAACAAATTACTAATGTATGAGAGAAATCAAAGAAAAAAGAATAGCAAAATGTCTAATAATATTATTAGCGTTATCTATTTACGATATTGTCTACTTCATTAGGGACTTATATTACAATGGTGTTTCGAAAAGATTATATTCCCTATTTTACCATTTTGAATGACAAAGCTTATATGGTGAATTACAGGTGTTTTCTTTCTTTCTTTCTCCTTTTCTTTTACATGAATATTAAAAATGAGACGTGCATAATTACAAAGTAAAAAATAGCCGTTCCCGATGTATTAGGCTCCCGTGTTTGCGCAAGGTCCGATGAGAGGCGAGATTGCTTCGTGATCTAATGTACGCAGTTTTATCCTGCACTTTTTTATGCAAGAGTCTGTTTCCGCAGTTCGAACCCGTGACCTCAAGGTCACTAACTAACAATCTTATCAGTTGCTCCAAAGCCCACTTTCCATAATTACAAAGCAAAGACTGCGAAAATGCTCTCAGGGCATAGTCCAGTTGGTACTCGGGTTGAGATTTGCTCCAAGAGGTCAAGAGTTCGATTGCAGAGACACGCACAGTGTGGATGTTCTTCTACTGCTAGTCCGAAGGCCTGGTTTGTGGAGGACACCTTATGTAGGTCACTGCGTAAGTCTTCGCCCAACTTAGGAGGCCGATGGGCTCCTGATTTGCATACTCTATAGTGCTCTTTGATGTTGTGGCGGTGAGGCTCAGGACGAGGGATTTCGCCTTTTGCTCCAAAATGCAAAATTTGTAATATCTAATGTACCTTTGTGGAAAGAAGGGTCTGTCGAAATAAGGCATCAATTGAGCTCTAGGGATCATCTCCTTTCTCATCAACCTCACCTCTTCTTCCTCTATCATCTGTTCAAAATTTTGGTATTTATTACTTTATCCATATCATATAGCAGTATATAGTATTTCAATTTAATGGGTAAAGTTAATTAGTGTAGTTAATTACCTTCTGCAACTTGAGCAATTGTTTCTTCTCCTGCTCGATCAGGTACAACTTAGTTGCGACCTGTACATTTCATGTCAAATAGGGATGTTGTCTTTAATTTGCTTGCTAAGAATCCATATAGAGGAGTTTTAGTAAGTAACATATATATGCTTTTTCACGAACTAAGGGAAAAAACATGAACAATTTTTGTAATTGCTTAGAGTAACTATTTAATTTTTTCTGAAGTTAGTTATAGGAGTCTTTGTGATTGTTTACAGTAACTACTCAATTTTTTTCCTTTTCCAAAGAAACAAAAATGGTTCAAGTTCAAACTGTTTTTTGTCTTATTTAAACGGATTGCTCCACCACCATCTCATATTTGTATTCTATAGAACCCCGTTTAGAATCTCTTTCTACATTTGAATTAAAAAAATAAAATACTTACTGAACAGTATATAGCGTTACCTTTTCTCTGATTATGTATAACCAATTAATTGAATGTAGCAAACTTACACTATGACTACAATTGGAATTAAAGCAATATTGACAAAATTTACAACAGTCCTGGAGCAAATATGACAAGTTGCTTATTGACCAATCAAATGTATAAGATATGTGTAGTCTCTTTTTTTTTTGACCGATTAACTTTTACTTTGTATATAGACAATTTACTTTGTATATAGATAATTAAATCTTATGTAACATTATCTCATTTTGATACTAGTTGCTCCTGGAGCAAGATAAGACTTTTGAACAACATTTTATGTTTTTTTTTTTCGTTTTATTTGATCTATTTGGCACTAGTAGTGAAGCAGCATCACTTCTAAATAATGAATCTTGTACACGTACGTTTTATCCATGATTTACATAATATATGTAGGCACGATTCAGGAGGACACTGAAACTCACCGAATAGTTAAAAAGTGCCCGTTTTAAAGCTCTTTCCTGCGTATGTAGCTTGAAATCCATGAGTTTCGTATTGTCTTTGCCCATATGCTTTTGAGGAACCTACACGGTAGCAATTTCGGGGGTTAACGAACCGAGCCGAACAGAATATTGAGTTTTCAAATTCGAATTTGTTTAGTTAAACGAACTGTTTGGCTTGGTTCGTTTAGCTAAACAAAATTTAAAACTGGTTCGAGTTTGACTCGATAACACTATAACTGTTTAAACGAGTCGAACAGTTCTCGAATAGTTCGGTTTGTTTTAGTAAACGAACCCAAACAGCTGTTTGAATTTGGTTCGTTTACAAATATTTACCGAACGACTAGAACCGAACTCGAACAGTTTACAAACTGTTTGGTTCGTTGAACAGCCGTAGCTCCCCATTTACTTTTCACACTCTATTAGTAGTGTAACATGTATATTTATGCGGGTACATATATATACACATATATACACCCACACATATATACATATATACACATCTACACATGTGTGTGCATAGGTCTGTGTATATACACACATATATATGCGCGTATACACACACATATGTATGTATGTATATATGCACACACATACTCGTATATCTGGCTGTGCATACACCATACCTTTTGCTTCTCAAGTTGTCTGTCTTTCAGCTCATCCCTTGACTGGAAAAAAAAAAAGCAAAAAGAATACTCATTAGTAGAATTCAGGTTTCACGGCATGCAATGTCTACTATTTTGTCATATAGGGCACCTTCTGCCACTAATATTGTTCTTATACGTTTGGAATTACTAGGGAAAGTGAATAGTCTTGGCTTCATCTTTTGTGACCGTTTTTTACATTACTCAAATCCGTGACTAACGACAATTTGATGCCAATATTATTGTTTATGTTTTGCGACATTTTGGGAAAATAAAAGGATAATATTTCAAATCTTACCGAAGAATGGGTTCTTGAACTTTGTGAAGGTGAAGTATATCTGACCACTCCTTTAGCAGAACATGGAATTCTGGACTGTAAACTGGCCTTAACATCCTTAAAATTCACAAAAAAAAGTTCAATCTTTCTTAAAACCCTTGAACTAAATGAAAGATTATTACTATAAATCATACCTTTTGAGGGCTTTTTTTGCCTTGACAATCCATAACTCTTACTGATAAATAGTCTGGTAAGTTGAATCAAAATAAGAAAGGTTTATATAATAATGGACAATAGTGGAGTTTGGCCATTTGTTTCTTTCTTCAACAATGCTTGCTGTTGCTCTATCATTACCATCTTCAAGAACTTGCATGCTCTCGTGTACCAAACTTTCTGATTAAATTTCCCTCTCATTTATCCTTTTGAACATTCCTTTATACATTTTTGTGTACAAACATCTTTTATTCTTCGAAGTTTCTTCTTGTGGGCTTGAATAATTCGTGCTGAAAAAACCAGTGTCTATATCAAGTGTAGCTTAAAATTCAAGCAGTTCTCTTCAAATTAATCAAAAGGCCTTTCAAAGTTTGTTGATCAATCTACAAACTTCATGCACGTTTTTACCAATATTCATTCTTAATTTTCTTTCCTTTTGTTTAAGCGTATTATTCAAACTTGCACTGCGAGATAAAAAAGCAAACCAATATTCATGTGTGTGTATGTATGGAGCCTTTCATTGTACTTGGAACAAAGACATTTATGTATGGTATATGTATGTCTCCTCCCATCATCCAAATCCCATGTCCGTTATGTACTGGATACGCACACTTACATAGAAGAAACTGCACACATTATTGAACATGTATAAAGCTGAATCTGCAATTGTTTAATGAAAATACATAACTAAATCTTTACCTTACTCTAACATAAATTCAAATATCATAAGATATATTCTAAGATATCCTAACATAGTTCAGTCAGTTATTCAAGTGTTATATGTTGGGATATAAATTGTTTTGATGATATAAAAAGATTTTTTGAATAAGTTAATATGGAAATTCACACTTGGAGTTTGAAGCAAAATGAGAAAAACACACTGTGAGACATCAATCTCTCACATGGATCGATTGATGTATACATCAGTCCCTCAAGGAGAGACATGGATTGATCCAAGTTAGAACTGTTCAAGTTTGGAATCTTTTTGCCCAACATCGATCTGTCAAAGGCTGGACATTGATCGATCGATATGACTCAGTCTCTAAAATAGAGATTTCGATCGATCGATGTAAAGGAAGTTCAAAACCAGAAACTTTCTGGAAGACATCGATCTCTCAGTCCAGGGGACATCGATCGATCGATGTCACATCAGTCTTTCAGGAGGATACTTCGATCGATCGATGTCAGGTATATTCAAACCAAAAACTTTCTGGAAGACATCGATCTCTCAGCCCTGGAGACATTGATCGATCGATGTCACATCAGTCTCTCTAGGAGAGACTTTGATCGATCGATGTCAAGCAGGTTCAAAACTGGAACCTCTCTGGAGGACATCGATCTCTCAAGGCAGATCGATCGATGGCCCCCAGAATTCAAATTTTTATGACCGTTGGAACAAAATCCAAGAGAGATTCATGGTGTTTTCTCTTTCTAATCTTGCTCAAATTTCTTGTGGACTTTTCTCTAACATTACACATTCTTCCTTGATTATTATATTCATGTCTAAGCTATTCTAGGTTGGCTATTAAACATCAAATCACTCCATAGTGTGGCTAAAGACTAATCGGATATTGTCTTGACATTTGATAGAGTTAAGGACATGGTGGAGGCTCCAAAAACATGGTGAACATCTCCTATAAGTAGAAGAAGCTCAGATGAAGCAAATACACACTTTCACCATCATCAAGCTTCATTCTTCATTGTTGTATATTTTCTCTCATATGTGTAAAAGTGCTTAAAGTGGTAGTGGAATAGAATCAATTACGAATCGAGCCACTCTATATCCGGTGTACTCATTCATTGTCTCTTCACATTCTTGCTTTGATTTTGAAATTTCATTTGAGTTGAAGAAAGCCAAAAATCAGAAAATTCCACAAAATTGCCCAACACTCTATTCACCTCCCCTCTAGAGTGTGTGTTACGGACCTAACATTATATCGTATGTATTTATATGATTTAAGGATCTAAAAACTTACTAAACAATTCAGCTGATTGAATGGAAAGAAGAGAAAAAATCCGATAGAGTTTGCCTAAATAATAAGACTCAATAGTTTTTGTTGAACTTCAAACCCTTGTTCGGAGAAAGAGATTGCATATGTATTGAACATGTGTGGGTAGGGTGTTTACGAACCGAGTCGAACCGAATACTAGGCTTTCAAATTTGGATTCGTTTAGCTAAACAAACTGTTCGGCTCTGTTCGTTTAGTGCAACGAGCTTTAAAATTGGTTCGAGTTTGGCTCGTTAACACTGTAACTATTTAAACGAGTTAGCTCGATAACACTGTACTATTTAAACGAGTCAAACAGTTCGCAAACAGTTCTGCTCGTTTTAGTAAACGAACCCAAACAGATGTTCAAATTCGGCTCGTTTAAGTAAAATTAACGAACGAACTCGAATCAAATATAAATTAAACGCAAAGAATTTGCGAACTGTTCGGTTCGCTAAACACCGCTGTGTGTGGATGGCTGTCTTAAAAGAGATTAATACAGTCACACATAGCCTACATCCAAGTATATATGCTCTATAGGCAACATAATTTGAGCAAGGTTTGACATTTAGTCGGTTTCACGGGCCTTTCTAATACCCACTATGTTGTCTTGAAAAAGATGAGGGAGATAAAGGTTCTTGTTAGGGATAATTAATCAGTTGATTATCAAGGGTTCGTTGTTAAGACTGTTAAAGCAGCAAAGTGGAAGGTAATCGTTCGTTTCTGTTATTAGCTTATTATCAATAATGATGTGGATTATGGCACGTCATGTATGGTTAGGTCATGATTCAAAAAGTAAGCTTTAGAAAACTTATGTTTGAAGTTAAGCCTCTATTAACTTCTAATCAATCAAGATGCAAACGCTTTCTATTGGACCAAAACTCATGCTACGCAAGATTACTTATTAAGGTAGTAAACTAGACTTCAGAAACTATATGTATCTTGTTATGCTGATCTGTACATAAATGTGCATACATATAAAAGTATATGTATATGTATATATGAATTTATTTGTGCATATACACACAAAGAATACACACATACATATACACGCATATGGTAGCAAATGTGTATAAACATAAAAGTATATGTAAATGTATATATTTGTGTGTGTATACATATATATACACACACACACACATATATATATGTGTGTGTGTGTGTGTGTGTGAGAGTGTGTGTCTGTGTGGACGCGCGTATGTATTTTATATGTATATGTATGTTTGTGTGTGTCTATATATGTATGTATGTATGATATTAAGTATACATATATATGTATGTGTGTATCTATATACATATATATATATATATATATATATATATATATATATGTATATGTATATATGCGTATGTTTGTGTGTATATATATATGTATATATATATATATATCTGTGTATGTGTGTATATGTACATATACATACTTGTACATATGTATGTGTGTGTATATACCTACATACGTGTATATATGTACAAATAGGTATGCTTATGCATACACATACACTACAAAAAAAAGGCTAATTACCGACCGCCTAGAACAGTCGGTAAACTCTAAAAAACGGTCGGTAAACTAAATAGCGACCGTATAGCAGTCGCTATACATCGGTCGGTAAACAGTGGTTGGTAAATGAAATTTGCGACTGTTTGAAAGCGGTTGGAAAATAGCGACGGATTTAGCGACTATCTAAAAAACGGTCGGCATTTAGTGACTGTCGAAGTTGTCGCAAATTAAGAACAAATTCGCGACGGCTTCGGCGGTCACAAATTAGCGTCAGCTTTGACAGTCGGAAAGTAGCGACGGCTTTACCGATTGCAAATTACGGACTGTTTTCGTAGTCGCCAATTATCGACTGTTTTATCGGTCGCAAATTACCGAATGTTTTCGCAGTCGCTAATTACCGACTGTTTTATCGGTCGCAAATTACCGACTGTTTTAGCAGTCGCCAATTACCGACTGTTTGATTGGTTGCAAATTAGCGACTGGTTTAGCGATCTTCAATTACCGACTACCGTATCCGTCGCAAATTAAGAATATTTTTACGATTGTAGATTCCCGACTGGTTTAGCGATTGCAAATTATGATGGTGTGCGGTATTAATGTTAGCAATGCTTTCAACGATCGGTAAAAATAAAAAACGGTCGCTAAATTTGAGGGGGAAAGCCTTAAATATTCAAATATTAAATAATCCAATTATAAATTTAAAATCCAACCAAAACATATGACAACTGCAATTCTGATCAACCAGAATACAAATATAACAAACTAATATATAATTCAATATCCAAAAATACATCTCCGGTTTGAATATCAAATTCAAATATCCAACAATACAACTTCAAAAACATAAGTCTAGTAGTATTCCATAAATCATTTAATAGACTACGTACGGACTCATGATACTAATCTATAGAGGAACCACCAAGTCACCATCACTTTCCAATCAACGACAAGTCAACATGCACTTCTAGGTCAAATGATCCAGACTAGAGCCCTGCAATACAACCGAAAGTGGGATTAAGCCAACAAGTCAAGTATACACAACGAAAGCAATAAATTCCATAAACAGTAGCATTGAAAGCCGAAGTTAAAATTCAAGTTTAATCACCATCATTAATTAACATGATATGACCATACCCTTCTCTCATAAGCACTACACATACTCCACCAAAGGAATATATATAAAATCAAAATTATATGAAACTATACGGCTAAACGGCTCACATAATTCCCTCCACTCCATGCATTGTGAAATTTACATTTAAATGAATATTGTATACATGTGATTAAATTAACTAAACTAAAGACATCATGTAATATATTTACAAAATATTTAAAATACACTTACCATCATAGATTTTGCCTTTCTGCTAGAATAAACTCTCTCTAGTGTCTTTAATCCGTGAGTGCGTATCTAAAAAAGGCTGCGCTGGTGTCAGAAATCTTCCTCCATTCTTACGCGCCTGCATAAATTGGAATTTCACGGCACAAGATACATCACAGAAATTGCACATTTAATCATCAAAACTGCACCATTCACCCCCAATAAAAAGCACAACAATAAAACACACAATCAAATCTGTACCTCAACCATCCTCTTCTGTTCAGCTGAAATATATTATCCACTAGGTTCAGAACAGGAACGCTCAGATTAGGTGGTGTCTGAGAAAATAAGCAAACAATAAGCATATGAGGAATATGCTTTTGATGAAACATTTTTCATGAAGTAAACATTGACAGTCTCAATACCAACTAATTACAAAAAAAAAGGTTTCAATGCCAACTAACATCCCTGAAGCATGCATTTATGAAGAACATATTTTAATCATCTTCAGGAACAATCATCAGCACATTGCAAACCAACAATATTTAAGGTAGGGAATTAAACTTAATAGATTTGCCCCAAGACAGTAATTGCTTATATCACACCTTTTCTTTTTTGTAAATAACTTATATCACACCCAATCATTATAAGACCAGAATTTGAATATGGCAGCAAGAAACAGGGGTATGAACATCCATTCAGATTATTAACAGCAATACACATAGATGCAAGAACAAAAAACATAGGATAGACCCTTCAGATCAAACCACATCAAACCATTCCAAGACCACCTAAAGCCTGCAGCATATATCAGCAGTAACGCAGAAAATCATCATATATCAAGACCTACTGAAAACACTTAGGTGCAGTATGAAGATAGCAGCCTATTACAAAATCAGAAAAAACTGGAATGCTACCAAGAGATACTCAGAGAATTGAGAATCTTCATGGACCAATGCATAATGAATCAGACAAATGATCACTCCCCCTCAAGAGATAACAGGATGCCAACAAGAGTAAATGATACACTTGTTAGCTAAAACTAGATCCTGACAACACAACAAACAAATAAATAAAAGATAAAAGTTCTCATTAGGAGAAACAACCTCTGATCCAGTGCACATTTATCTGAAACTGCAGTATCTACCTTTAACAGCATAAGAAGTCCACCAAAGGAAGCCAGCATCACCCTCAGAGCTGCCATCAAATTAGCATTGCATATACCACATATCAGAATAACTAACACTCCGAAAAAAAAGCCTATATCAAAAGAAATAATAAATTTTTATGATAGTAAATACAAGCAAAAGTTAGACAATAAATCTCTAACCACTATAGCATTCTACTTGTAATCTAAGTTGAGCAAAAGTTAGACAATAATTTTCTAGTTCAAATCACATAAACGTGATTCCCAGTTGCCGCCGCCGCCACCGCCGCCGCCACCTTCAGATTCTTCTCTAAGCTGAGCAATAGCAGTTTTCCAGGGACATTTTATAAGAGTTATTTCAGACTAACTAAGAATTTGGACTCGAACCTGTAGCCTCTTAGCATATTATGTTTCCTCAATAATGTTTGTATGTTGTTTTCTTTTGACCTTTATGGTTAATTATCTCGTGTGACAATTGTAACCAAAATGATAACGTGCTATGGCACTAAAGTTGTTTCATGTTGTGCACTGTACTCCTATCCCAGAAACTAAAGTAAAAATTTCTTAGTATATTTGCATATCACGCCCTGTAGTAGACAAGAAGTTAGATGCTATAAGGAATCAAATTCCTTAAAGATGAAACGAAGAAAAGCAAATCCCAACAACAAAATGCAAAATATAATCTACATGTACGTACGATTTTCCCTCTCTTTTCTTCTCATCAATTTTATACAATTTCCCCTGCATGACGTAGTCAAATTCATCCGCAAGCGATTTCCTGCTAGCCTGAAACCATTAAAGCAAAACAATTAATCACATCAGCTATAATAGGTAGCTCGGAAATAATGTAGGGGTCCATCAGACTATCACTGGCCACTAAAAGTGTCTTAAGAGAAATAACATTAACCACTAAAATATTATCACATCTAGCCATAAACATAATTGGTCAAATCCCATTTAAATCAAATTATCAAAGTATTTGATACGTAGTTAAGTGGAATTTAGTTCAAAATGATGTTAAAACTATTTTGACAAACTATATTGTGTTGAATACTTCGAAGATGTAGTGGTAATTGATATTTGACCACTACCTTCGTTGACCAACTGTGACAATATTGTAGCGATGGATGGAGTAAAAATGTTCACCTGAGTATAGTAACCGCTGTCAGGTGTTCCATCTAGATTCATTGTAGATGTTAACTCCATAGAGAACTTTTCCCCCACACGCATGGGGTATATCTCAATATTCCCGTCAAGTTCCATATAAACATCAAACTGATCACTCTTGGCATAAATGCGACTAACTATGTAATCAAAAAAGAACGGCAAGGAAAAAAGGTAACTTTAATCAGAAATACACTATCAAAGATGGGCAACAAAAAAAAGTAATCCAAATTCTGAAAATTTAACACAGAAATAAAAGGATAAACAATCAAAATTTCAAGGTCCTATGCGCATGAAATATGCACCTGCCAACTAGTTTTTAATGCTAAAGACAACTAAAATTTCTACGACCTATAGCTTTGAGCTAGGCCAATATAATAAGTAATAACAATAACAGTAGTAGCATGAATAGTAGTAAAACAGATAATGATAAACAAAGAAAGGAAAGAAATTTGAGGGTGACAGAAAAAAAAATACCTATTAGAGTGAAGCACGTCCAGTTCGTAGTCTGATGCACTCTTAGCAGCTTCAACTAAGGCATTTACAATCTATGTCTTCCGTGTACTAGCCAAAAGTATGTCATACTCAGTAGGTATAATTACAGCCAAAAAATTATCACCTAGGTCACTCATATACACCTTCTCCACATCTGCTAGAGCAATTCGCCTTTTTAGTGCAATAGTAATTGGATAAAAAATGTAAATAGCGAAATCTGTGAGCAAAAACATACGCCTCTTCATTCTTCCAGAACCAGTAAATTTCAAAACTTTATCAGCAAAGAGGACTGTTTTGTCACCTGAAAACATCAACAAAGTTTCACACACTTCATTAGTTTGCAAAGAAAGTTAAAGGGATAGGAAGCTAAAAGATATTATGGCAAACAAGCAAAACTTCTACGAATTTTCATGGTTTGTGACCCAAACAATGCGGCCTTATGACGTATCATGCTCAAACAAGTACAAGTTAAGCAAAGACAATTGCAGAACGCAACCGTGGCTAAGGGAAAAACAAGGTCTTCCATTGCTAAATGTAGAATTAAAGTTCAATAAACTCTTCAAAGACCGAGCCACGGAGATGACAAAAACAGCAAAAAGGAAAAAAAAAACTAATCCCGTGTACAAGTGCGTGGGAGCAAACATGACTACGTGAATTAAGTAGTACAGAAACAGACCCCCCACCCCTCCCCAACCAACAAAAATAAGGTTAGAAAACATGTGGAAAATTAATGAACTGAGCACATCAAAATTTCACATTTATATATCCAGAAAGTCTATAAGTCTAGCCATCAAACATAATTAATTTTATCACCGAATTGTAATATAGATTGAAGCAACCCATAGCATATGAACTTGAATTCGACTGCGAAACCTAACCTTGTGTGTTGGGAATCTTCAACATAGAAGGTCGGGAAGGGACATTGATGTAATCCTTACTGAGAGAATCATCCCTTCGGCTGTGGCCTTCATCATCGTTATTGCGGATTTTAGAAGCGGTCGAATCGTCCTCTTCGTCGTCGTAACGAGTCGATTGCTCTTTCTCGACTCTGCCGTTGGAGTGATAGCGGGACATTCTGACCAAACGGCGAGGGAGTATATCGATCCTCGGCGGTGACTATAACGAAATGATGAGAATCGGCGATTGGTAAAGCAGATGCTGGCGTGCTGCCAATAGCCCGACTTCGCACTACGTAAGCCGTCGAGCGGCCTTTTTTTACCCTCTGCTCTTTCTACAAACTATAACAAATCTAGTTTATAAATAATGTAAAGTATTTAGTTAATATTGATTCTAATTTCTATAGCACGGTATCTAATATATATAATATTTTTTTAAATACGAAAGTTATTTATCTTAAACGATGAAAAAATATAGAAAATAAATAACCAAATAAAATTTTTACTGGAAACAATTAGATAGAATTCACAACTGTATATGTATATGTATGTATTAGTCAGAGGAGAAACAAGATATACACATTAATCTCCCAAAAAACAAGATATACAAAACTCATATAGCAATGGACTTATATAACTAAACAAGTGTATGCATATATATTTCTTATAGATTTATAAGTATATGTAACTATATAAATATATGGCTATAGATAAGTATACAAGTATATCATATGCAAGTACCTATTTGTTATAAGGTAACATATATACGTATGTACTTAGAGGATTATAAAAAAGTATATACTTATATACTTGTGCTTGAATGTAATATAAAAGTATATATAAATATGTCATATGGTAAGATATGATAATATGCACTTATAGGATTATATATACTTATATAGTTATATAATTGTGCTTATATATAATATACAAGTATAAATAGTTATCCTCATATATACCGTAACATATATACTTATGTATAGAGGCTTATATAAACATGTATGCTTATATACTTGTGTACATAGAGGATTATATAAACTTTTATGCCTACATACCTGAAGATTATAATCATGATTGTCATTCTTTTATTTACATAATATCACCTAATGAGATTGATAGAATAATCTTTAATGAATATATTTAAAAATATTCTATATTTTTTTCCATTTTGTTGCTTGTTATATATACTCATACGTATTTTGTAGAGCACTGGACTAATATATATATACACACATGCATACATACATACATACAAATATATATATATATATATATATATATATATATATATATAACTGAACAAGTGTATGTATATATGTTTCTTATAGATGTATAAGTATATATAACTATATAAACCCTCCCGTTATCTCTTTTCATAGGATTTGTATTTGATCAACGCTCCAATTATATAAATATGTACGCTTTTTCATTCGCCAAGGTTTTATTCACAATAGTGGTTTTACTTAGAAAAGTTTTAATGCGCCATATCATATATGATTAGAGGTTGACAATCATTAGTTCACTACATTCACTTTTTTCATATGATGAACCTTGATGCAATATGGTTTTCCTCTGCCATACGAGAGGTTTAATACAATAAAGTGGCCTTTCATTAAAAAAATTGTATAAATATATGGCTACATGAGTATACAAGTTTACTCCTATGTAAGTATATAAAGAGATACTACCTTTGTCATAAGGTAACGTATATACTTATGTATGTAGAAGATTATATAAAATTGTATACTTATGAACTTATAGGATTATGTAGACTCATATAGTTATGTACTTCTGCTTATATCCTTTTATTTAAAGAATATCACTCAATGAGATCGATGGAATAATCTTTAATGAATATATTTTAAGTATTGCAGCCGTATTTGATAACGATTTTGAGACAGACATAAAAACAGCCGCAAAGTTGCGACCGTTTTTATAACTGCTGCAAATTTGCGACCATTTTTGAGACAGTTACGAAGTTATGATCATTTTTTAGAAAAAAGCAAAAACAATTGCTAAGTTGCGACCGTATTTGATAAATGTCGTAATTTTGTAATCATTTTTGAGACGGAGCGAAATTGGCCGCTAAGTTGCGACCGTTTTTTATAACAGTCGAAAAATTTGTGACTAGTTTTAAGATGGTCACAAATTTGCAACCGGTTCTGAGACGGTCGCAAAAGCGGTCACTACGTTGCGACCGTTCTTGATAACAGTCGCAAAATTGCAACCGTTTTTTGAAACAGTTATAAAGTTGCAATTGTTTTTGAGACGCAAGCAAAAACGGTGCTAATTTGCGACCGTAGTTGATAACAGTTGCAAATTTACAACCGTTTTCGAGATGGAGCAAAAACGGTCACTAAGTTGCGACTGTTTTCTAATAACGGTTGCTAATTTGCGACCGTTTTTAAGATGGTCACAAATTTGCAACCGGTTTTGGGGCAGTCACAAAAACGGTCGCTATGTTATGACTGTTTTTGAAAACGATCGCAAATTTGAGACCGTTTTTGAGACGGTCGCAAAGTTGTGATCATCTTTGCGATGGACGCAAAAACGGTCACTAGGTTGCGACCGTTTTTTAAAACGGTCGCACATTTACGACCGCTTTTCAGACGGATGCAAATTTGTGACTGTTTTCGGAACGGTCGCAAAAACGGTCGCTAAGTTGCAAAAATTGCAACTGTCTTTCCAAGCGGTCACAAATTAGTGACAGCGTATAAAGCAGTCGCTAAATGCGGTCGGTAAATGAATGAGTTCTTGTAGTGATATATGTATGTATACATGTGTGTACATGTCTATGTATAGAAAAATTACCATTTCAGTGCATGTGTTTTTGCAAAATAGAACTTAGACATCTTCTAGTTTTTTCCCCAAATCCTTTAACCCCTTGTGGGTTTGGTAAAAATGACAATCTACTAATTCATCAAATTTACTGGAAACTCTACTTTTTAGTGTAAAACTAGAGAATATTTAAAAGTTTAAAATTTAAAGCAGAGAAGATGCCACAGAAATCATTCCTCAATCAAATAACGCAAGAAGGTGGAAAAGGAAAAAAGAGATTCTCCGTTAGCTTTTGGTTTTAGTTCAAAAGCAATGTCGGATTTTAATTAAACAGGGTTCTAGAGGTTATTTGGCTAAATGGGGGGGGGGGTGTGAAGGTCGTATATATACACACATACACATACGCATACGCATACGCATACATATAATAGATATATAGATACACACACATACATACACACATGCACACATACATAGATATACACACAAATATATATACTTATGTATATATACATACGTATGTACATACACACACGTGTGTTGATATATGTATGCACGTATAATGTACAAAAAAAATATAACTGTCTCTATTAGGATAGTGCTTCACCTTTGTTCCAAGAATATTTATTTAGCCAAAAAGTTTTGTTGTCACTATTAACTCGAAGTGGTCCAGGTTCTATCGTCGCTCAGAGGGAGAACAACCCAGCCTTGTGTGCCATGTCCAATGTTAATCAGGGTACTAACAGATGGCAAATAAAAGGAAGACTGCATCCATGAAGATAAGTACATGTGTTTACTTGGTGCAAAAGGTCAACTTAGAGGACCTTTACCATTTCAGTTTTAAAGATATCGTGAATGATGTAAATTACGTATTCAGCGTCTTATTAGGTAAGAAAAACATATCATTAGTGTCCATAAGAAACCAGACCCAAATATGTTTCGGTATGAAAAACTGATAACATTATCCAAGTTTCTATACTGTGATGCTAAGATTCAAATATGCATTCTTTAGATATAATGTGTTGCCAAAACCAAATGAGTTATATCTTTAAGGTAAGTATGTACATTATCTCAGTGACATGACATGGTAAAGGGCAAAAAGAAAAAGGAAAAGATTACAGTCTCTATCTTATACTTATCGTACAAAACGAATACATGAAAACAAGTGTAGTTTTGATTCGAGCAACGAAGCGTGGGCGGAGAAAAAGAATGGCAAAGAACTTTTGCCTAAGGAGAATGAGCAACGAAGAAATGGTAGGAAAACGTGCTGTACAGAGAGAATGGGCGTTAATGAACCGAGTCAAACCGAATACTAGGTTATCGAATTCGGATCCGTTTGACTGAACGAACTGTTTGACTCGGTTCGTTTAGCTAAACAAACTTTAAAACTGGTTCAAGTTCGGTTCGATAACCCTGTAATTGTTTAAACGAGCTGAATAGTTCGCGAATAATTTTGCTCGTTTTAGTAAACGAACCCGAATAGCTGTTCGAATTCGATTTTTTACCGACCATTAACAAACGAACCGAACTCGAACAGTTCGCGAACTGTCCAGTTTGTTGAACAACCCTAGAATTTACCAAAACCTAGCCTAAAAAGGAGAGAAAAAGTAAGGTGTCACACATATGGGTTCTGGTTTGCAGGTTTAGAGGTTTAAAAAGGCAAACCCATCCAATCTAGGAGACAGCTGAACTCCTGATTTACATCCTCCACGCAGCTTCTTGGGGCTGGGGCAGTGAGGGCCCTTTGGGTTGGGGTTCAACCTTTTACCAACAAAAAGCAAACTCAAACATGATCTTTTAGGCCATCTCCAACTCAAAACACCAAATTTTGCACCAAATCAGCTACTTAGTGCAATAAACAGTAAAAAGTACTCCAACCACAAACATCAAATCTAACACCAAATAAGAATATTCTTTAAATATTCTTCTATCATTTCTATTTTTAATTTATTATTATAAATAATTTATTACAAATTTAAAATTCATATAAATTTAACGTAAGTGTTCATTCAATATTATTGAATTGTTGTTAATTTAATTTATATGTATATTGTATTAGTTATTTTATAAGCTTGTTACTAATTAAGTTTTATGGTTGTGAAATATTTTATGATATGTTTCTAATGTACTTTATTAACTAATGTAACTTTGTTCTAAATTATTAGTTATGAATCTTATTTTATTTTTAATTTCTTTATATAATTTTTTCTTATAACAAAATTAAAATTCTTATAACAAAATTAACGAAATTCTTTTTTATTATAACAAAATTAACAAAATTAAAATTTTTATAATGAAATTAAAGAAATTAAAGAAATTAAAATTTTTTTACGGTAATTAAAATGGTGATGTGGCGGTTGAATAGTGATTTGGTGTAATGAATAGTGTTGCACCTATTTGGTGCAACACTATTCAGTTTCACCTATTTGTTGCAGTATTTGTTGCATGGTTGGAGGTGTTTTTTTTCTACCAAATAGGTGTTTTGGTGCATGGTTGGAGATGACCTTAAGTTAGCAGGTTGGATTTACATTAAGGTTCCAACTAGATTTTTGAGTTTGAAGGATTAAAAAGTTACTTTTGATTTGATGAATCAGATTCTTTGTTGGATTTAGTGGTTCAAGAGATACAGTTTTGGGGATGTGATCTCCTGCCCCTTAATCTTCTCACACCACTCACGACCACGCGACACGTGGCAGCATGTTAGGGTGGTGAGGCTATATGCGGATGACCTTTATCTAGCCTCATCACCCCTTATTGTCACGTGTCGTGTGGTGACACGTGGGGTGAAGGAAAATGGGTGTGAGAATTTTATCCCTAGTTTTGGACTTGACAAGCTAAATTAGTGTCGTATTTGAAAGGTCAATTTTGGATTTGACAGGATATGTTATTTTTAAATTTAACAGGCCAGACAAGTCTACTCACAGATTAAACGAGTTCGATATGATTCTGAATGGACTCCAAACAAGCCACACTCAACCTGTTAATAGCGTGTTCATCTGAGTTTGACGTTGGTGGCATGAATTACTATGGGTGTACATGCTTTTTAAAAACCGGCCGAACCGCACCAAACCGGCTAAACCAAACCGTAAAAAACCGGACCACTGTTTTATAGTCGGTTTAATAAATGCTAAAAACCGGACTGTTTCATTTGGTCCGGTTTCCAGTTTTAAGAATTTCAAACCGTATAAACCGGACCATACCGGTTATATATATATATATATATATATATATATATATATATATATAAATAAATTTGATTATACGTTTATATATTTAATTATATTTTATACATTATAGTAGTATTTTAGTTATTTGTTTATATTGTTTGTGAGTTTGTTTTTTATTGGATGTTTATGACTTGGGGAAGAAAAACTCAGTTGATTAATCATTTTTTGGTGAACAAAGGTGGGTACCTAGTGGATTTGTCTGGTTATACCTAAGAAAATATTAGTTTTTTCTTTGATTTATTTATCCTCATTTAATTACTTCTTTGATTTTTAGTAATTCTTAGTGTATAATTATTTCCACACATTGTTTATCATCCCGTAAAAGTATGAAATAATTGAAATTTTGTTACTTGGATGATTATTCTGTATGCAAATAATGTGATTACATGATTGAGTATTAAGGATACTTGGATGATTTTTTGATTAAACTACTCTATCACCTTAATCCATCCTTTTGTTGAGGTCAGGTAATGTGTGTAATTTATTATAGTATGAGTTTCTTGCCAAGACATGATAAATTAAGGTATAATAATATTCTATGATAAATTAAGGTACAGTAGTATTCTACTAAGGAAGTATAGTTTCATTTTTAGTTTGAAAAAAATCCTATCAGGAAGAAAACTTGTCCTCAATTTTGATTATGAATTTTGACTTTTTTAATCAACGTTATCAATGCTTCAGTTGAATAAAACCGGAAAAAACCGAAACCAAACCAGACTAGACCGGACCAATTAAACGGTTTGTTGACTGGTTTGGTCCGGTTTTCGATTTTCTATTTTTCAAACCGTAACAAACGGTTTGGTCCGTAAGATTATCAAAAACCGGCCGAACCGGACCATGTACACCCTTATGAATTACCTTAGAAAAATGACTTATCCCCCCGGGAACTGCATGAGTACTGTCCCCAAAATCTTGATAGTGAAAGGCCTTATTTGCGAAATTCCATTAACCTTGGCCTTCATCAACTGTAGAATTTCTGACATCAATTGCACAGTAAGAATAAGCCTGTACTTTTATGCCCTAATTTTGCTTCTTCTTTCTTTTTTGCTGCCAAGGGTAATTCTGCAAATCCCTGATTTTGTCTCTTCCCATGTTTTAATTTCACTAAACATCTCTGATGAAGCCGGATCTTCACCAGGGGTCTAGATGACCTTGAAATAGATTCGTCAGTCAACTTGAAGAGTTGTTAACTAGGATTGAAGATGTGTAGCTGGAATAGCGGCAAGTATCCTGCACAAAGAAGCACAGGTCAGAGGTCCCGGGGGTTGGCCCCGGGAAAAACCCTCCGACGCTCAAGTCAGTTTGGGCCATATCTAACTGAGATTATAATTTCAAAGATGAGTTCGGAATTTCTCACAGTATTTTCCGAGGAGCAGAGTCTCTGAATTGGCTTTAGGGTCTGAGAGATTTAATTCCGGATCCCCTCCTTTGTCTTGATCAGCTGGCTTTTATAAATCTTTTCCCGCTTTTAGCTCCTGATAGTGGATTATGGATAGGACGCTTACTTGGGACAGAGAGCCTAGAAAGCTGTAGGTCTGCTGATATGATCAATAGCCTGACTGATGTGACTAATAGGCCGGCTGTTATAACCTTAGCGTGCTCAGGAAGAATACCCAACTGTAGTCACTATATTTGAATTGCATCTCTGTCCGAGGGTCCCATGAAGCATTATCGTAATGGGCTCATTTGCTGTGGTACACAGCTGAACCCTGCCGAAGTGTATGACTTGGCCCTATCCCGTGGAAATGGTCTGAAGTGCGGTATCTAGATATAGGATGGCGTTGACGCCGAGGTGCATACCTCAGCACATTCTTTGATGTTATAAGGACGCCATGATGCCCTGCTGAGGTGCCGTTGAGGCTGAACAGCCATACTTAGGCGCTGAACTCCTGTACTTTGTATGCTGGGCTACTGGAATTGAGCCGTTGACTGTTGACTAACGGACGATTCAATTATGGTTTATCAATCTCAAATGAGTTCAATCAACCAACATAAATTCACACATAAATCATGACAAAAGTGCAAATATCATTTTCTTCTCTAAAACATGCAATCCCACTCAAATCAGAGAGTCATTCTATTCCTAAACTAGGCTAAGTAGAAGAATTTCTTTTTTCCTTTTTTCCTTTTTTTTCAAAAAAAGTACGGTAATCCAATGACGTGTTTGATGTTTTACATATGAAAAATGTTTTAGGACACACTATTGATAATATTACTCTACACGCTCCTTTGAGAATACTAAAAGAAAATGAGAGAATGTATAAAAAAAATTGTGTTACTGCACATTTTTTTTTAAAAAAAAATGGCTCTCCTCCGAAGTATTCTCAAATCAATGTTTCCCAAAGAAGTAATTTTCATTGGCAAAAGAAAATCTGAAAAGTAATTTTCATCATTGTTATTTATTTTAAATTTCTAAGGGCCTTGAATCTTCTTCAACTTTGAAAAGAATTAGATTAAGTAGGGGTAGTTTTCAGGACATAGTCCAGTTGGTATTCTAGTTGAAATTTGCTTCAAGAGGTCAAGAATTCAAATCCAGGGACACGGATAGTATGGGTGTTCCTCGGCCTAGTTTGCAGGGGACATCTTGTGTGGTCCAATGCATAATTCCTCACCCAACCTAGGAAGACCGCTGAGCTTTCGGATTTGCATTTTCTATAATGCTTTTTGAGACTTGAACGGTGGAGATCCAGTGCCAAGGAATGACTTTTTGCTCCAAGATTTAGTAGTGGTATTAAAAAATTTAGTGTGACAAAAATGATTGTATACATCATCGCCATATACACAAAGGCTATGGTCAAGGTAAATGGCCCTTCTCTCATAGACTTGTCCACACCATCACCTTTGGAAGAAAGAACAAGTGAATAACGGATAATCACAAGCCATTGTCAAAGACCAAAATACCAATGCAGTAACTCAGACCATCAATGGTCTTCCAGTGTCTTTTTTTGTGATGAGAGCCTCAGACTGATGCAAGAAAAAAGTTAGCAGTGGGGTACATATTTGGTGTCTTGTCAGAGGTTTGAGAAGGACTAGAGCATCTTCATAAACATACAAGTATGGCACTGAAAAACATGGCGACTTTATGGGCATTTATATTTTCTACAGTAGTTTGGAAAAGGACTATATAGCAATATGGGAATAGTTTGCTTTAATCTCTCAGTCCGTCACTCGTTTCCTTAGATATTATTTGGACCACAAATTTTAGACCTTATCAAGTGAAACATCAAAGTATGTATCCCTGTGACACTTTCTTGGATACAAATGATCATACATTGACCCGAGGCTATCTTTCCAATTTCAATAAATTTTTTAAAAGATATGAATCAAGTTGTTCAGCAGTCTTTTACGTAGAAGGCCCAAGACTTGGTGGTAAAAAGTGTCTAAATACACATAACTTTCTTATCCTTCCATGGAGTGGACTGTATATTGGACTTTACGTACCTGTTACTAACTTGTAATAGTTAACTTAGATAGTGAAGAATCTATATATGGATATATATATATATATATATATATATATATATATATATATATCCTATGCTCATTGTACAGCATGTAGTAAGCAGAAGATTCATCGGTGGTGAATTTGTTTTACCAGAGATCAAAAAAACTAATAACGTTTTTTGGAATAATCATTGGGTAATGTAATGTCACAGGCTATTGCAAGTACTCGGTCATCATGACTGAAATTCTGTCGCCTCTCTATAGGGATATTTGTAGGGTCCCTTTCTAGACTTTGCGACCGTTAGATTATTATCATGTAGGGTAATAGCCTCATAGTGTAAGTTGAAGATTATGATCTTATTATCGTGTAGGTTTAGGTCTTTTTTTCCCTTCACTTAACGTGTAAGTTTTAATGCTATTTTATTTGTTGAAATGGGAAAGAACAATGTCTTTCCCACAAACAGAAGAAGCTCTCATCATGCTGTATCATATAACGAGACTTTTGTCTTTTCCCACATGCGGCTTGATTTATTTTTAATTGACGCTTCAGTTTATATTTGTTGGAGCTTACTCTGTCTTTGAGGGTTTCCATTGTCTTAGCCTCAAAGAGCATTATGGAGGATACATATCAGGAGCTTAGCGGCCTCCTATGTTGGGTGAGGTCAAGAGTTTGATTCCAGAGACACGTACTGTGTGATAGTTTCACTGCTACTAAGTCAAATACCTAGTTTGCAGGGGCCACTTTATGTGGGTTGAGATGGAGAAACTTACACTAGTATAGGTTTAATCATTTGTTATATAAGTGATCAAAATGATAAATAGCTAGGGTTAGCAGACTACCTCCACATATGAATTAGCATTTTTAAAGGCAATGCTTTCTTCATTTCATTTCCTCAAACAAATACTTATTTTTGCATGGATTTGATGGTTATAAGTACACGGGTTCACGTCCCGTCAAAGGGGATGTTGCCAAATATCTAACAACAAATAATGCAACCCTCACCACTAGCAGCTGCGTGACCCATTATATTCCCAGAAGCTATAATAACTTTTTTCACGAGATAATTGTTTGTAGTAGACAATAGGTAAGTTTATAGTCCCTTCTCTAAAACAATATTACAATATAAACAATCATTGTTGGGTCTGTCTAATATTTAAGGAAAAATGTGTCATCCCGTTACGGGTGTTAAGTGAACCAAACAGTTTCATGAATTGTTTGAGTTTGTTCGTTAATTTTACTTAAACGAGCTAAATTCGAACACGTATTTGGGTTCGTTTACTAAAACGAGCCAAACAGTTTGCGAACTGTTTGACTCGTTTAAACATCTATAGTGTTATCGTGCCAAATTCGAATCAATTTTAAAATTCGTTACAATAAACGAACCGAGTCGAACAGTTCATTTAGCTAAACGAATCTGAATCTGAATTCGAAAACTTAGTATTCGGTTTGGCTCGATTCGTTAACACCCTTACGTCCCATACTCAAATATTTTTCAAATTAGAACAACATTTGTTTGTTGGGCAAAAATTAGATTATAAAAGGGTCCAGTTAATTAATAACATTTAAAGCCGGTGCTCAAAATCGAAACTTATAAGACAAAGGATGCCTACAAATATAATCATTTTTTCTTATTAAATTATCATATTTTTCTCAAAATAGAAAGAAAAGTATCGTGGGGTGACATCATTTATCATGCAAAACATTAAAAACTTGGATTTCACTTAAGCTAGCCAAATACAATGCAACACATTAATTGGAGTAGCTCTTTAGAATACAAAGCATACATGGTTTGATACCTCATATATCTATATATGACAAGAAAAAAATCTTTATCCAAATTCCATTGTTCATATTCAAAGAACTTCCATATTATAAGGGAAATGCATCATCATAGCCTTTTCTCTTGGGACATCATTTGAAACTCTCTTCTGCAAGCATTACATTTTATGTGTAGCATATTGGGATTAATCCTACTTGTGGCACATGCTTTCAAGTATTGGGCAGCATTGAATTCAGCAAGTGCTTGTTCTTTGATTTCCTTTGCCTTTGCCATTTCTTCCATAGCTAATCCAATCAAACGTTTTGCTTGCTTATGCTTCTCTTCTGCTAATGCTTTCTGTTCCATGGCTATCATTGATAATTCTTGAGCTTCACATCTTAATCTGTGTGCTTCATATGGCATCTCAGTAAAATGATCAAGACTTTCCTTTGGGTGGTGCTTAGGGCAATTCCCATAAAGCCTTGATTGTCTTTCATCTAATATCAAAACAGAAGGGCAGGTGTTAATACGTAATTGTTATATATTTTCTATAACATACTTTGTCAACATATAAACAATGATAATAAGAAACTAGAAGAACAAAGAATTAATAATAAGGTAATTTAATTCATATCTAGCCAATGAGATTACCACGTCGTAAAATATGTATGACAAACACTATTGTCAAAATAACTTGTCTTGCATAACATAGGTCGAGTCTTATAGCATCGAGGCATAAATATGACGTTACTCATTTCCCTGAGTTCATGATACGGTCGATATTTTTTATATTTTCTTACTTTCTGAATTAGAGAATTGTTTCATAGATCAAAACTATCACACATGTTATAGAATCATTGTATGATCTAATGGTTTCAGAAGAAACCGTCTGTGGAACCATTATGTCCAAAGGAACAACATACATGCCTAATGTTTAAGCTCTTGTATCTAGTAGGGATATAATACATAGAATACGCACTCATGTATACAGAGTAATGTTTAAACTCTTTTCCCATATTTTAGACATAAGCAATGCTCCTATTGTTTAGAATAACTTACATTACTAAATAGTGCATGTATATCGGTAAGCTGTTCTGTAAGTATGGCTATTGTATGAGATATATCCTTATGATGTTTTGACATCGGATAATATAAATTTTCATTTCACCAAAAAAAAAATACATGCCTAATTCTTTTTCTCTTTCTTTTTCTTTTTTAACTTTACATTTCCAATAGAGTCAAGAACACACTCTTCCTTGACTTTGAAATATGATTGAATAAAGCAAACTGACTCACTAAACTGGCTGTGTTTCTTATATTGTGAAGTAGCAGTTGATCGACATAGCTTGTCGCATCATTATGGGTCATCGGAAATAACCTCTGTGTGTTTAACACATGGATATGGTTGTGCACATCCGACCTCACATACATAGGCAGAAGCTTATAAGGCAATGGGTAATGTTGTTGTTGTTGTTTCTTTTTTCTTTTTTACTTATTAGTTTGAAAAGCAGCTAAAGAGTTGGAAGCAGGTAAAACAAATCTCACACGCCTTAATCCCACGTCTAATAATATCCAATAAATATTACTGATTACCTCTTAGTTCTTCTGGAACAAAAGGGCGAACTGAACGGATGCCAGCATTTTTGGCAGAAGCAGCATTATTTGATAAATGCATATCGTTGAAGGAGGAACTTGAAGAGAACAACTGAAGCTCAAGATTGTAGCCAAAGTTGCATGTGTCATCAACATTGTTTGATGGACCATCTTGTGATGAATCATCATGAATTATTGGCCCTGAGATCACAGTGTCTACATGATTCTTGCTGAAACCTTGGTTTTCTGGGAAGTATGGGAGGAGAGAAGAATGCAGAAAGTTGTCCGAAGGTGTGGTTGTAGCCGAGGATACTTGTACAAAGTTTGCCGGACGAGGCTTGCATGTATCTTGATGCTCAATGAAAGCTTCAACTCTTTGTTTCAAAGAAAAGAAAAGGCATTAAACAATGTTGTCAAGGATTTGGCCTACAAGGCATGCATAGGCAAATGATCATCTTCCTAGTTGCTAACACCAAACATTATTTCAAGAGTTCTAAAGCATCGATTCTGTCGATTCTGTCGGCTTTAAGACCGTTATATCAAAAAATTTACTTGATTTAACCTTTTGGACTGCACCATTCGTTCAACTAAATGAAAGAAAAACCCTCTAAAGTACCTTGAATCACTGTTGAATAAAATTTTAGACTGGTCTTGATACTGTGTTCTTCACTTTGCCACGCATTTCAAGACTTATCTGTTTTCCTCTTTTGTTCGATTAGTAACATGAAAAGGGAAGAACACAAATATAGTGTTGTCAACATATTACATCATTAACCTGACAATTTTAGTAGATTACATCGGAAAATGATCCTACAACTGTTTTACCAGACGTCATACGGTACAACATTGACACTACAGAAAATCGTACTTCAATTTAATTATAATTTCAGAGTAAAACGATGTTCAAGAAAAAATCCAATTACTAGTGATCAAGAAAAACAAGGGGAAAAAAAGAACCTGGAGAAAACACGACCACAATCACAAGAATGACCTCTAGTCCCACAAATCTTGAGATGAGCCTTGAGATCCGAATGAACAGCATAACCTTTGGAACATTTGTCACAAACCCATTGTTTTTTGTTGCTATGTTTCCTCTTGAAATGCTTCTTTATTCCCACAAGATCACCTAGTGCATGACATGGATCATGATGAAGGCAGGTGGGTTCGGGGCACACGTAAACCCGTTTCCGAACTTGTTCCGTTTCTCTCTTTAATAGTTTCCATGGTACTTTATGACGTCTTCGATGCATTTGAAGATTTTGCTCTCTTTGAAAACTTTGGTTGCATATTTCGCATACGAATCGATCCGACTCCATTAGTAGCTCAGGTGAAAGATATATTACTTCTGCATCTGGATCTACAAAAACCCACAAAATTTTAGGTAACTACAGAAGAATCTGATCAAAGTAAGATCAAGTGAATGAGGTTCAATTATGTTTTATGTAATGTTTCAATTCATATACGAATATCACGTGTACTAAATTGAAATTAAAAATATCCGCCACATAAGATTTAAAACTAAGTAAATATAGCAACATAGATTAGTATTAGTAGGAATATTTATGAGAGAAACATGAAATAGTAACTAGTTATCAATAAGTACCTGGTGTTCCAGCGGGCTTTCGCTTCTTTTTTGCAGGGATTAATCCGTTATTTGCGCAAGTAAAGACATCAGAAGTAGGAAAGGAAAAGGATTCTCCGACCATGATGAAGATGTTGTAATGAAGATTTTTGTTTAAGATTGTACGTATCGGACGAGTTATTGTTTATCTTATATATTTTTCGAAAAAAACATATACATAAAAGATGTTCAGAGGAATGGATCTAGGTAGCTTTAAGTTATGGGAGAAGTGGGAGATGATGAAGAGAAAGAGAAAGAAAGTAGAGGAGCTTTTTCCAAGAGAGACTGTTTTCACTAATAATGTTGCATCATCCACAGTGGAAACTGCAAGAAGGACTTTCTCCTGAAGTAGTAAAATGTAGAAAAGACTTCCTCTCGACATAATTGATCTTTAGCCTTTCTATCCATTTACTTGGATGCTCTCAAAGGCACTTTCCTAGCCATCGTGGAGGATGCAAATGATCAAGAGTCCATCGGCTTTTTAATTTGAGTGAAGACTAATGCAGTGACTCAGACAAGGTGTTCTCCCGTAAACCAGGCCTTCGGCGTAAACGCAATGTAACACCACACTGTACGTGTTCTTAGATTCGAACTCTTGACTTCTTGGAATAAATCTCAACCCGAATATCAACTGAGCTATGGTCTGGTGCATCTTCTCTTTTATTTTGTCCATAATTTTCTTCATTGCTATCTCTGTTTTATCCTTTTCCAGAAATTTTATTGTGGTCATTGATCAACTAGTGACCCAATAAAATGATGGCAAATAAGTTTTCTCTAGCAAGAAGGTGATTGGCCAAAACAAGGAGTCCATAAATTTTCTACATATTTTATTGGTCAATGACTAACTAATCATACTTGGTTATTGACCATTGTAAAATTTGTGTTATCCTTTCTTCCATTTCATATGAATGTCATATAATTAAAAATATTAGATAAAATAAACAAATATTTTATGTTATTTATTCGATAGTACTCAATTATGTTCGATATGCATTCGAATCAAATCGATAAATACTCAATTTCGACCCATATTTGTTATTGTTTTGTTCGAATCCGGCTTGAGCTTCTTACCATAGTACATTGTTTCAAGCCAGCGATTTCATGAGCTTTCACTGGCCAAGAGCTTCTGGAGCTGCGGGCTTACAAAAAAGAGCTTCTGTTCCAAGCGAGCTTCTTACTTTATCTTTATAATCCGTCAAAAACGGGACCTTTAAACCAATAAGATAATGTTGTTGTTGTAATAGCTTAAAAGGAAGAAGGAGACACCTACTCCGTGTATTAATTTTTCTTATATATGGCGCAGAAATACAATAGGTGCAATAATTTTATTAACTTGCTTAAATACACTTGAATAGTGTTTAGTTGTTCTGAATACTAAAATATGAGGCAAGACTAGTACATCAGTACATCAGATCGTTTTAGCGATCTGGCTCCTCTCCATACCCTATACAAATACAGAAGCCTACTACACCAGGAACATTCTTTTATTGTCAGCTCTCAAAGTAAATTTTCCTTGCAATAACAATACGAAAACCCTCACAAATTCATCAATACAGTGTATGTTTATAACTAGTGTGCAATAAAGGTAATTGGTATTCTTCCCCATAAACGAGTGCTTTCTTTTATAATAAAACCACTGGAAGTACCACCCTCCTTTCTTTTAAAAAAAACATACTGTTCAAGTTTGAATTGCACCGATTTTAATAGCTTCAAAATTGCCTTAGTAGTTGAAGAATCACTAAATTAATAGTTTCTGAACTTTTTTTTGCCTCAATAAAATTTATCATAATGAGTATACAAATAATAGACCACCGTGTAAAGAGGATCATATAATTCCTCAAAAAAGGGAGAAAATGAGGTAACAACAATTGCTTTGATACCAATTGAAGTAATAACGGATTCAAAACACAACACATATAAAGCACAATTCACTTTATTAATATTCGAAAAATAACTCAAAACCGAATGACACAACTTGCCGCCTTCGTCAATGACCTTACCCTGCATTGACTCACCAATCACCCTATCCGGGATTGGTATTTGGCACTCTTGCTCTTGGCACTCTTTGGCGCTCTTGGCACTCTTGGCGCACCATCTACTATGGCCGGCCTCCTTTATTTATAGACCAACTAGTCTAAACAAAACCAAACCCTAATAGGACTAGATAAACATTAGTAAGAAAATATACTATATCTTAAGTTCCTACACTCTAGAAGATTCACAATCCTTGTATATTAAGGAAATTATCCAACACAAAAAATGAGCATCATGAAATGGGAAGCTATAACCAACTTGAAAGTTTGAAGAACAAGTCGTAAATTTTATGATTGAGGCGTATCTTTCGAAGTTCAAAACTCTTCTTTCCCTGTAGACAAGACATGAAGCCAAGAGTTCTCATGATGCTCAAGTTTTAATCTTTTCATGAAAATAGAAAGAAATCAAAATGACATCATTTCCTTTTTTTTGTGAGTGAATGCAAATTTATATTATCCAAATATCAACCTATCAAAGGGATGTATCTCATACAATAGCCCTACTTGTAGAATGGTTTGCCGATCTACATGCACAATTCAGTAATGTAAGCTATTTCAAACCACGGAAGCATCGCTTATGTCTAAAATATGGGAGAAGAACTTATACATTACTCTGCACACATGGGTATGTATACTACATTCCTAGATACAAAAACTGTATTTTCAAAAATGTATCTTTCTGTGCCTGCTGGATATGGTACACCGTAGCTACTAAGACAATTTTTGCTGTCTTAGCTTTGGATGTCTTCCTTTTTAGTTTGCGTGAGCTCCAGGTCAGCAATATGTGAACTGTTCAGGAGCCTTTTACTAGAGCCCTACCAAAACAAATGGTGTTAGAGAAATAATGTTGTACTAGAGCCCTACCAAAACAAATGGTGTTAGAGAAATAATGTACAACATATGCGATAAATTTTGTGCCTAAAAGGGATAGTTTCCAAACTTACCAAAGTTCGAAGGTTGAAATATTAGTCTTTCAAGCAGCTTAATTGAAGTCATGATTCAGAGCCGAAAATTCGATCTTAGCCTTCTATCTTTATAATCACAAATTCAAAGGGTCATGACTTTTAATCCATCTTATAACTGTACTTACTGTTTAAAATTTTGATAAATGACTAAATTAGAAAGGGGTTTTGAGGGCTTAGGCCTACTCACTTAGGTTTCGACAAAGTCGAGGTCAAAGTTTACATCGACCTACCCCACTTAGGTTTATATCACCTCAAACACAACAATAGACAATGAAGTTTGCTTAAGCATATTAATTAGGTCTGGGTCCTCATCAAGTTTTATGATCGTAACAAGCAGCTTGACGTAATTTGATACTCATCGTGTATAATATGTAAAAGAAACAAGATTGCCACTATTTCGGGGGGGGGGGGGGGGGGGGGGAAGGGGGGAGCAGCTAGAGGTAATTAATAAATTATATGGAATGAAATTATGGGAAGCTAGGTTTTTTTTCCTTTTTACATGTGTCACTATTAAAATAAAGATTTGGTCATTATAAAAGTATAGAATACCTATGTTTTGAATGAAATTCGTATTTTATTGATACATCAAAAATATAAATAGCTCCTGTAAATACTACAAACGTCCCTTCTATCTATAGAATGTTATTAAGTATAATGAATGTCAAATATTCTTCTTCCTTATGTACATGATCTGATTGGATTCATTCTATATTTGTTAACTCCTCATTTCAAGTTGGACACTGGGATCACAAACGTCCAACTTGCATAGTATCATTTCGAACACCTTTCCGGCTATTATCTTTGTGAGGATGCATGCACGCTAATCCACCAATTTCACAAATGGAAATTCAACTGTGCCTTCTTCAGTTTTCTATTTTATGAAATGTTAGTATACTTCCACGTGTTCCGTTCTTTTATCATGCACCAGGTTTACAGATATAGCAATCGATGTCTTGTTGTCACACATTGACTGAGTCGAACGTCTAAGTAGAAACCAATTTCAGTCATTGATTTTTTCGGCCATATGGCCTCCACTACGCCTTTAGTAATCCCTCTGAATTTCGCCTCTGCGCTGGACAATGCTACCACTTTTTTCTTTTTACTCCTCCACGTAACTAAGTTTTTTTCCACCAAGACAAAGTATCCTAAAGTAGTCTGCCAGTCGTTCAGATTACCTGCCTAAATAGCATCATTATACACATCAACATCTAAATGCTCATTCTCGGTGAACACTATGCCCCTTTCTGGCGTGCCTTTTAAGTACCGCACTATTCCCATAACTATCTCCATGTGTTCTTTCTAAGAGTTATGCATAAAGTGGCTCATCTATCTACGCTGGTCGAACGGTCTATGGACAACTTAGGCTACTTAACCAATCTAGTGGTTCACTGCTAGTCTCCCCTTGGACGCTAGGTTGGTAGGTGAAGTAAAACTTCGTTTTGAGAAAAATGTAATACATGGTTATGTGGATGAGACACGTATACGAATAGTAATACCAATGCCATTTTTAATTTATGGCATGACCAACAAAAAACACATTTTTTTGTACATGGGTCACGTTTTGACCGTTCAGTTTTTGGGATATAAATAAACACAGAACAATCAAACACCCTAGGGGACAAGGTGAGTATGAAAGGTATGGTGGTTTGATTGGCCAAAAGCTGTATAGGGGTTTTATGGTAGAGAATTCATCTTAGTAAGCGATTAAGTAGGTATGTAGAGGTATCGACAGCTTCGAGCCAGTATAATTGAGGGACGTGTGATTCGAATATCATGGCACAAGTCATTTTGATGAGTTTTCAGCTCTTGAATTCAGCGACACCATTTTGTTGTAGCATATTTGGGCATGTGATTTGATAAATCATACCCATATGTTCTAAAGAAGGTCTACATAGTTTGGTTGACAAATTTTCTGCCATTGTGAGAGCGAAGAATCTACATTTTTTTATCAAAGTGTTTGAATCATGTGAAAAATTTTATTAAATTTCGTGAGTACTTCAGATTTCTCTGCCTGTTGTTTCAATATGTGTTTTTATAGGGTAAGAGATGTGTGCAAAATCTGTAGTGTCATTAGTAATAATATCGGTGGTACAACATTTAAAAATCCACTCAGTGAGTTTGGTCGAGGTTAGGATAGCCGTAGATTGAGTTTGATGCTCTTTGGGAGTTTGTCTAATTTTTATATTGTTTGAGGGTAGGTTTGCAACTTTGATAGAATTTAGGGGTAGGATTATGATTTCTAAATGTACTGCGGGCATTATGTAATTTCTGATTGTCCTGGCGGTCAGAATTATAGGCTATTTTTGTAAGATTAGGAGTATGAAGGGTCACAAATGCAATTTATAAAAAGATATTTAGGATTTTTAAGGCTCCCTTCCTTCATTATATCATTCAGTCTCCCTTCCTTGTTATGTCTGGTGACTTCATTTCCATGTATGTCGTCCTCTGTTTTGGCTATTTGGCTGCTGCTGCTCCCTTCTTCAATCATGTCGTTGTCATTTCTGACGTCCTTCGGGATGCCTATAGCGGTGACTTTTCTCCCTGGTTCTATTCGGCTCCTTGGTGGTTTACGATTATATTTCCACCAATCCAGATAGCCAACAATCTGAAAACATGTCTCTCAAATGTATTTCTTCATCCCACAATGGATGCAATGAAGAAGAGACTTGTCTTCCATCTTCAAACCGTGAGATAAATGCTCTGAGCATGGCAGTCCCGTTGTTCGATTCAGTGTCCCTCATCCTTGGTTTGTTGTGTTGTTCATAGCCAAACTGAAACCAACCTCAATGATGTCTCTACTTTGGATGAGGGGGACAATTTCAAGATATCCATCATGGCCTCCTCCATTCTAAAGGCCACGTACGCCGCGACAATGGTTTCTTCTTTAGTATCTCATCTCAAATTTTTTGTCGGTTGCCGTTAAGAGCTGGAACAGTCTTTGTTCTGAACCTTCATGTAGCGCCCCGACCCGGACAGCAGAATCCGAACCGGTGCACCCGTCGTAGCTTACTGAGAAGACTACAAGACGTCTCATCTCTCTATTTCACATCATCAATGACGTAAGAGAAATAAGTGCGGAAACATGTCTCGTAAATTAAAACCATCAATGCTGTACGTCAAAGACAATGTAAATACTAAAAGAACTGTATATGGTCGCAGCCATCTACAACCTCAAATAAATTATGGAGCAGCAATATCAAAGCTATCCACATAATGCTCTCTACAAAGTCTAAACATCTCATTCAGCCCACTCGCCGTCGTCCTCAATGAAGATCATATCATAACTGGGTTCATCTGCAAGATCAAAGGCAGTACCCTTAGCGAAAAACGCTAGCAAGTAACCCACTTATAAGACATACGAGATCAACACATGGCAAGACATGAGTAATAAATAACTTGAGGGAATTGTGGGGCACATGTCTTGAAATTTTAAAATATGTAAACGGAACATGTAATAAATCAAGTACCGCAAATCGAACGCAAGTAAGCAATTCAATGTCGATCAATATCATAAGCACACATGCCACAACGATTCTCGTGATGCATGTCAAAATAATGCACTACGCTACACAATCGCATATGCATGAGCCATTTCTTTCAAATCGATGCAGTGCATGACACAATGTCCGGTTCCTAACTCATTCCTTGTAACGCACCCCGGCTTATATTTCCATCCCGGTTAACGTTACAAGCTCATATGCTCTGTGATGCACCTCGGCTTATATTTCCATCCCGATTAACATCACAGCTCTCATAAACTCTACAATGCACCTCGGCTTATATTTCCATCCCGATTAACATTGTAGAGGACTTTATACCCTGTAACGCACACCGGCTTAAATTTCCATCCCGGCTAACGTTACAGTCTTTTGTGCCCTACAGTGCACCCCGGCTTAAATTTCCATCCCGGTTAACACTGTAGTTCACCTTCGCAAATCGGTGCCGAAACACCTCTCTTTTCAAAACTTATGCAATGCACGTGCCATGATGCAAGACTCCATATCTCATTCACATTTCACGCTCACATATGCAGTTCACATTTACATGCGCAAGTACAAGTACCACACAAGGAACACTAGCTTATTCGTCCATACTTAGCCCTCAACTAGCTCGTCGACACTTACCCTTGATTCTAAAGTTCGCAACCTACGCGAGTATCCTCATTTCTCCTTCCTTGAACTTTGAGACACCTCGTACGTTCATTTCCTAACCCGTCTGCGTCATTCTCGTTGAAACCCGACTCGAGAATCCGCTGAAATCACCAAGATTGATTCATCATCTTAGGACATGTTCCCAAGGCTTAGACTACCTTTAATCAAGTCTTAAGAAGTCACTAGAGTCACCCAAAGGCTCCCCGAACGTCCCCCTTTCTTCCTCTCCTTTCCACAAAATTTCAGGACTTCATCCCCTATACATCGATCGATCGATGTCCAACTGGGGACATCGATCTCTCACTTCGATCGATCGATGTCCTTCTGAGGACATCGATCTCTCAGCCTGCACCTACATCGATCGATCGATGTCCAACTGGGGACATTGATCTCTCAGCTACTACTACATCGATCGATCGATGTCCAACTGGGGACATCGATCTCTCAGCCGCCTGTACATCGATCGATCGATGTCCTTCTGGGGACATCGATCTCTAACATCGATCGATCGATGTCAATGCTACTCCAGAACTTTTCTGCGATTTTCTGCAGATCTCAATCAATGTTTCCAATCTCCATCCACCAATTCCAAGCCTAGATTTCCCTACTACAGTTTCATGCTTAACATACAGATTAACCGCTATACACATCTCAAACAAGATTCAAGCCTAGAACTCGATTATCCGACACTCTCAATCCTAAAAATCCAATCTTTCCTCTCAACCCATCGCCCAACTATGGGATCACACCAAGAGGGGATTCAGGGTAGGGATTTGCATGTTTTCACATAATCAACAACCACAACGAATGCTTTTCCAGATACATTGGTCAAATCTCGAAACGAACGCACATAGATCATAAACAAATAATCAAAGAACAAATCTACTGCATGGTGATCCAATTTGATAACAAAATAGGCCGTTTTTTTTTCTTTCGCAAATCGTAGGAACTTATAAACAGATTACTTGCCTTTGATTACTCGAAGACGGATTGAGGAACGGATGCAGGTTGGATTGATTCCTGAAGGCTATCTTCTCTTACGCTGGGAGAAACGGCTAGGGCAGACAAAAGAAGCGTCGTTGGTTTCTGAAGGAACTGACGCTTCTCAGTTTATATATGGTCAGGGGAAAAAGTTTGGTGTTTCTAAATTACATTTTATTTCTTATTTATCTTAAAGGATAAATCCTAATTATTTAATTCTAAAATTAATTACAATTAAACTCTAATAATAAATCCTCCATTTATTCCAATTAATCCTCATATTAATGTCTAATTAATTTTCGTTGACCGTCATTAATTTCCGCAAAAATCCTTCTTTGTCTTTTAATTTCCCTACGGAGGGTGCGGGGCATAACATCCCTCCCCCCTTATAAGAAGTTTCGTCCTCGAAACTGGCGTACCTTATTGGAAGAGGTGTGGATATAACTCCTTCATTTGCTCTTCAAGCTCCCACGTGGCTTCGCGCTCCGTATGGTTACTCCACTGAACTTTGACATACGGAATGACGCGTCGGCGTAGGACTTGATCTTTTCTGTCCACAATCCTCAATGGATGTTCTTCGTAGGTGACGTCCTCTTTTACTTCTAAGGGTTGGGCTTCAAGGACATGGCTCGGATCCGATACGTATTTCCGTAGTTGCGACACGTGGAATACGTTATGGACTTGTGATAAACTGGGAGGTAAGGCTAGTCGGTATGCCCTTTCACCAACTTTACCAAGAACTTCGTAAGGGCCAATATATCTCGGGCTTAACTTGCCCTTCACTCCAAATCTAGCAACTCCCTTAGTTAGTGAGACTCGTAGGTAAACCTTATCGCCCTCCTCAAAGTCCAACGGTCGTCTCTTGGTGTCGGCCCAACTTTTACTACGATCTTGCGCCACCTTGAGTTTCTCCCTTATCACCTTGACCTTTGCCACAGTTTGCTCAACCAACTCGAGTGCGGTGATCGTCCTTTCACCCACTTCGTCCCAACCAACAGGGGACCTGCACTTACGCCCGTATAATGCTTCGAAGGGCGCCATGCCAATTGCACTGTGATAGCTATTATTGTATGAAAACTCCATTAACTTCAACATGTTATCCCAGTTTCCTTTGAAGTCTAGGGCGCATGCTCTCAGCATGTCTTCCAATGTTTGAATGGTCCTCTCGGATTGTCCATCCGTCTGCGGGTGGTAAGCTGTGCTCATTCTCAACTCCGTACCCATAGCTTTCTGGAATGCTCTCCAGAACTTAGAGGTGAACTTGGGGTCACGGTCCGATACGATGCTGACTGAGACTCCATGTAGACTTACAATGTTATCCACATAGATATTGGATAACCTTTCGTACGAAGTACCATGAGGCATGGCTATAAAGTGAGCCGTCTTCGTCAATCTGTCTACAATTACCCAAATCATCTCGTTCCCACTGCGGGTCTTGGGTAGTCCCATTACGAAATCCATCGTCACGTGCTCCCACTTCCATTCTGGAATCTCTAGTGGCTTCATCAAACCACCAGGTCGTTGATGTTCCGCTTTGACTTGTTGGCATACCAAACATCTTTCCACATATGCCGCTATTGACCTTTTCATCCCCATCCACCAATAGTTTCCTTTGAGGTCCTTATACATCTTAGTACTCCCCGGGTGGATAGACATTCTTGAGTTATGCGCTTCTCGGAGCAATTCTGTCCGGAGTTCGTCTTTACTTGGCACGCATAATCGATTCCGGAACCATAGACTCTCATCTTCTCGCAACTGAAAATCCTTTATCGGTCCCGTAGATAATTTGTCGCGGATCTCTTTTAGTGCCGGGTCCTCATACTGTGCCTCTTTGATTCGGTCTACCAAGTCTGGGCTGATAGACAGAGCTGTGAGGACATTAGCCACTGGATCCACCAATTCAAGATCAAACTCTTCTATTTCTCTTTCCAATGGAGACTGTCTTGCGTGGTTAGACTTTCTGCTCAACGCGTCCGCCACTCTGTTGGCTTTGCCCGGATGGTAGTTGATGGTCAAGTCATAGTCCTTGAGTAACTCCAACCATCTCCTTTGTCTCATATTCAGCTCCTTCTGCGAGAACAGATATTTCAAGCTCTTGTGATCGGTGAATACCGCACACTTCTCTCCATATAGATAGTGTCTCCAGATCTTAAGGGCAAATACCACAGCTGCGAGCTCCAAGTCATGCGTCGGGTAATTCTGCTCATATGGTTTCAGTTGTCTTGACGCGTACGATATGACTCGTTCATTTTGCATCAAGACACAACCTATAAACAGAGGGTTAGTTTAGGACTTGCATAAGTATATACAATGCATTAATTGTAATTGTGTACATACCTAGTCCTTTCTTGGACGCGTCACTATAGATCACGAAACCGTCAGTGCCGGAAGGTTGCGCCAACACCGGGGCTGTGGTCAATCTCTTCTTGAGCTCAGTAAAGCTCTGCTCGCATTCAGCAGTCCATTCGAATTTAGTCTTCTTCTGAGTAAGTCGACTCAATGGTACTGCTATCGTCGAGAATCCCTCAACAAACTTCCTATAGTAGCCTGCCAAGCCTAGGAAGCTTCTGACTTCGGTCACATTGGTGGGTCTTGGCCATTCGGTGATGGCCTCTATCTTCTTAGGATCTACTGAGATCCCATCTTCCGAAATCACGTGACCAAGGAAGGCTACACTTCTTAGCCAAAATTCACACTTGCTGAATTTGGCATACAACCTTTGTTGCCTCAGAATTTGCAACACCACTCTCAAATGTTCAGCATGAGCTTGTTCGTCGGGGGAATAGACCAAAATGTCATCGATGAACACTACTACAAATTGGTCTAACTGTTCTCGGAACACAGTGTTCATCAAGTCCATGAAAGCTGCTGGGGCATTAGTTAGTCCAAAAGGCATCACTAAGAATTCATAATGCCCGTATCGAGTTCGGAACGCCGTTTTAGGTACGTCTCCGGCTTTCACAAGCAGCTGATGATACCCTTGACGGAGATCGATCTTTGAGAACCAACGAGCTCCTTTAAGTTGGTCAAATAAGTCCTCTATCCTTGGCAAAGGATATTTGTTCTTAATGGTAATCTTATTCAGTTCTCGGTAGTCGATGCACAGCCTCATGCTGCCATCTTTCTTCTTTACGAATAAGACTGGGGCTCCCCACGGTGATACGCTGGGACGTATCAATTTCTTGTCCAACAACTCTTGCAGTTGCCCCTTTAATTCCTTGAGTTCAGCTGGAGCCATTCTGTAAGGTGCCTTAGATATAGGCTCGGCTCCCGGGATTAAGTTGATCTCAAACTCCACCTCTCTCGTTGGGGGTACTCCCGGTAAATCATCCGGAAATACGTCCTTAAATTCATTGATCACCGGAATTTGATCCATGGAGGGAACTTCTTGTTGAGCATCTATAGCATACACCATATATCCCTCTGCTCCTTTCTGTAAAGCCTTAAAGGCCTTAATCGCCGTCATGTATATTTTCTTAGGAGCTTTGATTATCTTGATGTTACCTTGCACCGTAATGTCATTCATCTCAGGGTCTTTGAGGGTCACTCGCTTGAGTCTGCAGTCGATGTTGGCATGATTCTTGGTCAACCAATCCATGCCCAATATTATGTCAAAGTCCTTCAGCGGTATCGGGACCAGAGTCACCGAGAAAAGCTTCCCATCTAATTCCAACTCACAGTCCTTGTACTGATGGTGAGAAATCAATACTTGTTCTCCTGCTGCCTGTACCCTAAATGGGTTCTCAAGCCATTCGGGTAGACAGTCGAGCCCTTTGGCGAATCGCTTAGAAATGAAACAGTGGCTAGCTCCACTATCAAATAACACGTTGGCAGGTACTTTGTTAACTAAGATCACCCCTATCATGAAAGTGCAGCACATAAAGGTTTCATATAAAGCATATTTAATCATCAACTTAAAAAGACTAAAATTCAACTTAGGCTGCTACAATTTAAACTTAAGTCGTACCTGTCACGACGTTTGCATCCTCCTGGACCTCAGCGTCCGTCATCGCGTGAACTCTCGCATTGGGCCTACCTCTCTGCTGCTGAGTCGGCCCTGCTCCTGTATGTGGCTTAGGATTCCACTCGGGACAGTCTCTGATTCTATGACCCGTCTTTCCGCACTTGAAACATGCACCGCTAACCTTCCAACATTCGCCCACATGTCTTTTCTGGCAGTGTGGGCATTCCGCAGGTGCTTGACTATTCTGCTGGTTCTGTTGCGGTGCCCTTTGAGCTGGCCCCGCTTGCCCCTTTCTGGGGATCTTGACCCAGCGTCCGGGCCTACTCCCACTTTGCTCAACCCTCGGCCTCTTGCTCGATTCTTCACGAGCCTCTCTGTTCTGTGACCTACGCATGTCACTCTCCACTCGATAACATGCATCCAACATCTCCTCGAACGTTTTCAAACTCGACCCCGCGATTGCTGTCCGAATACGGGGATTCAGACCCTCTTCAAACTTCAACATTTTCATTCGATTGTTTTCCAGTACCAAGGGCGTGAACTTACCCAAAGCATGGAATCTGTCCGCATAGTCAGAAATAGTCATCCTCCCTTGTTCAAATCTGTCAAACTGCCTCATCTTCTCCAAAACGGCAGTCTCAGGTACGTAGTAATCTTTGTAGGCCTTCACAAACTGACTCCACTGGATGGGAGGAGTCATCTTGGGCAGGATACCGTTCCACCATGCATTCGCCCTGCCAGTCAGAAAAGGTGTGGCTACATCCACCTTGTGCTCCTCCGGCACTTGTACAAGCTTGAAACATTTCTCTGCCTCGTCCAGCCAAAACCCAGCCACCTCTGGGTCAGTTGTCCCTTCAAAGTTTGGGGCATGCATCTTTCGCATTTCCCCAATGTAGTACCTTATGCCGTGCTGTGGTGGCGCGGGAGGAGGTTGCTGCGGTTGTTGTTGCTGCTGAGCAACTCCTTGGGCTATCACTGTGATAGCATCAATCAGTGCTTGGGGTACTAGGACTGGAGGTGGTGGTGGTGGGTTATCGTTGTTCCCATTACCACCATTTCCTTGATTGTCTCTTCTGGGAGGCATTTTCTGCAAGGTCACGTCATTAGTGTCGAGCAGTTCCAAAATAAACGTGAAATCCATAAGGGGTACGAGGCGTAGTTCATGGGTTAAAACAATTACATTTTATTTGATGTCACTAATCGCGCTCGTACACACACCCATCCCACTCAAGCTTAAATCTAAGATTGCATACTTAGACCTAAAGATCAACTTAAGGTAAAGGTCATAACTTAAGACTCTACATGTCATAACCTAGGTCTCCGAGGTAGATCTGAAGCCTAGGCTCTGATACCACCTGTAGCGCCCCGACCCGGACAGCAGAATCCGAACCGGTGCACCCGTCGTAGCTTACTGAGAAGACTACAAGACGTCTCATCTCTCTATTTCACATCATCAATGACGTAAGAGAAATAAGTGCGGAAACATGTCTCGTAAATTAAAACCATCAATGCTGTACGTCAAAGACAATGTAAATACTAAAAGAACTGTATATGGTCGCAGCCATCTACAACCTCAAACAAATTATGGAGCAGCAATATCAAAGCTATCCACATAATGCTCTCTACAAAGTCTAAACATCCCATTCAGCCCACTCGCCGTCGTCCTCAATGAAGATCATATCATAACTGGGTTCATCTGCAAGATCAAAGGCAGTACCCTTAGCGAAAAACGCTAGCAAGTAACCCACTTATAAGACATACGGGATCAACACATGGCAAGACATGAGTAATAAATAACTTGAGGGAATTGTGGGGCACATGTCTTGAAATTTTAAAATATGTAAACGGAACATGTAATAAATCAAGTACCGCAAATCGAACGCAAGTAAGCAATTCAATGTCGATCAATATCATAAGCACACATGCCACAACGACTCTCGTGATGCATGTCAAAATAATGCACTACGCTACACAATCGCATATGCATGAGCCATTTCTTTCAAATCGATGCAGTGCATGACACAATGTCCGGTTCCTAACTCATTCCTTGTAACGCACCCCGGCTTATATTTCCATCCCGGTTAACGTTACAAGCTCATATGCTCTGTGATGCACCTCGGCTTATATTTCCATCCCGATTAACATCACAGCTCTCATAAACTCTACAATGCACCTCGGCTTATATTTCCATCCCGATTAACATTGTAGAGGACTTTATACCCTGTAACGCACACCGGCTTAAATTTCCATCCCGGCTAACGTTACAGTCTTTTGTGCCCTACAGTGCACCCCGGCTTAAATTTCCATCCCGGTTAACACTGTAGTTCACCTTCGCAAATCGGTGCCGAAACACCTCTCTTTTCAAAACTTATGCAATGCACGTGCCATGATGCAAGACTCCATATCTCATTCACATTTCACGCTCACATATGCAATTCACATTTACATGCGCAAGTACAAGTACCACACAAGGAACACTAGCTTATTCGTCCATACTTAGCCCTCAACTAGCTCGTCGACACTTACCCTTGATTCTAAAGTTCGCAACCTACGCGAGTATCCTCATTTCTCCTTCCTTGAACTTTGAGACACCTCGTACGTTCATTTCCTAACCCGTCTGCGTCATTCTCGTTGAAACCCGACTCGAGAATCCGCTGAAATCACCAAGATTGATTCATCATCTTAGGACATGTTCCCAAGGCTTAGACTACCTTTAATCAAGTCTTAAGAAGTCACTAGAGTCACCCAAAGGCTCCCCGAACGTCCCCCTTTCTTCCTCTCCTTTCCACAAAATTTCAGGACTTCATCCCCTATACATCGATCGATCGATGTCCAACTGGGGACATCGATCTCTCACTTCGATCGATCGATGTCCTTCTGAGGACATCGATCTCTCAGCCTGCACCTACATCGATCGATCGATGTCCAACTGGGGACATCGATCTCTCAGCTACTACTACATCGATCGATCGATGTCCAACTGGGGACATCGATCTCTCAGCCGCCTGTACATCGATCGATCGATGTCCTTCTGGGGACATCGATCTCTAACATCGATCGATCGATGTCAATGCTACTCCAGAACTTTTCTGCGATTTTCTGCAGATCTCAATCAATGTTTCCAATCTCCATCCACCAATTCCAAGCCTAGATTTCCCTACTACAGTTTCATGCTTAACATACAGATTAACCGCTATACACATCTCAAACAAGATTCAAGCCTAGAACTCGATTATCCGACACTCTCAATCCTAAAAATCCAATCTTTCCTCTCAACCCATCGCCCAACTATGGGATCACACCAAGAGGGGATTCAGGGTAGGGATTTGCATGTTTTCACATAATCAACAACCACAACGAATGCTTTTCCAGATACATTGGTCAAATCTCGAAACGAACGCACATAGATCATAAACAAATAATCAAAGAACAAATCTACTGCATGGTGATCCAATTTGATAACAAAATAGGCCGTTTTTTTTTCTTTCGCAAATCGTAGGAACTTATAAACAGATTACTTGCCTTTGATTACTCGAAGACGGATTGAGGAACGGATGCAGGTTGGATTGATTCCTGAAGGCTATCTTCTCTTACGCTGGGAGAAACGGCTAGGGCAGACAAAAGAAGCGTCGTTGGTTTCTGAAGGAACTGACGCTTCTCAGTTTATATATGGTCAGGGGAAAAAGTTTGGTGTTTCTAAATTACATTTTATTTCTTATTTGTCTTAAAGGATAAATCCTAATTATTTAATTCTAAAATTAATTACAATTAAACTCTAATAATAAATCCTCCATTTATTCCAATTAATCCTCATATTAATGTCTAATTAATTTTTGTTGACCGTCATTAATTTCCGCAAAAATCCTTCTTTGTCTTTTAATTTCCCTACGGAGGGTGCGGGGCATAACACTTCATGTTGCCGATGTCTTCAGGATCCTTCATTTGGTTCGGATCTTTTCTGTCAATGATCATCCAAATGCTTGGGAGCTTGTTCTAGCAATCTTCTATCTTATCTGACCCTTTCCGAATTGAATTTGCACATTTGTTTAAGACAAATACTTGTAGTGAGTCAGTGTTGGATCCATACGTGACGGCAAGTCTATCCGAATGGGCTTTTGTCGTTGGATATTGGGATATGTTGTTCATTAGGCCTGCTTCAATGTTCTAAATTAAGCAAGAGAAGACGCACTAATCATCTTGTTTCTGTTATGCATAGGCGGGTTCGGTTGCTAGGGGGTAGACGAATCTCTGTGAAGTGGATGCTCCTCCCCTATTTCTCATATCTTTTTTTATCAATGTTGCCCACAATGAGTAATTTTTGCCATTGAGGTTTATTCCTATAGACAAATTTTTGAAATTTGTTTAAATTGGTTGTGTGCTAAGGCTATTCGGGAGGAAATTTGTGACTTGTATTGTCAATTCATTATGGAAGTTGCTTACACTTGAGTTTGTTTTGTTTCTGGATTTTCACTTGGCCTTGACATGATTTCTTGATTTGATTTTGCAGGCTGGTGATTTGGGATTGTGGACTGTTTTGTCTGTCTGAATGGTGATAGTTATGGTGGGATTTTTTTCGGTCACTTGACCAAGGAAGGTAAACCAGACGATGATGATTTTTTTCCTGATTCTCAAGTAAAGTTTTTGTGGTGTTTGTTTGGATTGTTTTGGCTTCGTGGTTGTTTATGTTCGTTGGTTGTTCAGCTGAGATAATTTCTTGATGGCTAAGGATTTGTGGCCAGTTGGATTTGTTCAACTGGCTCAGAGGGATTTGAACTATGATGAACTCGTTTTCTGAAACTTGTGAATCACACCACTCATTTTGATATCATGTTTTAAATAAAAGTCGTATTTAATTTATTTATTAAAGATGTACATAGCTCGCATGTATAGTATAAGCGCTCCTCCTATCTATATAATGTAATAAAGTATAATAAATATCAAATATTCTACTTTTTTATGCATATGATCTGATTGAATTCTTTCTATATTTGTAAACAACCTACGCATGTAAGAGATTGGATCAAAAGAGATACTACTTGACTAGTACCCAGTCTCATTGTCATTTCTTAGGAGCTACTTTACTGACATGATTGAGAGATAGTGCCGCATATCTATGTACTCATTTTAACACTATTTTCGTGATACATTTTATTTGACCTTAAATATGAGCACACTCTTAAAATATGACCCCTCCCCCTCTTCCCCCCTGCCCACAAAAGCCAAAAGTAAAAGGAAGATGATAACGAAGTGATAAGATATGAAAAAGGTAACATGTCATGTTTCTTAAGGCTCCCACAATTATAATGCTGAACTCTACTTCTTTCACTTTGACGAGGGAGTGAGTTCTCCCCCACCTGTACCAGAGGCCCCTTAGCCAGATGAGATGTAAATCGAGGGATGTGCTCCACCGGCAGCCCTGCAAAAGGAGAGGACACACGAGACTCAGCCAGCCCACAGACAACCCTTGTAATATTTCAACAAGAATTGTCTCCACACGGACTCGAACTCGGAACGCCGGGGTTCCAGCCCCAATCACCTTTGCCACTTACCATTGGACTATGCCCCTGGGGCAAATAAATACATATAAAGATACACACGGACACATCATCAGATGTGTTTTTTAGCTGCATTTACAAATTGCATCATAGGTTTCACCTTGTAAAATAAGTTGGTCTTCAATAACGCGAATACATAATTACTTAACGAATGAATGCAAGAAATTGACTAATGCAATGGTGTGATTGTCACTTTAAAAACACAGCCATAGACAACTTCTTTTTCACAGTATTAGAGAGAGAAAAAAAACATAAAGGTAGATCGTAAAAAAACGTTGTAAAAATATTGTAAATGGGGCCTTGTCGGATCATTACTATTATAACAACAACACATACCCTAAATACCCCAACAACAATAAAAGTTATCGAATAGAGAATTCACTTCTAGCGAGATCTCCGGCTCTATATGTAACTGCATAGACACATAATGAACGACAAATAATACAAGATTAAGATAAACACAAAAAATGCAAAATCAACCTAACGTTGAGCGAGTATCTAAGCTCCTTTATATACTCTAAGTTGCCTCTTTATCCTGTCTAAACCTCGCTAACCTTAATCATTCGTCTCCATGAGTCCCTATCCTAGAACATGTGATCGTTACTACCGAAAAGTAAAATTTACACTCAAAAGCACTTTTGAAAAAAAGAAGGACATGGGACCTTCAGTACCCCCTCCCCCCCCCCCCCCTTAAAACGAAAAAAGAATCCCCATCATTATTGGACAGTATTTTTCTTCAAGCATTATTGCCGTGTGTCTTAGATCTGGAAAACATATGTAGGGTAAAATTTGTTTGCTTGTGGAATTTATCAAATAATAGAAACAAAAATAAATCAGGATTGAATTTGTTTCTTGTGATGAAAGGACGCGAGGGGATAATGGGGGAGTGGATTCTTATGGAGAAAATCAAGAGAATGAATGTCTTTTGCTCAGTCTGCTAAAATAACACCTCACTTTTATTATAAAGGGCCCTCCTCTTTCGACTTTTTTTGGCTTTAACTTTTTTAAGTATTGGCTTTTCAATTCAATGCGCCAGCGTAAACGTTCCATGCAAATAAATTTCTTCTGAATGATTAATTGCTTGCGGATGATAAAATTGATTTTTTTTCCTTTAAAAAAATAAAGAAATCACAATAATGAATTGATGGACGTAGCACACCGAGTTCAGGCAGGTTGGTGTAAGTGAAGGACAGCCTCAGGGGTGCTGTGTGACAAGAATTTTCTAACTAAATTAAAGGAAAAATTTATAGGGTGTCATTGCGTCCGGCAATGTTATATGGAACAGACTGGTGGGCCATCAAGAGGACACAATCACAGAAGATGGAAATAGTAGAGATGAGGATGCTGAGGTGGATGTGTGGGCATACAAGACTAGACAAAATAAGAAATGAGGTATACAGAGAAAGGTTAGAAGTGACTAGTATGGCAGAAAAGATAAGAGAGTGAAGATTGAGGTGGTTTGGGCATGTCAAGATGAGACAGATAACGACGTTTGTTAGAGCAATTGAAAGCCTCATTGTAGAAGGGAAGAGGAGTAAAGGCAGACTCAAACTGACGTGGGATGAGCAAATTGGGCATGAGTTACTAAAGTTACACCTCTCTGAGGACGTGGTCCAGGATAGGAGTTCATGGAGGCAGATGATTAAGGTTAAGGAGAGGTAGGAAGGATATAGGGGCATCTTAGAGCATACTTAGATGATTAGATAATATTTACACTTTAGGTTGATTTTACACATTTTTGTTTCGGATTTTTTCTTTCAACTATTTGTGTATATTCACTGTTATGACTATTTTAATATCAGAAGACTTCTGCATATGCTTAATAAAATATCTTTAATAATACATGTTCCTATTATTATGCTTTGTGCAAATAGATATAGAGCTGGGTTTCACTGGAAGCAAACTCTCTATCCTTTGGGATTGAGGTATTGTTTGTCTGCCTCTCACCCTCCCCAAAAACCTAGCGATAGCTTGTGTTATCGTTGGGATATACTGGATATGATTCTTGTTGTTGTACAATAATGAATTGATGCACAATAGTAGGGTAGCTGAATAATCATTATTGTTGTCATTGATTTTATTATTGCCATCATTGTTGCTACTATTTGAAGTTACAAGATACAGGTTTCAAGAATTTAGGTAGAAAACTTGTAGATACTATTTTCTACAGCATCAAATTTTTACCGGTCTGTGAATATGGCTTGAAGTCACATATCCAACAACATTGTCCCATTGACTTAGAGTCTCTGTCTATGACGGGTATGGGAGGGTCGGATGGACGCAACCATATCAATGTATTAGAAACTGTTAGATCCGAAATTAATAATTAACAATATTATCAATATGTACAAAAATGATATGCGGTATAATGAAACAATGTAAACCAACGCGTAAGCATGAATTAAACCAGGCCTTTGTTTATTTATACATACAGATATGCGATAGGTAAGTTTGACAAATAAATATATATATATAAATATATATATATATAAATATATATATATATATAAATATATATATATATATATATATATATATACACACATACACACACACACACACACACACACACATATATATATATATCCGAATGCACTCGAGCATATATACGTATACTGTAATGAAGAAATGGATTGCAAGTAACCTCTTTTAATTTCCAATGGATGTATATATCCCAATAATCATTTAATTAGTGAAGCACTGAGCATGACAATTAAGAATATGGTTGAAACAGCAATGTTTCAACATAAAAGGAGTGAACAATTTATCCAAAATGCATAAACATGATGTTCAACAACGCATAAAGAAAATGCAAACCGAGGCGAGTCTAGGACTCTGCCCTTAAGACAAATTGCTCTGGTATTCTGTGCCCAACCGGTAGTAGCAAACGTCTCCCAGGATACAACGGCTTCTGTTCATACGAACGGCACTGCAACGTAAGAACTCGACGAACCTGTAAGGTGCTCTGATTTCTCGAACGCAATGAATGCAAGAAAACGTTTTATGAAAAACAGAAGTAGAAGAAGAAGAAGCTGCGTACGCATTTAGATTTTCGAAATCTCTATCTAAAACGTTTCAACATGAAAGGAATTTATAGAGAGGAAGAAGTTACTGGAAGTTATCAGATGATTGGATGCGTACCGTTAGATCAATCAGTTTTGATCTGTACCGTTAGATTGGAAGAAACCGCCCTACTACTGCAATAACCACCAAGTAGTTATTGGTAGTGGAAGAAACCGCCCCACTACTGCAATAACCACCGAGTAGTTATTGGTAGTGGAAGAAACCGCCGCACTACTGCAATAACCACCGAATAGTTATTGGTAGTGAAAGAAACCGCCAAATAACTTCCAATGTTACTCCAACTTTGAGCGTTAATTTTTCATTCACCCGGTATCAGAATCGAGTGATTCAACAACCTAAATTCATCTACGCGTTACATAGATAATTTAGGAATTTTTTAGTTTTCGTTTTTGATTAACGAATACTAATCGTAATTAAGCCCAAAGTCTGGTGTTTGACAAAATCCACTTGCCATCCAAAATTTTCCGACTCCCACAACTAACTTTTCTCCAACAATCCCCCACATGAATGGAAATTAATGCAAATGTGAATGCAGACTCTATCGAGAAATCAGATAAGGATATGTTGCCTCAGAAGAGGTAGCTTCTGGCTTTGAAGCTTTCTTAGTGATGTACCATCGGATCCACTCGGCTGGGTAGTGAACTAATGTCTTGAACTATCAGCCTTTAGTGTGAACCTAGACAATGATACTCACACAACATTTCCTCTAACACCCCTTTTGGTTCTCATGGTTGTGTTCATTTTGGCCATGAACAACCTGGTTTCAGAAAGTGTATTAGAGAATTCTTGCCTCTCAGAATTCTCATAGAAGCGGCCCCACTTCACACTTACATAGGTGATTCCTATCAAGAGTATTCTGCCATACCCCACTTAATTTATTAAGATATAGGACATCATTAAAAGCATCAGCTTACCCTCATTTCTCTGCAGACAGCACTTTTATTTAACGGAATGAGTAAGTGCTAACTGAATCCTTATAACTTAGTTTTCCCATTGAACCTAGATTCTGGGATCTCCAGTCAACAAGGTTGGGTTACCGTTACAAAGATTCATGCTTTGTAGGCTTAAGTCCCATTCCGTTTGTCAATTTTGACATTTGATCTCTAGGCAAAGCTTTTGTAAGTGGATCCGCAAGATTCTCCTTTGATTTTATGTAATTAATGGAAATCACGCCATTAGAGATCAACTGCTTAATGGTATTATGTCTCCGACGTATGTGTCGTGACTTACCATTATAGATGCTGCTTTGAGCTCGTCCTATAGCTGACTGACTGTCACAGTGTATGCTTATAGGAGCGATTGGCTTAGGCCAGCATGGAATGTCTTCTAGGAAATTTCGAAGCCATTCAGCTTCTTCCCCAGCTTTATCGAGTGCTATAAACTCAGCTTCCATAGTTGACCGAGCTATGCACGTTTGCTTTGTAGACTTCCATGACACAGCAACACCACCTACAGTGAATAAGTATCCACTGGTGGATTTAGAATCTTTACAATCTGATATCCAGTTTGCGTCACAGTATCCTTCCAATACTGCTGGATATCTTGTATAGTGTAATCCAAGATTCATTGTGTACTTGAGGTACCTCATTACTCTATTTAGAGCTTTCCAATGATCTTCACTTGGATTACTGGTAAACCTGCTTAATTTGTTTACTGAACAAGCTAATTCTGGTCTTGTATAGTTCGTTATGTACATTAGACTTCCAATCACTTGCGAGTATTTCAATTGAGCTACTGGTTCACCTCGATTCTTCTTTAAGTACTTACTTAAGCTTTTTATTGCTTTTGCATCAAACATATTGAATCGTTTAAGAACAGACTCAATATAATGACTTTGTGACATGACCAATCCTTCTGATATTCTGGAAATCTTAATTCCCAAAATAACATTGGCAACTCCCATATCCTTCATGTCAAAATTTCGTGTTAGCATCTTCTTGGTATTCAAGATGATGTCTTGAGCACTGCCCATAGAGACATACTATCACAAAGGCATTAGGAGTGTTTTCTCACACTCGTTGATCCTGAAATCGTTTGTCATCATTTCCTGATCAAATAT
>AP025047.1:4419572-4432133 GCA_036186865.1 Eustoma russellianum | reverse complement strand
CTTTGATTTTATGTAATTAATGGAAATCACGCCATTAGAGATCAACTGCTTAATGGTATTATGTCTCCGACGTATGTGTCGTGACTTACCATTATAGATGCTGCTTTGAGCTCGTCCTATAGCTGACTGACTGTCACAGTGTATGCTTATAGGAGCGATTGGCTTAGGCCAGCATGGAATGTCTTCTAGGAAATTTCGAAGCCATTCAGCTTCTTCCCCAGCTTTATCGAGTGCTATAAACTCAGCTTCCATAGTTGACCGAGCTATGCACGTTTGCTTTGTAGACTTCCATGACACAGCAACACCACCTACAGTGAATAAGTATCCACTGGTGGATTTAGAATCTTTACAATCTGATATCCAGTTTGCGTCACAGTATCCTTCCAATACTGCTGGATATCTTGTATAGTGTAATCCAAGATTCATTGTGTACTTGAGGTACCTCATTACTCTATTTAGAGCTTTCCAATGATCTTCACTTGGATTACTGGTAAACCTGCTTAATTTGTTTACTGAACAAGCTAATTCTGGTCTTGTATAGTTCGTTATGTACATTAGACTTCCAATCACTTGCGAGTATTTCAATTGAGCTACTGGTTCACCTCGATTCTTCTTTAAGTACTTACTTAAGCTTTTTATTGCTTTTGCATCAAACATATTGAATCGTTTAAGAACAGACTCAATATAATGACTTTGTGACATGACCAATCCTTCTGATATTCTGGAAATCTTAATTCCCAAAATAACATTGGCAACTCCCATATCCTTCATGTCAAAATTTCGTGTTAGCATCTTCTTGGTATTCAAGATGATGTCTTGAGCACTGCCCATAGAGACATACTATCACAAAGGCATTAGGAGTGTTTTGTCACACTCGTTGATCCTGAAACCGTTTGTCATCATTTCCTGATCAAATATCAGGTGCCACTGGTTGGGCGCTTGTTTAAGTTCTGTACAGAGACTTAACAAGTCTACATACTGTCTTTCGTCGATAGTTTTTAGCTACCAACCGAGCCTTGTACTTATCAATATATCCATCCTCTTTAAGTTTCTTCGTAACGATCCACTTACATCTAAGTAGTTTACTCCCTTGAGGAGGATCTATCAGACCCACATGTGAGTTTGAAGAATTGATTTTATCTCACTGTTAACAGCCTCTTTCCAGAAGAAACTTCTGGAGTTGACATAGCCTCGGAGAAAGTTCTTGGATCATTTTCTATGTTAGAAAATCTGGTCCAAATGACTTTAGTATTCTGGCTCTTTTACATTGACGATGTTCCTCTATTTCTTGAGGAATCGTCTCACGTACTCGCTTACTGGTACTTGCTTTCTCAATGTTTTTTTCCTTTTGGAAAGACATTTTCAAAGAACACTGCGTTTTGTGATTCCATGACAACATTTTCACGTGTTTTAGGAATCTCAGACTTGTGCATCAAGAATCGATATGCACTACTGTTAGTTATATATCCAATCAATATGCAATCAATAATCTTTCGGCCCTATTCAGACTTGTCTTGGTTTTGGTACTTCGACCTTAGCCAGACACCCTCACACTTTCAAGTATTTGTAACTAGGCTCATAGCCCTTCCAAAATTCATAAAGGGTTTTATATATCCGTATAGATGGAATTCTGGAGAGAATCGCTTTCCCCCAAAAGTTCTGAGATAAACCCGAACTTATCAACGTAGGATTCGTCATCTCTTTCAGAATTCGGTTCTTGCGTTCTGCAATACCATTTGATTGAAGAGAGTATGATGCAATCATTTGATGAATAGTGCCATCTTCTGAACAGAATTCCTTAAACGGTGCATCATATCTTAATTCGTTTGCTAAGTTGATTTTCAGCTTCATTCTTATAATCCTTAAAGCATCAACGGCCTTGTCTTTGCTGCTTAGCAAATAAACATAGCAGTATCGAGTGCAATCGTCAACAAAAGTCACGAAGTACTTTTTATCACTTATTGTTTTGCACAAACTTTAAATCACAATTATCTGTGTGAATTAACTTCAGTGTTTCTTCCGATTAAAGAAAATGGTAACATGGCCATTTTCGCTTTAACACAAACTGGGCATTTTCCATTAATGAACTTAGTTTGGGAAATAGATCGAGATGGATCATTTTTTACAATGACCTATAAATAACATAACCCGAACGTAAATGCTATAAACAAGAAGACTCAAACAGAAAATAGAAACATTCTCATTAACTATTTCTTGCACCAGTTTCCCTTCATGAATACAACGGTTGCAAAATGTTCACAGCTCTTTAGTTAAATCCGCGTTTGTCCTCTTCGATGCGCAATCGGAAGAACAAATCTCCCATTGACATATTCTTCTGCTCATATTTGAGCTTGCTACTGAACTCCTTCCACGAAGGAGGCAGCTTATCAATTATAGCAACTACAGTGAATGATTCACTAAGGAAAACACCCTCTTCCTCCATTCCATACATCAACCTCTGAATATCTTCCATCTATACCATAACAGACCGAGACTCCGACATCCTGTAATCAAAAAATTTACAAATAGTAAATTTCTTCCTGTTGAAATCCTCTGGGCGAAATTCCTTATCTAAGGCTTGCCACAATGATTTCGCAGTTGTAAAGGTGTGATAACGCCTATACAGAGGAAATTCAAGGCAACTCAATATATAATTCAAACAAAGGAAGTCCTTATAATCCCAAGCTTTATCAAGCCAGCTATCCAGCATATTTAGGTTCAGGTCCTCGACCGGTACACCCACCGGAGGATTCTCGGTCAGACACTCGGCCAGGCCTAACGTGGTCAGGAAAACCAGCATTTTCTGTTGCCAACTTATGAAATGAGAATAGCTTCCTTCGAACCTTTCAGGTTTCTCAGCCTGTCTAACATATGGAACAGCATAATTCACTTCCTCGGACGGACCAAGGTACTCGCCATTGAAAGAGTTTGACCCTTCACTTTCCATCACTGTAAAGTGCATCAAAACAGATAGATCAGAACAATTTCAGATTTCTATGGAAATACAGAAACAAAACATGTTACACTGTTCGTGTCGAACCGTCAACTTTCGCAACAAAACAGAAACAAATTCTGTTGACACGTACAGAAATGAAACAGAAACTAGTTCTGTTTTCTCATCCAGAAATTAAACAGAAGCAGAATTCTGTTTAAACAGTACAGAAAGATATACTTGAAAGCTGCACAAAATTTGTCTTAAGATTGTTAGATCCGAAATTAATAATTAACAATATTATCAATATGTACAAAAATGATATGCGGTATAATGAAACAATGTAAATCAACGCGTAAGCATGAATTAAACCAGGCCTTTGTTTATTTATACATACAGATATGCGATAGGTAAGTTTGACAAATAAATATATATATATATAAATATATATATATATATATATACATACATACACACACATATATATATATATCCGAATGCACTCGAGCATATATACGTATACTGTAATGAAGAAATGGATTGCAAGTAACCTCTTTTAATTTTCAATGGATGTATATATCCCAATAATCATTTAATTAGTGAAGCACTGAGCATGGCAATTAAGAATATGGTTGAAACAGTAATGTTTCAACATAAAAGGAGTGAACAATTTATCCAAAATGCATAAACATGCTGTTCAACAACGCATAAAGAAAATGCAAACCGAGGCGAGTCTAGGACTCTGTCCTTAAGACAAATTGCTCTGGTATTCTGTGCCCAACCGGTAGTAGCAAACGTCTCCCAGGATACAACGGCTTCTGTTCATACGAACGGCACTGCAACGTAAGAACTCGACGAACCTGTAAGGTGCTCTGATTTCTTGAACGCAATGAATGCAAGAAAACGTTTTATGAAAAACAGAAGTAGATGAAGAAGAAGCTGCGTACGCCTTTAGATTTTCGAAATCTCTATCTAAAACGTTTCAACATGAAAGGAATTTATAGAGAGGAAGAAGTTACTGGAAGTTATCAGATGATTGGATGCGTACTGTTAGATCAATCAGTTTTGATCTGTACCGTTAGATTGGAAGAAACCGCCCCACTACTGCAATAACCACCGAGTAGTTATTGGTAGTGGAAGAAACCGCCCCACTACTGCAATAACCACCGAGTAGTTATTGGTAGTGGAAGAAACCGCCAAATAACTTCCAATGTTACTCCAACTTTGAGCGTTAATTTTTCATTCACCCGGTATCAGAATCGAGTGATTCAACAACCTAAATTCATCTACGCGTTACATAGATAATTTAGGAATTTTTTAGTTTTCGTTTTTGATTAACGAATACTAATCGTAATTAAATCCAAAGTATGGTGTTTGACAAAATCCACTTGCCATCCAAAATTTTCCGACTCCCACAACTAACTTTTCTCCAACAGAAACACACAGAGGTTGTCTTCGATAACCTATAATGATGCGTCAAGCTGTGTCGATCAACTGATACTTCATAATATAAGAAGCGCAGCCAATTTTGTGAGTCATTTTGTTTTAATCCATCATATTATAAAGTAAAGAAAGAATGTGTCTCTCACTCCATTAAAAATGAAAACGGCTTCAAGGCACGTACAATAGTGATTAATAAGTAAATTCTTGTATAGTCACTTATTAACCGATGATGTATATATAAATAAAAGTAGAACTGGCACCAAAACTGAATAGTCTAATAAAAAAAAATAGTGGAAGCGATTTTCTTCCTATCTTAACAACTAAGAGCAAGAATTGGCACCAAAACTCAATCTGTCCATAGTTTCACCAGGAGGGTTCTATACTCAGGCTTCATGGTCCAAGAGAGTCACGTTTCTGCTTATAAGTTTCGAAACAGAAAGAAAAATAACAAGTATAAGCGCAGGGTGAGTTTGTGCATCTCACTGAGGGGGACTAGGGACCAAAATAACACATATATCTTTTATACCTTAATTAATTATTCAAGTTTTGTTGAAGGTAAAAACAAAAATTGTGCTTATATAGCTTTTAAACAATCCATCAGTCTCAAGAATTTCGGAGGGAAAATTTTCTACACTCTTAAGCCAGACTGTACTGTCAGTGACTTTTAATGACTTGCAAGACGTTACCAAGTTAACGCCAAGCAGATATGAGCAAGTTCCACAAAAGAGTATAAGCATTATGGGCATAGAAGGTTACTAGACGGCAGAGGACGGGACTTTGAGAAATTGGTAAGTTGTTGTATTGTGGCCTTAAAGTTACGGGTTTGAGCCGCCGAAACAGCCTCTTGCACAGAGCATACGGTGAGTCTGAATAAATCAGATCGCGAAGTGATCCGGACTTTCTCCAGACCCTGCACAAACACGACAGCCTAGTACATCGGGAACGTCCTTTACGAGCAATCAATTTCTCATATAGGGATAAGAAGACTTTATATCCGGTACTATATGCGTAGCTTTTTTTTTTGAAGACTCAAGGAAATAATTTAAGTATGCAGAATTTAGTTCCTTTTGTGTGTAGCAATTAAGTTAATTATGATTCACAATTGTCTAACAGCCACTAGTCTCGTTTAAGTTTGTTTCACAACATGCTGGACTTATAATCTAACCAAATGCAGTACTGGGATTACGGGGATTCAGATTAAGTACAGACGGAAATTACAGGTAGTTCGGGTTTGAGACACAAGGGGAGGGATGTAATGAAGCAAGTAGATAAATAAACACTAACGTAATAGTAAAATATGACTTCTTCGTTGCTTCTTGGGTTGCCTATGACTTACTTCTTCCTTGCTTCTTAGTTGTCTGTGAAATCTAGCTCATATTTATTATTACATTTTGTGGAAACTTAGACTTATACGAGGTGAGACCTATATCTACTCAAAACCATAAGGCAATACGTGATGGTATCCATTCTCATAAAACCTAAGTATTTTCTCTCAAATTGGCCAACGTAGGACGATATTATCAACACCCGCCCTCACGTGGCAACGTGGTTTGACATACACAAGCGTCTCAAGACCCGCCCTCGATCACAAATCGCCACGTGGCTTGACATACACACGCGTCTCAAAATCCGACCTCAATCACAAACCACAAGCCAGACATGAACATCTGTATTTGGGTGAGAGGAGACAATAAATGACCAACTATGGGTCAGACAAGGTGTGAATTCACATTTTAAACATGTTCTAATACCATGTTAAAACTTGGCTTACATAAGTTGATGTCCATATCCACTCAAAACCTTAAAGACAATAGGTGGTGGTACCTCATTCTCATATAACATATGCATATTTTCTTAAATTGGCCGAAAAATAACCTCAACATATTTTTTTTGGGTGATAATAGCTATTTTGTTATTGAACTGGTGGAGATTGTTTGCTCTTTTTTACGGTTGATTCATTGGTTGATTTTGGTGCTTTTAGCAGGGAGCACTAATTATCTGCTCAGCTGTGTGCTTTCTTGATTGAGCACTGCAATTCTATGTGAAATCGTGAAGGTGGGAGCACGAATGACGTTAGTCTACATTGTTCATGCTCCCATTTCGACGTTAACCTTAGAAAACGTTATTTCTTTCGATTTCTTTGCCCTGGAAATTGAGCAATTCCATTAGAGAAGCGGTCTGATGGAGGGAAGCATATCATCTAAGTTGGATGCGGTTAGGATTGGGCTTTTCGGCCTATTGTCAGTCACTCTTGTCCCTTACCTTATGGATCGCGATAGGAGAGATGGTTTGCGTGACTTGAACACGTGACTTTTCAGTTTTGATCGCATGATGTGTGCTTTTATTAGTGTGGATGAACTTGCTTTTTGATATACACTGGAAAAGGAAGCATACTCAAGATTCTGGAAGATTTACTGTTTTTATCGGCGATAGGGAAGAGGTGTCTTATATGTGAGGATAAAAGATCAATGTACGGATAGGGGATTCTATAGCTGATCTAGAAGAATGGTGAAACATATGGAATTTCCTGTCCGTGTTTGACGACGCTGATGACTCATGTTAAAGCTTAAATATGGAATTCTTGGTTTAGGGTCTGGTTAAATAGACAAACCCAAGTTGAATTTAGATATTTAGATTTATAGAGTAAGACAAACACATATATTTTCTTAGCACATCCATCAATAACGGTGTGTTTTTATTTTGTTCAGTCGTGGTCAACGTTGCTGGATCCACCAAAGACACAGGACGTCGTCTACTTCAGCTAGTGAGGTCCAGCTAACAACTTGTGTCAGTGTAGCTCATGGGACGCAGGTCACCCCAACAGCGCTGACTCATTCCTCGAGTTATCAGCACGGCCACCCATTTGCTCGACCCAACAATGTTGATCCTGGCGCTAGTCACTTCGGCTCAACCACATCAGACCGGCCGGGTGAACACGATCTCGACTACACCATATCGGCATCAACAGCGATCCCAACCACAGAGATGGTGTTGTAACCTCACTACCTCGTACTTCAGGCTCTTAGGCCTCCTGCTCGGCTCAGCCGCACGCTGTGTATCGGCTCAAACTTCGCTGCCCTAACCTCAGCTGGCTCGGCCAATCTGTCAGAAAGCCATCTAGTCATGCAACGCGACACATGGCGCCACCTGTCAAACATGCAGACGCAACTTGCCAGTGGGCCAGGACACGTGGCACCCGCTCATAGCTCTTCGACATGCATTAGCTGCATCGAACCTATAAAAGGGCAGAAACGTCCTACTTAGTGAAAAGGAATGTTCAATCCATTGAACAAAAAAGATTCCAAACAACACCCGAAATTGAGAGAGATTTCTCTACTTTTCTAGCATATAAACATGGTGAAATCCATAGCTGACTTGAGCGTCGGATGGCTTTCTATGTAGCAATAGCTCCAAGACTTCTAACGTCGTTTGTCCCATGCGGGTTTCTGAAAACGTTATCTATGACTGTTAACTGCATCTCCATAAAGCGTTGACGACGTTACCTCTATTCAGATCATCTCTGGTTTTCTTGAAGATCCGACTTCAACACAGTCTGAGCTACTGTAAAGAAAAATGAGACAAGTGTAAAATGTTGTTATAAAAAGAAATAAGAGTGATATAAATATTTCGTTAGGAGAAAATTCAATAAGATCGTGTAGTTAAAACTTCGTCGTTCTCCAGGGGAAAAAAATAACTAGAAATTTATTACTTTATTCGTCAGTCGTCCCGCAAATTTTCTCGCATCTTGACATCCCAGCACTGTAATCAAGTTGGTATTCGTGTTGGTATGTGGTCCAAGAGTTTAAGATTTCAATTCCAAAAACTTACAGGTGTTCCATTAGACCGAAAGCCTGGTTTGCAGGGACATTTTGTTTGGATTACTTCGTAAGTCCTCGTCTAACCTAAAAATACGTTGGATTCATGATTGGCATGGGTTGAACGGTGGACGCACTCAGTCGAATGGCCTTTGCTCCAAGTTTCAAGATCACGGACAATTTCATTAAAATTTGCAGAAGCGTTACTTCAACTGTTTGCCGTATGGCGGATTCATCTGAGAAAACCAACTGCATTTATGTGGAGACTGTTGGGGAAAACGCAGAGGAAAATTGTTATGGCACCCCACAAAGGAAACCGAGTGTTCAAGAAGAAATCACTCTCTTTACACTCTTCAATTGTTTAATTACAGTTATGTTGTTTCCTAATGACGATGTAAATTCTGAGCCGCTTTTGTTTCGAGTCAGAACGTCCAAAATGGTCCTCTGCTTCAGGTGGCTTTCAAGAACTCTGCTGGTGATCTCATCATCTGGACCCGCCGCGGTAGGGGATGATATCTTCTTACCCTAAATCCTCTCATCCCACTCATTCATGACCACACAACACGTGGCAGTAGGATGGGTACATCTAACCTCACTATCCCCTTGCTGCCACGTGTCATGCGGTAGCCCTTTCCTTGCTCTTCTTGTCGTTTCGTATGTTCTGACTCTGCTCAATGTGCAACGGTTTCTTGAAATTTCGGGTTTCCTTGACATTTAATGCGTAATGGTTTCTTGAAATTTCGGGTTTCTTTCGCTGGTCTTGTAAACGTTTGCGAAAATGTCAAGGAGGGACTTTTTATTTGTAGCGGATTTTTGGAGAAAAAAATGTTTACGAATTTGTCTGAGTGAAACATTGTACCTCACAGGTTTTCGTGTTTGCTTAGTTCTGTGAATACAAAGATCGAGAATAAATCATTATAAGTGAAAAGAAACACTACAGTTTCATAAGTTTGAATCTAAGACCATTTAATTTTCGAACTTAACTTTAGCCGATTTAAATGTCTCATTGGTTGATGGAATTACTATAATCATTTGCATTCTAGTTCAAGAATACAATTAGGTCATTATGTAATGTGATTTAACTATATATACACACACACATACTGTGGTATACTAAAATTTCTCATAGATTATTCATTTTAGGTGGTGATCTTCTCCCAAACTACCCGCAAAACCTTTCTCACAAAGTAAAATTCTTTTATAATTAACATAGGGAGGTTTTGGAGGGTAGTTTTGGGAGAAAATCTTTTTTCCTTGCACTTAGAGCATTGGTTACAAAATCAGAGGGGCAGATCGGTAATTGAAACTTTTGTGGGAAACTCCTGTATGACCTATCAACTTTTTACGAGCATACCAGCCCATAATAATAAACCAAATGTTCATAGTGGGCTAAGAATATGGCCCTGAAATTCTCCAAGGTTATTAATACCAGAAAAATCCAACCCACATGAAATCAATGTATCAGATATGTACATATTTTAAATAGCTCATGTACCAACTTTATCATTTTTTCTAGAAGATGTACCAACTTTATTAATCCTATTAATTGGTTCATATTCAATTAAAAATGTACCAACTTTATTAATCCTATTAATTGGGTCGTGTAATAGAATGTCTATCTTAGGTAAGAAATGTTTCTCGTGACAACATCATGATCTGCATTGTACGTTAGGCGTGATAACGTACAAGGAAGTTCAACCACACACTCTTTTTTGATTTTGGAATTTGATGGAATAAAGCAAAATGACTTATTAAATTGGTTGCGCTTCTTACATTGTGAAGTAGCACTTGACGACACAGTTTGATGCAATTTTCATTATAAAACATCGAGAAATAACCTTGGTACGTTTCTAACACGTGGGTACGATGACGTACATTCGAGCCCCTATACTCGACATAGATGTTAGCTTCTAAGATAATAGAATAATTGAACGTCATAACAATCCGAGATTATGGTTTGATGTGTCGTGGTAACAATCCGAGTTGTACTGTATGGACTCTACTGATGACTGGCGAGAGAGAAACTCCTATGTATCATTATGACATGAAAAATGCTCAGTGGGAATCACATAAGACATGCACGCACTGGTACATGATCCTTCATCAAAGTTTGCAAGGCAAAGAAAATTTATAATCGTTTTGTTTTATTAAAATGATGGACACCGACAAAAACAAGTGTATTGTGTGTTAATTGATGAAGCTGGATCTTCACCAGGGGTCTAAATGATCTCAAATTAGCTCCGTCAGTTAACTTGAAGAGTTGTTAACTGGGATTAGAAGTTTGTAGCTGGAATAGCACCAAATATCCTGCACAAGAAAGCATAGGTCAGAGGTCCCGGGGGTTGGCCCCAGGAATAACCCTCCGACGCTCAAGTCAGTTATGGGTGTTATCTCACTGAGATTATAATGTAAAAGGTGAGTTAGGAGGGTTAAAGTGTATGAATTTTCTTTAGGGTATGAATGTTTGAATTCCGGATCCAGATCTTGGTCCTGGTTGCCTTGCTTTTATAAACCTTTTTCCGCCTTAAGCCCATGATAGTAGATTGTGGAGAGGACGCTTGCTTGGGGCAAAAAGCCTAGGACGCTGTAGGTCTGCTGATGTGATCAGTAGTCTGACTGATGTGATTAATAGGCCGGCTGTTGTGACCTTGGCGTGTTCAGAAAGATTAACCAGTTGTAGTCATTATATTTGAGTTGCACCTCTGTTTGAGGGTCCCACGAAGTAGTATCGTACTTGGTTCATTTGCTGTGGTACATAGCTGAACTCTGCCGAAGTGCATGACTAGGCCTTGCCGAAGTGCATGACTAGGCCTTGCCGAAGTGCATGACTTGGCCTTATCCTGCTGAAGTGGTCTGAAGTGTGGCATTTGAACATAAACGGAAGTTGGTGCTGAGGTGCAAACCTTGACATATTCTTCGATGTTATAAGGGCGTCATGATGCCCCGCTGAGGTGCAGCCGAGGCTGAACAGCCATGCTTGGGTACTGAACCACTGAACTGCGGTTCTTGCTGAACTGCAGTACTTTGAGTGCTGATCTATTGAAATTGAACTGTTGATTGTCGTTATCAGACGATTCTATTATGGTTTATCATTAATCTCTTGCCCTCTAGTTCTTGGTCGTATTTTTAAACAAAGATACATGGTTTTAATTTATAGATAGACTTGTGAAGAAAATCCAATTCTATGTATTTGAGATAATTTTTTCTTTTCAAATTTCTTTACAAGTTAAAAATATGTTGTTTTACTAAAATGATACATGCCAAAGGAATATCTCACACACTCTACGTCTGAGTGCATGTTTGGAGAAAAATCTACGTAGTTTTTACTTGTTAAAAAGATCGTGTCACGTTACTTCCAAACCTGTAATAAAAGTTGTTTCTTTAATAAAACTTATATCCTTTTCTTTATCCTGTGTGTCCACGATTTCTCTCCTCATTTTATTAGTGCACATAAAAAATATCAAATAAAATATTATTTAACGACACTTTAAATTACCTGGAAGATCACATGTTTCAATGTTCAAGCTCCTAGCCTTCCAATCTTTCCCATTGAACGTAAAAGCATGGAGGGACATGGTAAATATTTAGTGTCATTTGGTCTCCGAGAGCTTTATAATACATAATTTTGTATATATAATAGGTGACCATATTATAAGACGGTGCTATTACGTCTAAATGATAAAATAAATTCAATAATAAATACATGTTTTTTCTTTTATAAATACACATCTTTATCATTTTTACTTTACTTATTTCATCTTGTAATTCATTTTGACAATTGATCAAATAAGAATATCATTATCATTATCATCATCATCATCATCATCATCATCATCATCATCATCATTATTATTATTATTATTATTATTATTATTATTATTATTATTATTATTATTATTATTATTATTATTCATTTTACAGTACTTATTTCATCTTGTGATTCATTTTGACAATTGATCAAATAAGAATATCATTATTATTATTATTATTATTATTATTATTATTATTATTATTATTATTATTATTATTATTATTATTATTATTTTACTACTACTTTGAAGTCTGGTTTTGTAGGCATAGTACGCAATCTGCACGATTATCACATACATTTTAGTCTTTCTGGCATGCGACCATCATGAGAAAGAAAATATCCAAAAAGAATTGTTAAATAGGAGACAAACCAATTTAACAAGTAAGGAAGGAATGAGTGGCCGACTTGAAGGATATTTTTTTAAGTTTTGAAAGACTCTCTGTGTATGTAATCCAACTTACATTAAACCGATGGATAAAGATCTTTAGAGATATACATTTCATGTTGCAAAATACTTTAGCGAGTCTCCATAATCTTCGGTTTTTTTTTTTTTTTTTTTT
>AP025047.1:4404819-4419562 GCA_036186865.1 Eustoma russellianum | reverse complement strand
TTTTGAATGACCGAGGTGCATCGCATGAGTCTTTATCCAAATTATCCCCAACCCGGTCCCCCATTGGCCACTTCTGTCTAGATGTTTTAATGGCTTGACATGTGATAAAACATAATTAAATCGTTTGTTAGTCAACAACAGTCAACGGTTCAACTCCCGTAACTCAGCACTCAAGAGGATGACGGGGGAAGCCTCTCCTGAAGTAACCACAACCCCTCCAGTAAAGTCATCTTTTGGGTCTCTGATGATTGACCCCCTGGAGGAGAGATTGGGGCCGCCGGGGCTTGAATGGAGACTGACATAGCAGAAATTGGATCATCAACTGGTGCAGCCAGGACTGGATCAAAGGAAGGTGCCTCAGGAGCTTGAACATAGTTGGTTGGCGCAGCTGGTGGAGTCACCTTGGCTTGTGGAGCCTTGATGATGACCTTTGGAGAATGGGCAGTCTTCTTGACACTTCCCCCAGCCTTTGCCACGAATTTGGGAGGCAAGGCTGGGCCCCAGAAGCTTTCTTTTTCAGGGACTGGGCTGCAGCCTGAAGAGACTCCTTGGCTGAAGTGGAAGAGCCAACAGAAGTTTTGGCTGCAATAAAAACTCAATTTAAAAGCGCTGAAGTCAGATAAATCAAATAACAACAATATCAACAACAAGATATTTCGTCTTTACCTTGTTTGGTGGGAGGAACAACTGGAGGAGCAGGTAGGGCCTTGGAAGAAGGCTGAGTAAAGGAAGATGGTGGTTCATCTTCTCTCTTTCTCTTCTTGGGAACCAATTTCTTCATATTTGTAAGACGTTCAGACACCATGGTTCCTGCAAAACGCAACAACAAACTAGTCAAAAGAAGTGCACAACATCAATAACAGTTAATATACGTCTAAAGCATGTAAACATACCCAATATTAAGACTAAAGCAGAAGAGCCCAGAGTTTCATATTGATGGGAGGGCCACATGTGGTACAGGTCAGCCGCCTTTACAACTGACATGTCCACCATCTTCCAGTCTATGGCCTGGGGAAGACGCAATAACCTTGAGGCTTCATCGCAGAATCTTTCGCTTGGCCTCTTGTTATCTGCAGGGCCAGACTTCCATAGGGTTCTCCCGGGTAACCCTATGGCCTTGATGAAGAAAAATCTGCCCTTCCAATTCTTGACAGAAGAGAGGATGTTTATAGTATGGTTAATAGCTTTATTAGGATGTCTCCTACTAAAATAATACCAGCTTTCTTTGTGCTTACACATAAACATCCCCCTAAAGACATCTAAATCAAATTCAGCCTCAACTGCTCTCAGGTAGAGCAGGTAGCTGACGATGAATTTTAGACCATTGGGCATAATTTACGGTAGTCTAAGGTGGTAAAAGTCAAGAATTTGAAGAAGAGGGCCAGGAACAGGCCCTATCCTGAAATATTCTTCGTAAACTGCCTCATACCCAACGTGTATAATAGGAAAATTGATGAGAAAGAGGCAAAATTGGGGAAAAATATCTTTATCAATATTAAACTCACTGCAAAAGTGAGAGATATCAGCAATCTTTAAAGTGCAGGGTGAACCCTGCACTATCGGAGAAGGAGAACCCCTGTCAAGAGATGGCATGGGTACTAGGGCAGAAGATGTGGCAGCAACCAAAGAAGGTCCGCCAGCAGGGCGTAACCTCCTTAAAGGACGGTTGTCCTCATCAAAATAAGATTTCTCGTGAAGGGATTGAACCTCACGGTCAAAATTAGATTTCTCGTGAAGGGATTGAACCTCACAGTCACCCTCCAGATCATCTGGGTAAGAGTGAGTAGACATATTCTGGGAATCCGAAGAAGGAGGGGTTGTAATAACGAAAGCCATGAGTAAGTTGAAGAAATGCTTACAGAAGAGTGAAAGGATGAGCTGAAAGGAAGAACACCGGAGTAGGATAAAGGAAGGCTTCGGAGACGAAGAATAACAGATAAGCAGGTGTGCAGAATAGAAGAAGAAGAAAAGAAAGGGTTAGGGTAATTGTCCCTATTTATAAGTGAGAGAGAACGAAAGGTCACAATTTTTTATTTGAAAATTCGAGGAGGCAGCGGTTAAAGTTTTTCTCCCTTGGGAGCTGAAACCGCCAAAAAAAATAATGATGAGGTGTTGGAATTAACGCTTACATTAAAAGCGGGAGTTACGGCGCAAATAAAAGGATAACCGCACAGTTAATGAAGATCCGACACGTCACGGGCTTATTTGAACAAGATTTGTCTACCTTCGCAGTTCAGCTCAGCCACACAAAATCTGGGGGCAAATGATAAACCATAATTAAATCATTTGTTAGTCAACAACAGTCAACGGTTCAACTCATGTAACTCAGCACTCAAGTACTGCAGTTCAGCGCCCAAACCTTGCTATTCAGCCTTGGCGGCACTTCAGCGGGGCAGCATAGCACCCTTTATAATATTGAAGAATATGCCAAGGTTTGCACCTCGGCACCAACTTCAGTTTATGTCCAAGTGCCGCACTTCAGATCACTTCAGCTGGATCTAACATTGCACTTCAGTAAGGGCTAATCCTGCACTTCGGCAAGGCTTATTTGGCACTTCAGCAAAGGAATCAAGCACAGTGTTACATCGATAAACCGTCAGGCAGAACTACAGTTCAAATATAATGATTATAGCTGATCATTTGGTCTGAACACGCAAAGGTCAATCCAGCAGGCCTATTAGTCACGTCAGTCGGTCTACCAGTCACATCAGCAGACATACGATGTCTTAGGCTTTCTGCCCCAAGCAAACATCTCGTCCGCTCTCAGAAGCTAAAGGCAGGAAAAAGTTAATAAAAGCAAATCAATGGAGACAGAGAAGAGGATCGGGATTCAAACATTCATACCCTAAAGCAAACTCATACACTTTGCTCTTCGGCTCATACTGTGAGAAACTCTTAACTCACCATCTACATTATAATCTCAGTGAGATATGACCCAAACTGACTTGAGCATCGGAGGGCTTTTCCCAGGGCCAACCCCCCGGGACCTCTGATCTGTGTTTTCTCATGCAGGATATTTTAGAGGCTATTTCAGCTACAACTTTCAATCCAGTTAACTACTCTTCAAGTTAACTGACGGAGCTAATTCGAGGTCATCTAGACCCTTGGTGAAGATTCGGCTTCATCAACATGAGACACGATCTCGTCTCTCTCTCTGTATGTGTGTGTGTCTATATATATATATATATATATATATATATATATATATATATATATCATATATCATTACTAACTATATTCTTGATGGCTTGAAGGGAGTGAGCTAACCAACTGTTATCAGTATTTTACTCTAAAGATGCTTTATGCCAAGTATTTTGGTAAATAAGGAAAAGGACGAAAATTCGGCACCCTCTTCCGGGTATAGGACTCCAGACCAATAGAACAAAAAACTGTTATATGTCTATGGAATCCTTTTCGAAGAAACCTTGGAGCAATATGATCAAATCCCTGACCTGGACATCCACCGTCTTAGTCTTAAAAAGCATTGTAGATGATGCAAATCAAGATCTCAATGACCTTCTAGGTTGATGAGGTCTTATACTATGAGTTCATACAAGGTGTTCACTGCAAACCGCACATTTGATCCGACAGCAGTGAAACATCAAACTGTGCGTGTCCCTGGAATCGAACCATGTACCTCGTGAAACAAATCCAAGCTAAATACCAACTGAACTATGTACTAAAAGCTTTTTCGAAATAACGTGGGTAGACACGATAGGTAAGAGCTCAGAAGCATATTCTTATCGTTTTGTTGCGAGGACATGAGTTGATTGCTTAAGAAGTGAAGAAAACCTCCATCTTTTGTTTGTCATTGAGTTCGTCTCTAGCTTGCGTGAAAAAAGACACATCTTCAGTGCCGCTGAACTATAAATTTTAATATTTGTTTATACATGAATATGTTATAGCTCATTACACCATGTTAAGACTAATAAATCATTATCATACGTGAAATCAACCAAATAAATTATTATCACTATAATATATAAAATAAACATTTATACTAAGTGATAAGAGACTATGTACTTATAGAGTTTTAAACATAAAAACATAGTATTGGAATCTCAACTCTACTCAAGGTAGACCTCATTAATAACAAAACGTTTCATAACGGAGAACATGTTACAGCACTTGTTCCCGGCATGTGACAACTGATAGTTATGGGGAGTTTAACAATAGATTAAAATATATTTTTATAATGTCTCCAGACATAGTGATATTTGAGTTATTTCTCATAGCTGACATGATTAAATGTCAATTTTTTTTTAAACATCCACTTGTCTAAAAATGTTTTTTTTTTTCACTGATGAGATAGTATTGCTTTTCTCAAGACACTTAGATCATACAGATTGACATAGGTTTTTAACAAGGCCGAAATGAAGAAATACATATCTGGAAATGCTGAATTTAAGTCAACTTTAAATGTTACTTTATTTGGAAACTTTAATCATTGATTGGGTCAAGTTGAGTCTAATCTTAATCAATCTTGTTGGATGTAGAATAGTTTATGTTCAATTTGGTCTTTGACCTCAATTCTATTTGGTCCACCGAATTTCAAAAGTTACTAAGTTAGATGAAGCTATTTTTTCAATAATTTGAACTTTTATGTTTTATTCAATGACATATCAACAAAGTTTATTGTGTTTGGTTCTATGTTTTGAAATTGTTACCTTGAGGTAAGGTACTTCCCGGACCATACACAAACACAGGAGTCTAGTGCATCAGAAACGCTTTTTAGATCTACGTTTTGTTGTCGGATTAGACTTAACCTAGTCACATGAAAATTGATTTTTACATTTTTTTCTTTAACCCAATTGCACTTATTTATTATTCAAATTCACGTATAACTATCATAATATTGTTTATAAGTTTTTCATCAGCATGCTATATCTTGTTGTTGCCTTAAAGAAATTCAATTTTTTAGTTTTATATTTATAGTATCAATTTTCTTTTATAAAAAAGATTAGTTTATTACTATTGATCTTAAATAAATATATATTCCACTAATACATAAATGTCTTGCATCATACTGGAAGTTCTATACTCCTATAAAGATAGTCTTTTTTATGTTTTTTCGCGTACTTCACAGGGTACCCGCTTGTTTATATTATGCATGTGTCAAGTCGTTACATGTGGACACATGTGGACCTATAACTATTAAATTTTTTTTTTACACTTTTACGCCGTAAGTTTTCATTCTCACTGAGTACATATAACTATTAATTCTTTTATTTTTCACCAATTAACGTTTTTTTTTTTATTTTAGGCCTGAAAAATGGCACAAAAGGCTAAACAATTAATAGTCGTGGGTGTACGTTGAGAATTTCAAACTTATGAGACAAAAGAGTAAAATAATTAATAGTTATATATGCATACTGAAAATTACAAAATTATGGTACAATTTTGACACAGTAGTTATAGTTATAACCACAAAATGTCATTTTTCCAAATAAAAATAGTTATAATACCTCTTTCTTGAGTTTGTTCCATTTGCGAGGATAGCAGCATTGAGTTTCTGTATACTAATAATCATCGGAAAGACCATTGGTGTAGAAGTTTTATTAGTTTAATATCAGTTTAAAGTGCTGGTTAAAAGGTTGATGCAGCAATCATCATTTGAAAGTGAGGCATTATGAAAATTCTGGACTAAAATAAAGAGAAAATGATTGAGAGAAAGCAACATTTGTACATATAAACTCTTTCCTCCCTTGGGCGCCATGTTCTCTCAACTTGTGTAAACAAGATGATTGATTGAAGGAAATGTTGTCCCGTTTAGTAGCGTTATTATATAAAATCAGATTACGTTATTTGGCATTTGGCACATTTGTTCAATCTCTTCTTTGTTAAAAATAAATAAATAAAATAACTATACATTAAGGAGCGCCTTGGTTTGAACTTAGGTATCGGTATCGGAAGTGAAATATATTTGAACTGTAACGCGTATACATTTGGTATAGAAGCTGGAATAGGTATCATCATCATAAATGCTGTTTGGAACACATTTAAGAGAGAATGAGAATTAAAATGCATGCACACACACGATGGTGTATGGTGGTGGCGAGATGGTGGCATGCGGTGGGACGCGATGGTGGCACAATGGGGTGAGATGGAAGCACTGTGGTGGCGGAGTGGCGACACGATGGTGACATGGTGATGGAGGGGTGGCGACACGATGGTGCTATGGTGGTGGCAGTGCGGTGGTAGCATGGTGGTGGCACTAGAAGGTGCAGTGTCGATGTTCTACGATGCTCTGGATTGGAAGAGTGGATTTTGATACATGAGTAAAACTGTAGCTTTATTCAAGTATATATTAATCTATGAGTTTGGGGGTTTAATACCGATAACCCTTAAACAAATGCAGGAAATATGTATCATTCCAATGATATCCGTTTTTTTAATTACGAAACTCATGACAAACCAAACGATTGAGTGTATGTAAAAATTTATATGGTATTTGAGCATATCCTCATACACGTACAACCTTTTAATTTCATGAGCTTTAGCCGTTATATTTTCCATGGCAAATATATATAGCATATATATATATATATATATATATATATATATATATAGACACACACGCGCGCAACAACAGAAAGACACATACGGGAGATAGTTTCTTTTCTGGATAGTATTTTTATTGTTCGAATAGTGCTTTTAATGGGTTAGAATCTTCTAACCGCAAACCTCTCAACTCAGGCGTCATCGCGCGATACGTGGTAGCAGGGGTAGATGGTGTGACTAGATAAAAGTTACCCGCATCTAGTCTCACTACCTACATCTACTGCCACATGTCGCACGATGACGCATGAAGTGACAGGTTTGAGGAACAGGAGATCTCATCCCTTCGTATTACGGTTCGATGATTCGATGTAATAAAGAATCTTAGAAGTTTGTTTGTTAAGTGCTTCGATCTGACACATTAGGTGAGTCTTTTGAAACGGGAACGCGAATCTATTTGAGTAATGTACGAACACTATTTTTAATTATGTTCTCTTGTCCCAAAAGATTCTTGAATAAATAAAACATGAAGTACCGGCTTGAATTAATACAATGTTTGTATGGTTGAAATTTACGAATAACACTAAACACAAGTTCCCAGAATCAAGATAACGAAGTGATACTTTACGCTATATTTTCTAAACCCTCGTTGTATGGAACTTATCACATGATCTACACCTTTGGATTTCTAAACAAAGTTAGGTTAATATATTTTTTTGTCCTTGGATTGTCTCATCTTGTGGATTTAGCAAAATATAGATGAGTTATATAAAGACGATACCACCATTTAATGTAGTAAAAAAGTGAATATGAGCCTTATATTATGTAAGCCGTCAACCAAATTTTAATATTGTATAAGAGCCTATATCCATGAGGACTCAGGCCTCATGTGTCTTGATGACTATTTAATAACAGTCTTTTTCAGCTTGAATATAGATGTCTGTGTCCGGCTTGAGATTCATCATTGACAATATGCATGTATCCAAACCACGTTGCCATGTAAAGAAAGTTCTCCTCATCCTTATAAAGATGTTCATTGAGCGGTTTGTCATTTAAGACGAATTCTAAGCTTGTGGTTAAAGCCACGTAGCAATGTAAGGGTAGTTTCCTGGTTTCCTGTCACTTGAGTATACATGGATGTTTCTTGAGCTTGTATATTTATATTCAGCTTGAGGGGCGTCATTGAATGTACGTTCTAAACGAGCGTGTTCAAACGACATTGTTACATTAGGACAGGTGTTAAGATTTGTCTCACATTGGTTGTTTCAAAGAGGAATAGATAAGTCATACGACGATGAGGTATCATTCGAGATTTAATATTAAAATCATGTTACCACGTGAGAGCAAGAATTAAGAATTGTCTCACATTAGTTGATAGCGAAAAAACTAGAAGAGTTACGTGAGGGTGACATATTGTTGGAAAAAGTATGTTAAAATACTTTTAAAATATGCTCCAAACTTATATAAAAGCATGTGTAATGTTGTTTGGGAGTTTGATTAATGATTTGAACACTTTTGACTTGGAGAATATCACTTGGATTGATCCAATTGAGAGTTGGATCGAACCAAGTGAAAGCTGGAATAAAGTTAAGTGTTATGGAGAACATGGATCGATCAATGTAAGGAACATCAATCGATCGATGTATACATCGATCGATCGATGTATACATCGATCGATCGATGTGGTGTGCTGCAGTACTGGAAGCTTTCGATCCAACATAGATCGATCACATCGATCGATCTATGTGACATCGATCGATCGATGTGATCGATCGATGTAAGGCCGAAGCATTCTGTCCGTCTTTGATCGATCGAAGTGACATCGATCGATCGATGTATCAACGGACAAAACTTTTCATGCTGAGTTGCATCTTTTGGTCCATGAATCATCTCCCTTCAAAAGTGAACGTTATACAACTGTCTCTAGGGGCTAGAAAAATGCTGAAAACCATCTTTTAAACATTGTTTTATAATACAAAAGCCTATAAATATAAGGCTTGACTACTTTACATAACATAGAAAAACTTTTGCAAAGTTTGTGCATATTTCCAGCAGTTTCCTTTCTTCTCTCTTCTACTATCAAATTTTCTCTTTGCAAGTTTATCTTCCTCTCGTAGAGCGAACGAAAGGAAGAAGCCGTTATATCCTGGGAGGCTTGTGCCAAAAGATTCACCTCGCTCGTGGTGGTGACATTTTAGCTTTAAGGACAGCAACATTCTGTTGTGCCTCGGCTTTTTGTTGTTCTTGTTGATATCGTTTCTATCTTGTTTGGTGTCTATATTCATACACTTTTCTAACATATATCATTAGAGATTTTTCATTGATGAAATGTTCTAAATGTGTGATATTCAAGTCACGTTGTTACATGGAGACATCTTTTGAAAAATATCTCATATAACTTGATTTAGGGCGGATGAGATCAGGGAAGGTTAAAAAAGAGGTCAATTATGAGGCAGCCATTCAGCAGCCGCCACGTGTAAAGTTATCTATTTTCGAAAAAACAAAATTTCAAAAAGCAAATCCAATGCTTTACATTTGGCGGCTGCTGAGTGGCTGCCTCATAATTGACCTCTTTTTTAACCTCTCCTGATCTCATCCGGATTTAGGGAGGGGGGGGGGGGGAACAGGTGTGTTTTGTTTTTATAACAAATTTTCATTGGATCAGTGAGCATCAATTACATCAGGTGTTAAAAGCAGAATCCGCAAGTAATGCGGTTTGAAAAAAACCAGAGGAACATCAGACCATATAACTTTTTCAATACAGTTCTTAGCATAATTTGCAAAAACATGGGCTACTCCATTAGCCTCTCTACGAATCCATTTCAGCTTGCAATTGAATAATATATGTAGTATTATTGATGAGAGAGACTATTGTTACCATTTTTTTTTATATATTTCACAACTTTTATAATAGAATGGTAAGATGAGTTTCAAACTTTCAATAGAAAATTGTGAAAATAAAAAAATGACGACAATAACCTGACTCCTTATTAATTTGGTGAAGTATTGAGCTAAACTTAGCAAATCAGGTATAGCTTTGTGATTCCTGAAACCATGCATAGATCTACAGTTTGGAAAAGAATGATATTTGTAAAATAATAAGTATCTACATCGTCTTAAAAATATTATTACAATTAACTTTTTAACATATTATAATTTATACTATGTTAAAAAGTTAATTGTGATAATATTTTTAGAAACGAATGGAGTAAAATGATTGAAGATCTGTGTTTTTTCACAAAAAAAAAATGCATGTTATGTTTCTAAAATATTATTTTAGTTGAATCTTTAATCTAATATAGTTTAATCTACGTTAAAAAAATAAGGTAAATTTTATTTGAGAACGACAGAGTATTTGATAAGACCCAGACTGAAGACCTTCGGTATTTTATTTCATTTATATATTTTTTTAAAGACCTTTTGGTTCTTACAACCTGGGCTTGTATTGCAGACATAAGAACATACTCTCAAAAAAATGATTAGGACATATCTATGGTGATCAATTTCCTTTAACATAATATTCGCCCTTTGGGTGAGATCTATGGTGATCGATTTATTTCCAAAACATAGTCCAACTGGTTCCGGATAGGAGTTCTCGAAAAGGAGGTCAGGAGTTTAATTCTTGCCAAAAGCAAGAGAGTCAATTTCCAGCAAATGCATAGTGTGGAGCTTCCTTGGCACTGTAGGCTTGCCTGTTGTGCTGGAGACTCCTTATGCAGACTACTGTGTATATGATCAAGCTCCTGCTAGCGAGCCGTTGGATACTTGATTTACATCCATGGATTAACTTTGGGACTGAGTGTGGCAGAGACCCTTACTGGGTTCAACCTTCATTAACATGTGCACCACATGTTCTATTAATTGAAACTCATTGAATACATACAGTTGGTCGTTATAAATAGAGACAATCATAAGTTTTATATTGTTTCCTCAAATAGAAAGCAATTTTCATCTGAGAAAAAAAAAGTTTAGAAATGCCGTGGGTCACAGGGATTGGTACTCCGTCGTCTCTCCACTGCCTGTAACGGGTTGGTATTTCCTAACCTCAATTTCCTCACTCCTTTTGTGACCACGCGACACGTGATAGCAAAGAGGGGTGGTGAGGCTAGATGCGGGTGATCTTCATCTAGCCTCACCACCCCTCTTGCTGCCACGTGTCCTGCATTTACGCGTTACCGCATCTCATTTGCGGTAAGAGAATCTTATCCCGCCTGTAACAGTATCGGACCAAGAAGTCAGGTTCTTCTTCTCGGTTGACTTGTTCCTCCATCACGCTTCGATGGTTTGTTTCCGAAATCTTGTTGGCGAACGGTTAACCCTAACTCAACAAGACTCCCACTGTCACAGCCCTAAGGGGCTGCGTGAAGGATGTAAATCAGATCTCACTGTTCTAGCTCCAAGTAGCTGCGTGGAGGATGTAAATCAGGAGACCAACGGTCTCTTAGATTGGTGAGATTTTACACAGTTACGCACACAAGGTGCCCCACAAACCAGCTTTTTGGTCTGACAACAAAAGAACACCCACACTGCGCGCGTAACTCATGAACTCTTGTTGTCAATCTCCAATCCGAGTACCCACTGGATGGGCATTGTTTTCGAAATCTAAACAAATCAAAGTGTAGGGTAAGACTAAAAAAAAGGTTATATGATTTGTTCCCGGATAATACATCTCTCTAATGCCTGTAAATTGTGTTTGCCAAGTGTTAATTTTCTAATTTTGACTTAATTGTTAAAAAGGTATCAACTCACATCGACTTTAAATAATTTCTTCATTCATATTGGAACAATTTACTGAACTGTCTTTAATCTTAAACATTGTTATATTTTTAAAAACTTTTGTCTAAAAACACAAAGCCTTATCAATTTGACTTACAAATTCAGAAAATTGGTCAAAATATTAAACGTTGTTATATTTTTAAATTTGTTCACTTATGATTTAAGAATTGAAAATAGTAACATATGTTCTCTTACTATATATAGTGTATGGACTTAAATTTTGACCACACTAAAATAGTAACATAGACCCATTATAAATTACTGAACTACCTTTAATTATTATGTCCTGAAAGCCACACCTCTTCAATAATTTTCCCTAAACAGTAAACAGTTGCCAAGATGTTTGTATTGTGTATTTGGATAAGCTAAAATGAACTCAATTCATCTGTCATCTCCAAAAGACAAACATACTCACAACTGCCAACTTGTCCTAGTTGCCTTCCTGCCCCATCCCCATGTTCTAAAGAATCATCCACTTCATCCTACAGCTCAAGTCTCCAAAACCCCCACCCCACATCACCCCACCCCACCCATTCCTTTCCTGGCCTACAGGACATACATTACAATCTTCCAAATCCTAGCTTGCTTGCTAAGGTCTAGCAATTTTGGGCTTCATTCCTTATTTTCTGATATACTCTCAAACTACAGACCACTACTTCCAAACACCATGAACTCCCCATCCCCCACCGCAACCAGCTCATGCTCCAATGAACTAAAGCCCACTTGCTAGAAGCTGAGAAACACAGAAATTTTGCCTAAAGCTGCTAACTTTATGCAAAAATGGTAAAGTTGAAAGCTTTTCTGCTTGTTGGTTTCTTTTTTTCTTGTTTGCTATGTTCAGAGTCCCAAACTACCAGCAATGATGCTTCAGTGATGTTGGCTCTAAAGCAGAGCCTGAAGCCACCTAAAGAACTTGGGTGGTCCGACCCAGATCCGTGCAAGTGGGTTCATGTGGGCTGCAATGAGCAAAAACGGGTGACCCGGATTCAAATTGGTAACCAAAATCTTGAGGGTACACTTCCCTTGACACTTTCCAATCTTACTCAACTGGAGAGATTGGAGCTCCAATGGAACAGGATTTCAGGGCCTTTACCTAGCTTAAGTGGGCTAAGTTCACTTCAGGTCATATTGCTTAGCAATAATCAGTTTACTTCAATTCCTGCTGATTTCTTTGATGGCATGACTTCTTTATTATCTGTTGAAATTGATCACAATCCTTTCACTGCTTGGAAGATTCCTGAAAGTTTGAAAAGTGCTTCGGCATTGCAAAATTTCTCTGCTGTCTCTGCTAATATTACTGGGAAAGTTCCAACCTTTTTTGGCCCTGATGAGTTTCCTGGTTTGATAATTTTGCATTTGGCTTTTAATGACATGGAAGGGGAACTGCCCTCGAGTTTCTCAGGGATGCAAATTGAGTCTTTGTGGTTAAATGGGCAAAATCTTAATGGAAGAATCGATGTTGTGAAGAACATGACTTTTTTGAAAGAGGTTTGGCTGCAGTCTAATAGCTTTTCAGGTCCATTACCTGATTTTTCAGCTTTGACAGTGTTGGAAACCTTGAGTCTGAGAGATAATAGTTTTACAGGTCCAGTTCCATTGACCTTGGTGAATCTTGAGTCACTAAAAGTTGTAAATTTGACTAATAATCTGTTGCAAGGACCTTTACCGCAGTTTAAAGCTGGTGTGGCTGTGGACATGACCAAAGATTCCAATAGTTTTTGTTTGCAAAAGCCTGGTCCTTGTGATCAGAGAGTGGATGCTTTACTTTCTATCTTGAAGTCAATGGATTATCCATCAAAATTTGCTCAGAATTGGAAAGGAAATGATCCTTGTGCAGATTGGTTTGGAATTACTTGTAATGATGAGAATATCACTGTTCTCAATTTTGAAAATATGGGTCTTACTGGTAGCATTTCTCCGGAAATCGCTGCCCTAAAGTCTTTGCAAAGGGTGGTTCTTGCTAACAACAATTTTACTGGTATAATACCTGTGGAACTTTCTACTCTCCCTGCGCTTAGTGAGCTAGATGTATCAAACAACCAGCTTTACGGGAAAGTTCCAGCTTTTCGTAGCAACTTAATATTGAAAACCAATGGGAATCCGAATCTTGGTAAGGATATAATTTCCACTCCTCCTGGGACATCTTCTGGTACACCCAACGGTCCTAGCTCTGCAAGTAATGCTAGCACTATAGGTACAAGGAAAAAATCTAAAAGCTGGATTAGTGTTGTAATAGTTGCTGTCATTGGAACCATCTTTGTCCTTTGTTTGATTGGAGTAGTAGCTTTCTGCATGTACAAAACCAAATGTAAGCAGCTTAATAGAGAACAGAGCTCAAATTCGATGTTTATTCATCCTCTCCATTCAGGATCTGATAATGAGAGTGTGAAGATAACCGTTGCTGGTTCAAATGTAAGTGTTGGTTCAGTCAGTGAGACCAATACTATGTCTAATGGTGAAACCAGTGACGTTCAAATGGTGGAAGCAGGAAACATGTTAATTTCCATTCAAGTGCTGAGAAATGTGACCAATAATTTCAGTGAAGAGAATATCTTGGGTCAAGGAGGCTTTGGGAAGGTCTACAAAGGAGAATTACATGATGGAACCAAAATTGCAGTCAAGAGAATGGAGTCTGGAGTACTTATGGGGAAGGGATTGACTGAGTTTAAATCTGAGATTGCTGTTTTGACTAAGGTCCGCCACCGGCATCTTGTTGCTCTTCTTGGATACTGCCTTGATGGCAGCGAGAAGCTCCTGGTTTATGAATACATGCCTCAAGGAACTTTAACTAAGCATTTATTTAACTGGGCGAATGAAGGGGTGAAACCATTAGACTGGACTAAAAGGCTGTCCATCGCATTGGATGTTGCTAGGGGAGTTGAGTATCTCCATAATTTAGCCCACCAGAGCTTTATTCACAGGGACCTAAAGCCTTCCAATATTCTGCTAGATGATGACATGAGAGCTAAAGTTGGAGACTTTGGATTAGTCAAACTGGCTCCAGAAGGTAAAGGATCCATCGAAACAAGAATTGCAGGAACTTTTGGATATCTAGCACCAGAATATGCAGGTTGGTTTCTCTAGGCTGCTTTAGTTTTCTGGTCCTAGAACTTGATATTCTGTTCTCAAAGTAGTTTTAGTTCTTGTTAATTCTCAGTAGTAAAGCTCAAGCACTCTTTGAAGCATGTATAAGCTTATCCATTGGTTGTCCATGCTTTTCCAGAAACAACTATAATTCATTGAGTAGTTGCTGTAAAATGGAGAGCAACTATGTTATTGAAGGAAAGGATCCATTCTTCAGTACTTCCACAACCATCACGCTGTGTCTCCTCCTCATTATCAGCTTTGTAGATACTATATATTATATGATTTGTAATTTCTTATGGGTACCTAAATAGTTTTTAAAGTGTGCAAATGGCGGGTACCATGTGGTGAATTTGCTAGGAAAAAGAAGTACATCTTATCCTCC
>AP025047.1:4330178-4404809 GCA_036186865.1 Eustoma russellianum | reverse complement strand
TGGGGGGGGGGGGGAGGAGAAATTTGTTAAATTACCTCCACCAAAAGTTTTATGAATAAACAAATCTCATCATAGGGCCGTCTTAAGACTTATTAGTTAAGCTTCGTCTGTGTCGCTTCAGATGGTTATCATAATGTTAGCTATATGTGATCTCCTTTTCTATCTGGCCTCTGCCTTGGTGGGGAATGAGGTTGTTACTGTTATTATTATTTATAGTATTCTATTTATCCCAAACTTGACCCTTTCTCCTTGTCTTGAGGCATGTAAAGATGCCATTTTGGAATTTTAGTACATGTTATTTTATATGGACGCATGATTCTTGTTATGATCTCACTCATGCATGGCTCTGCCTCCGATGTTTGAAATCTTCTTCAGCCCTCCATTTTTTATGTATGCTGCATGTTTTGTTTGACATTTTCTGGTCATCCCTTTGCCAGTTACTGGAAGAGTAACAACAAAAGTGGACGTGTTCAGCTTTGGAGTGATCTTGATGGAACTAATCAGCGGGCGAAAAGCTCTGGATGAAACTCAACCTGAGGAAACCATGCATCTTGTTACATGGTTTCGCAGAATTCACCTAAACAAGGACACATTCCGTAAGGCAATTGACCCTGCAATTGACCTCAACGAAGAGACTCTCGCTGGCATCACCACCGTTGCTGAGCTGGCTGGCCACTGCTGCGCAAGAGAACCATATCAGAGACCTGACATGGGTCACGCAGTGAACGTGCTTTCGAAATTAGTAGAGCTCTGGGTACCATCTGATGAGAATACAGAGGACATCTATGATATTGACCTTAATATGCCGTTACCTCAAGCACTGAAGAAATGGCAAGCTCACGAAGATAGAAGCAACATTGATGCTTCGTCGTCTTCTTTTGTTCCAAGCATGGATAATACTCAGACAAGCATACCTACACGGCCCTACGGATTCGCTGAATCATTTACTTCAGCTGATGGTAGGTAAGGAGTTGTTTTACTAACTTAGTTACAAATGATGATTGATTTCTTTTGTTTATTCCTTCTGGTTTCTTTTCTTGTTGCAAATGTTCTTTGTGTAACTTCTGCCACGGTTAGTCCTTTTTTGTTTCTGTATTCATTTTGCTGGTGTTAAAAGTCACAATCTTTTGGTGTATCTTTCAGACAGTGCATGGTGGTTTTGTCTTGTACTCTCTTCGTAGTGTGATTGAAAGATTTCACAAGTGAAAGCCCTTCGTACATTTTCATTCACATAAATGACTCTCTGACTACTTATGTCCTTTTTTTTTTTTGGGTTTTTCACTGCTATAGGGAGTTATCAACTTTGTATGTTAGGATTCCAAAACGAGGGAATCTCACCTAGTAGCCAAACGTCTGGCACATTACTCAGTTAACAGACAAACGTTGATGAAACTCACTTAGCATCCACTCTTTTTGGATGATGGCTCATTTACTGCCATTCATGATGACCGACTGATGCCTGTTTCTTTGCAAATTCTTTTAATATATGTTTTGATGACCGATTAGTGCCGGTTGAATGGCTGGTAAATGAGCCATTATGTAAAAAGAATGGCTGTTAAATGAGTTTCGTCAACGTTTAGCTGTTAACTGAGTGATGAACAATACGTATGACTACTAGTTGAGATTCCTCGTTTCAAAACTATGCGGTTTGAGGCTGGTCAAGTGCAATGTTGGAAATGTTATGGTACAGAAATGTTGGTATATACAATTTTGGCAAGAGTTTTTATGTTTGACATGCTGGCATGCGGTTTAAAATTTGTCCCACTTCGGTTAAATACAGAAAAATAAACGGTTTTTTTTTTCAAAGCATGTTATCATAACATTATTTTACAAAACATAAAGCTGCAAACAATACGGCAACTCAGCAGAGTTACAGATCATAGCAAAGGAAGAACAAGCACAATTTTAGAGAGAGCCTCGAGAACAATAGAGATTTGTGGGGTGAAGATAAAAAACTGATTTATCTTCGTATTCATTTTTTTTGAGAGAATGAAACACTCATTTCAAAAAAATGTGAACAAGTTTAGATCACCTGTTCCTGCCATACTTCATCGACATCTACATCATGATTATGTTTCTGATTATATACCTATGATTATGTTTCAGATTATATACCTATGTCTGCATATTTATTCTACTCATAACAACTCGCATCACTTGACTTGGAGGCGGAAATTGTTGAATATGGATATGAGATAATTGGTTCCTCTAATACTAAATAGACGACACGGCGTTATGGAAGATGTATCGCCACTCTGAGGTACATCCTTAGGGTTGCCATGAAACTTGTAAATTCTCCATAACTCACTCCATTACGTCAGTAGGCCGATTAAACGTCATGCAAGCACTCGGTGTAACAGCGCACTCTAAACCTGTCTAGCCCAACCACAGTCACGAACTTCACGCATAATATCAACCTCCTTTTGTCCGTACACTCCACTCACCTATCAAAAATAATATTACGCGAGTAAGGAAGAAGCTTATTCGGCATTGAGTTTTGGCAGAGACGCCAAAGTAGTGGATTATATCGACCAGACCCTTTCATCGTTCAAATATGCTTCTACGGAATTGTCGTCGCTTATGTGGACGACGAGTTCTGTAGCTCAAATGTACTTACAATCGAAAATTTATCCGATGTAGTGCCTTTCTACCGAGGAAATTCATTGCTGTCCGAATTGACAAAATATAATGGCTCTAAACCAACGTGTAATATAGACAGGGTACTTTTTACACTAGCTGATGAATCACATATGTGCACGTTGCACTAGCTGCTAACTACCTTGAAAACTGCCACTTAACCGCGTTAAACAAAACGAAACGGTTATACGGTTACGAGCATACGTTCATGACGATATATTATTACGAGTTGGTTTGTTAGATTATGTACATACAACTAACGATGATCATGTAGAGTACGTTAGTTAGTTTATCGATATAGACATATCATTTGTACTTTTTGGAATCTATCATTCAATAAAGATCTTCTTTCCCAAAAAAACGAAACGGTTATAGATAGGGGTGAGGGTCTGGTCTGGTTGGTTTTTTAGTTACAAACTAAATTGTTTTTGTACGGTTTTTATTTTTGGAACCTAAATGGGACCAAACCAATGCGGAAACCATTATCTCAGTCTGGTTTGGTTAAGTCGGATTTTGGTTTCTAAAATTAACTCAAATTCTTAGCCAAAAATCTAAATTCTTCCGGTCCATTTTCAATTTTTTATTTGTCTTTCCAAGGCATCCTCCTTATATATATTTGATAGATATTGTAGTAAGTTCTCTATTTAGTGGATGTATAACTCTTACTATTCGTTGTGTATCTTTTATAAGTATTATGTAGGTTGTTTAATAAGAATGTTTTATTTAGAGGAATCAAAAATTACTTATAACATACAATTCTTAACTAAGATGACTATGACACAAATGAAGCAAATTGTTTTTGAGTTTTTCATGTTTTTAACTTCACAATTATAAAACTATTACTTGTATTATTATTATCCCTATATTTATTTGACCTATTCCGAAGTTAAATTTAAAACTTTTCAAATATTTGATCACACTCAAACATTTTGATTATGTACTTGTTAGCTAAAATCTTGTATCACATCTAGCATCTCCTAATAAAACTACGTATATAAAAAATATCCACTTTCATTGTGCGTATATGATGTCTCGTGTTAAAATAAAATCGATCATAGTAGTTTTAAAACAATAACATAACAATCTTATGTTGGTTAAAATTAAAACTATTTATCTCAATATAAAATGAAGATAAACTTGAATGCCAAGACGAATAACACCTGTGATTGCTAATTAGTTTCAAGTTTAAATTTTTTTGTAACACATGTAAAAACATCCAGACACTAAAAATAATCATAAAGGCATATCTTGATAAGCCAATCTATCTGGTTTTAACGGTTTTATTTTTCAAAACAAAAAACAAACTGATTAAACCAGTTTGCTTTTATTTCACATTTAAACCAACTGCAAAACATTAGACTGGTTTTTCTCGGATTGATTCGATTTGGTTCGGTCAATTGGTCTAATTTTTGAAATTTTTGTACAGACCTAGTTATAGCAGAATTTCCCCCTTGTTGATGTCATTAAACAACAAAATTTATTGCTTGCTGATGACATTTAACAACTGGGATAACAAGTAATTTTATTGTGGTGCAAGGGTATCTATTAAAGAGCAGATATATATGTACAGCCATAAAACTCCTCTATAACAAGCAAAAGCAAACTAACGCAGGCATGAAAATCGGAAAATTTTGTCTCAATATTCTAAAACAAGGCGTTACATAAGCTCTAAACACTGGCAAGACATACCGTGTTGAACAGAAAAGAAATCAGTCAGCAAGTCAGGACAAAAACCCAGCAAGCTTCAGCGTCATAGTGCTACTAAGTTTACAAGCATGGAAGTTGATCCGTTACATTGGCCTAGATCAACTCATGAAGTCTGCCATAAAAATTGTCAGCTACTGATCTCTCAGGTCATTAAAGATACTCTCTCTAATACAAATTTTCTCAAAGGTTACGTATATACATGTCCCAAAAAACCCTACCCTCAAACTGCAGAGAGAGAGAGAGAGAGAGAGAGAGAGAGAGAGAGAGAGAGAGAGAGAGAGAGAGAGATGAAACCAGCTCCTAGAGATGCTTAGCTCGCCAATCAACAGCTAAATTATCATCACTGTCCTCATCACTTGATGACTCTTCATCGACGGGTTGCTTGCTCAAAGCCTCTGCGCTTTTCCTGCTGACAGCTGCTTTTGCAGCCTTAAGTTCCATCTTCTTCTTCCTTAACATCTCCACTCTCTCCCTACAAGTCCTGAAATTCAGAGTAAAAATGCCATCATATTCAAAGGACGTCAGTAGAATGTCAGGAATGTCCTCTACGAAATGGATGTGCTCAAAAAAAGAAGAGGGGGGTGGGAAGACAAGTCAAGAAAACTCCGTCTACAAAGTCGCAATCAGAGAGGTCTGATCTCCTACAACACCACCTCCCACATGCTCAAACAAAGAGGAAAGGGGGGGAAATTAAAGACAAATTTTGAAGTATTGAGTAATAAACTGCATCTGAAGGAACCTGCAATAAGAAAATTCAATCAATGCACACATAAAACATTAAGAACATACCGCTGCTCTATAGACTCAGCTTCCTCTATCATCTCAGCAGCATCATACTGTAAAAAAATACCAGTAAATGAACACCAGGAGAGTCTGAAAGAGAGCAGATGGTAAGTGATAAAATAATTTTGCTAAATAAATAACCTCTTCCTCTTCCATACGGTTATCAATGACTTGCAAATCTTCTTGGATCAGCTTTTCATACTCTTTGTACTTGTCCCTGGCCAGTGTCAATAAAGTCAATCTCAACATTTATGACCAAATAATAAGAATATATTTATCTTGCTCGGAGACATTATATAATAGTTCATTTAGAGATCCATAAACAGCATGAAGACTAAGAGCAGTAACAACTAAACCGGATGTATTTATAGCTTAAAAGAATTTCATTCTGGCTGAGCAAACAAACATCACAAAAAGAGCATGCATCCAGAATAGTTAAAGCATTTCAGTAGCCAAAGCTGAAAGCTGTGGTAGCTTTTAATTGCTACAGCTACAATCAAGACACCCTCAAGCAAAGCATTATCAAGAATACCATGAATGGCAAAACCAAAAGACTTACTTTACATCCGGTTTGACAGGAGTAATACCACGTGCACGGAGATCTGCATCTTTGTTATCAAAAAAGCCTTCAGGAATAGCTCCCTTGACTTGCTTAGAATCGGAACCAACTGTTAGTTTTGATGGATGTTCATCTCCATTATCAAAAAAGCCCTCAGGAATAGCTCCCTTGACTTGCTTAGACTCGGAACCAACTGTCAGTTTTGATGGATGTTCATCTCCATTATCAAAAAAACCCTCAGGTAGAGCTCCCTTGAGTTGCTTAGGCTCAGTTGCAACAGTCAATTTGGAGCTCTGTACATCTTTGTTATCAAAAAAGTCTTGAGGTAGTGCTCCCCTAACTTGCTTGGATTCCCCAGGAATGGTCACTTTAGATGCATGTCCATTTTCTTTAGCAGGATCACTTTTGGAACTTCCCTCAGTAATGCTGTCATTTACATATCCATCCATGTCCTCTGAGACAGAGATAGACTGGGTGAGCCTGAGCAGATGTTAGAGCATCTTTATACATGTCATGGCATACCCTAGCTTGACCAAAATTGCAAACAGAACAAAATAGTCAAAATGAAATATCCACCAGACACATCTAAATTAGGGCCTTCTTATTGATTGGGGAATCAGATGTGAGCTTCAGTATTCCCCAAGGAGGCACTTGTCTAATTAGCCAGTCAGCGTGGGACCACTTACCACAATGATCAGTAGCTGGTCCAAGAGGTGAAATTCTTGAGGGGGAAAAAAGCATGTCTAATTGATCTCATTAGATTGGTTAAGTATTAACGTTACACAACCAGAATCGCCTTGAAAATAAATCAAGACTTTCATGCGAGTTATTCAAGGTACATGGGTTCTCTCATCAGCAAAATTTTCATCTATGTGCTGGTACATATGCAAAATTTTCAGGTCTTTTTCTCACTCCCATCCTCTCTCCACTCCTTTTCTTTTCTTCTCCTTTCAGTTGTTTTCCTCTCTAAGACTTCTTCAAATTCTGTTATTGCTCTCTGTTTCTTCCTAGATGGTGAGGGGAAAGGAAGCAGGAGGCCAAGCAGAGGGAGATAAGGCTAGCTATTTTATGAAAACAAAAAATTATCATGCATAAAAAATAAAGGCAGAAATAACCTTAACCCCCCCCCCCCCCTCTCCTCTTTCTTTTCTCCTCCACAAACCACATATCAGGGAAAACAAAAAGGAGAGAAGAAGAAAGAAGGAAAACAAAGGGAGAAGGAGGAGAAGGAACAAATAAGCATGCAAACACAGGAGAAAAAAACCACACCCCAAAAAAAAGCCCTTAACTGCAACCAATTTTATAAATGGGATTCGACGGGAGTAACATGATTCACTTAAACTGTAAATAACAGCTTCATAGGCCGAAACTTCATGACTCACTTAAACGTTCTATTTGCTTTCTGCTATTACTTCACATCACCAAAAAAACTAGCAGAAATAATCAACACCAACAATCGCTTTTCTCCGTCACATTCATGGAATCAAAAGAAGAAGAAAAAGAAGCAGCTATTAAGAAACATTACCAGCTTTTTGCCTCTTCTTATCATGATTATTTGAAGGGAGTCCAGAGGACAAATTATGTTCGAGTATTCTCTTATGAGGCTTAGGTGTATGGCCATGCACTTCTACTGAGTTGTCTGACTTGGGCTCTGATGACTCTTTGGGAGCCGCAGGCTTCACCGTCCGAGACACACTATTTGAGGCAGCACCAGCCTTGAGTTTGTTAACTGCCTGCAGGTGCACCAGCATCCAAATCAACACCATAAAAGGCAATAAGGCAAACATGGTGAATAAATTCACTACCATCCAAGCAAGGGTGGCTTATAGTGTAGAAGTTACTGCAGGGGAAAGGCCTCCTGATGTGATAAAACTCAAAGATGAATATGGAAAAGAAATCACACAGGAAGTGATTGTATCAAGCAAGTACAACTAACAAAACATCCATTTCATTGGGATAAATAATCAAATAGAACGCACATATCACCACGCTAAACTCATATAAAGAAACAGAAAACCCCAAAAATATCCAGGGAAGCTAGCACAGAAAGGGAGTAAAAGTGGACCAAGTTACACATAAAATTGCAGTCTGCTGCACTGGCTCACACTGTCACAAATATATATCTAATAGCAATCAAAACAGTGTAGACAAGACTGGAAATATATAACAAATTCGTCAGTTCTGTTTATATAAGTTAAGCAGTCTTAAGACATTGATCACAGCACCAAAAGCAAACCTTATTAATTATAAGAAAAGTACTACACTAATACAATGACTAGATAGCATCTCCACTGCATCAATGGTGTATAGAGTGGAATGCAACTCATTAAAATGCTCAAACTTTATGAAGCGAATCTTGGTTTATGATAAGCTAGAAGATGCTAAGCGATGAAATTAGTCCACCACAGCAAGATGGAGTGAATTACAACTGATTAAAATGTTCGAGCATGCCAATCTCACCTCATTATGTTTACGAGAAGCTTGATGTGCAGGCCAAAGTGACTCGGACTTCAAAACAAGCTCACAAACTCTACAAACCGGTTGATCAAGTTCATTATACCTGCATAACAAGAAAAAAAAAGAATAATAATAACAATAATAACAATAATAATAATAATAAAAGCTAGAAGATGCAATTAGAAATTCAGCAACCACTATAAATCATAGACATTAAATTACTCTTAGCACAACAGAATTGTTCAAAATTCCAGCTTAAGCAAAATCAAAAGTCTTGGTGCCTTCCGGAATTCACCAATTTGGTGCTCGACATTAGAGAGAAAAAAAAAATTACATATAGATATCACACTCGTCTACCAAAAAGAAAGTCTCCGACTAAGAAGGCATTTTCAACACATGACTAACTTAATTTCTATAGGTGTCCACCAAAACAAACACAAATAGGCACACAAAAATCGAGACACAGAGCTAATTGTGCTTAATTTAAGATGAGAAGTACCTAACTAGAGGAGAATCAATGCGCTTCTCCTTCTTCTGTGCATTCAACTTCGATCGAAACAATGCTTTTTTTGCCTGTGCGTCCATTGCAACACTATCTGGAACTGAGAAAATACAGCAGTTAGGGTCGCAACAATACATTTTACCTTATTAACTTTCGAAAAAAATCGATATCGTTACAAGCGGTTAGATGCTATGGCTGATTAAATTTCCCGCGGATTTCCACCCAACTTAGGAATGCGCGAAATCCGCAGCTCACGTACCGCCTATGGCGGTTTTAGTGGTGCGCTTTAAGGGAGAAGAAGTTAATCACGGAGTCGAGAGCTGATTTGCGTTTTAACTCAAAAATTAGCTCCACCGCATAACCCTAATAACCTGCAAATTTTGGCCGGAGATTCCTCGGCAGAGATAAACTTCTGGGAAGGCAAGTTTGGAGGCTTCCGGTGAAACGAATCGGAAGAAGTAGTTGCTCCTCCGCAGTTCTTGCTTAGTATAGGCCGCGTTTGGTCGAGAATCCGAATAATTTGGATTATTGATGTGAATAATATAATAGGGTGTTTCAATATTTTTACGATAATCGGTTATTCAATAATCCTCTCAAAAATATTATACTGCTTCTCATTTTGAATTCTTCAAAGATATTGTTACATTTTAACACCAGAAAAACATCACTAATTATAAATTTTTCTATTATCTTTTAAATTATTACTTATATGTTTTTTATAGTTTGCCTTAATTAACCAACTGAATTTAAAATATAAGTAGGACGCGTAACGTTTTTAAATTACACTCAAGTCAAAATATAATTGTATTTAAGATAGTATTTACTTTAACCATTCGTTTTTCTTTTTTTTTTATCGAGAGCACTTTAATCATTATTTAATACAAAGTATTTGATTATGAAAATATTGAGTTGGTGCAAAAATTATTTATATGCTCGGTGAAATATATAAATTAAAAAATATAATTCCAACTTGCTTTTTTTATGATTGAAAATAAGTAATCAAAATATATAATACAACATCTTAATATGACACTCATTTTATTTGATTTTGATGATGTAAGATACATTGTCAAAATATATAATATAAAATATTTGTTACGGTACTTATTTAAATCATAACGAGTTATCTAATGCAATGTAATTAGTTTTTCTTTTTGCTCTCATATCGTTTGATATAATACCACTGATCTTCTCTGATTTTTTTTTTTTCTAACAGTTAGTGGTTTCGAATTAAAGTTTTCGACCACTTTTAACACAAACCACAAGAGTGGATATGTTATCACATATATACTATTAATTTACAATCATCTTCTTTCTCAACACAATCCCCCGACCTCTCCCCCGTCCACACCTCAGAAAAATCCTTCCGACCTCATAGCTCAGTTGGTGTTTAAGTTGAGATTTATTTTAAAAGATCAAAAATTTGATTTCAGGAACACGCAGTGTCTAGGCTCTGGTTTGCGAGAAGATTCTTGTTTGAGTCAGTGTAATTCCTAACCTAACGTAAGAGGCCGTTAGACTCTTGATTTGCATCTACCACAATATTCTTTCATACTCCACGGTAAGCCTGGGTATGACTTTTTTCTCTGAAAACAACCCTTTGTGGCCTTTCACAGCTTAAGTCCTTTCCTGTTAAAAAGAAGGGGTTGGAGTAGAGTAAGTTGAGGAAGATGTTTTTCCTTTTTTTTTTTTCAATTTAAAAAGCAGGGGTATGTTTGGCAGAAAAGAGATATATTTACCTCTCTATCTATATGTATGAGGTTTTTCCAGTGAAATTTCTAATACTTATATGATTTTGTTTGAAGGTGGTCTAGACACTTTAGTTAGAAACATAAGAAATTTATGTTATCATAAAAAAATACGAGGAGAGGTAAGTGGTAGTTGACCAAACCACCTGAGAGAAAATAAAATTTTCTTTAGATTTTATAAATAACTTCATTATTTTATACATTACTTATTTTTTCAGGGTGAAATAGCGTAAAACTGAATATATATATATATGTAGAAGCATGATATATATATATATATATATATATATATATATATATATATATATATATATATATAGAAGCATGAAAATTAGTGGAGAAAATTGGAAAATAAGACAATTTAACACTTGCCCATGTAACACCGACGGTTTTAATTCTCTGGTCTGGTGAATCACAGAGATACTGTAGTGTGTAAGAAGACGTGCTTAATTTTATGTTATGCATTTTCAGAAAAAGATCGGTGATTTGCCTGCGTAGGAAAACAAGTGTTTAATTTACTCTCACAGTATAGACTACAGAGTCACGCTGTAAGTAATAGTTTGCTGCAGGAAGCGGATTGCGGTCGGCCTTCGATGTCCATGGCCTAGGGCTGAACGGCTCCAAAACAGCGAGTGCCAAAGGCATCGAAGAATTTAAGAATTTTGCCATGAAGCTGAAATTCGATGCCATGGACGCAACGCTCTTCTGTTGCCTCACACTTTTCTGCTGCATCCCTCTTTGTTCAGGTTCCTCTTGTTCTACCTTTTCAGTTGAAGCTGCATTCTATTGTTTTTATTATTATGCTTTCCCGTAAATTCTGTTCCTCGTTGTTTCCAGTTTATGTCTATATTAGGGTTAAATCAAGAACATCTGCCCGACGAGTTGTGGTTTGTAGGAAATGTTTGTTTTTTGCTTTTTTATTGGACGATTCTCTCGGTTAAAAAATCACAAGGCAGCTTTAGAAGTCAAATAAATGAAGGTTGTCAATTTCTAGTTTGGTTGACCGCGTCTCGGAAATGAAGACGAGGGCAAGCTGAGTTTATACTTACTAAATTGGAAACTTTAACCCACCCAACGAGATCATACCACATATATCGGAGTAAACGAATACACATGGCAATACCCCCAGTGAGTGATTAGAAGATGTGGTAGAAGATCTCGTCCCTGGCATGAGCTACTGAGGCCTAGGTTGCTTCTAATTGGCTGTGTTCAGGATTACTTAAGACTTATGTTAAAATTAATCTTGTTGGAGAGGGTTATGCTACTTCATATGTTTACTAGGGAATTACTGTTTCTTCCGTTTTTAGCTAGCTCTGCACATGTTCATGCAATTAGTTTTTCGCTTGATATAGGAAGAAGTTTCTTGAAAAATAAGTAGATAGTTGTTGTGGGCTCTGATTTGGTCCTTACCATGATCCATTCTCTGCCCTCTTTATTGCTGCACCTGTCGGCTTCATCCTCCTCCTACTCCTTCACCTACTGGAAACTCCTGGCAGGAACCTCCTGATGAACCCCTGCCTTCTGACTCTGCTTTTGCCATATTTCTCTTCTTTGTACTTTGGTATTTTGTATTTTGGACATGGGAGCCTTGGGGTCTCTCTGTTTCTGGTTTTTCAGGCTGAATGGGTACAAACAGAGGGCAGCCCAAGCTTGGCTTATTTTGTTATTTCCAGTGATAGTCTTAGAGACTACACCCCGCATATATTCTGGGGAATTTTTGTTTTGAAATTGGCAAAGGTTCATAGACTAGGTATAGTTACTTGGACGTTAAATTGTAACAAAACTTTGCCTTTTTGTATTTTGAGCAAGTCTAGATCACTGGCTAGCTTGCTAACACCTACTCATAGTGTTAAACATTTGTAAATCATTTGTAAATTGCCCCGTAAGGCTTATTTATGAAACTTTAACTTACAAAAAAAAAGTCAGCAATTGTTAATAAAAGCCATTGATTTTTTTTTTTCTGCCACAGCTACACAGACAAACTATGGGCCCTGAATGTCTACATGATGCAACTGTGTGATTAGTTATTTGAGGATTTTTGGATAGGGACACAGTTGCCTGTGGGAATTAACACTATGCTAACGATGCAAAAGTAGTAATAGAAATAGCAAAAGAATTCAAGAGCCGCTGGAGACGGGGGTCGCTGAAATATGTGTGTAAATGCTGGTATGGAAGTTCTTTTTTTTTTTAAAAAAAAAATAGATTGCTGCTTTCCAGGACAAATTCAATGTCGGACTGCTTGAGATTGCTTGAGTGACTCTCTTGAGGCTTTTGGGAGTTTGGCTATAAGGTAAACTAAGTTGCTACTTGGCATGCATATCACTCTCATGGTGTTCAAGTTACATAATCCCATTTGGAAGTTGGTATAGATGATACTGTAATATCCTCCTCACATCCTTAACCTACACCCATTCCACCAAAAAAAAGGAAAGAGAGGAAGGAAAAAAAAAAGAAAGAAGGATACGTTGGAAGCTGAGAGTTCAGTTTAAAGCTTAGTTGATGAATTGGTCTAGCCTTGCTAGATCTTTTCTGTGCCAAGATTGCAACAACATCCCAAAACGTTCCATATATTTGATTTAATGTATCTTATCTGGAAAAACTTACTCTTATTGAACTTAAAATAACAGGACTAACTTTTACGTTTTCTTACCTGAATTGTTTTATTTAGCCACACACCATGTAGAACTGGCATGACAAGTGTGTGGGACGTACGTCAGATATGGAGTATCAGATATCTCTTTAAGAGTGTTCCACAAACTCAGAAAGGAAGTTCTTTTAATGTCTGAAATTATAAAACTAGGTTGATGGAACATAATTCATCCGTTGAAGATGAAATGTAGTTGTATGGGGTAGGTATTCCGAAACCTTAGGTCCATATTGTTTACTTAGACCATGGGAAATCCATGGTTTCTGCTGGTTTGGTCGAACAGTTTAAGCTCTAGGAAAGCACACATATTGAGATGAAGACGCAATCTATAAAATGATTTAAAATGCAATACCCGCAACCCCCTCCCCTCTGAAAAAAAGTCTAGGAGCAAGTTGAAGATGAAGACAAAATAAGTTCACCTCCCAATTAGGTCTTAATTATTTCTGATATCTTCTTTACATTGGGAAAGGAGTTACAGACGAATATCAATCCAGGGAAGAAGGCCTAAAATCTTGTTCATCTTTTCTTGGTTTTTGTATCTATGCGGAAAGGCTTGGCAAATGCACCTCGTGCAGTATCCGCATTTCATTTTCCAACGCCTCTGTGCAGGTGTATGCATTGAGTTTATTTCCTGAACAATCATATTTTTGGTTGTGTGCTTTCTGACTGGCGTGTTTTTTGCATCATGAACTTCTGAATCTTTTGCTTTGGAACTAAATCTTGGTACTTCTCAAACAGCATCAGATGAAGCGAGCTTGTTTGAATCTGTTCCTGATCTTGTGAAGTCTATGTATGTGGTTGTTGATGGTTATCCATGCGTTCGGCTGCTCAACCTTTCAGGGGAGATTGGCTGTTCAAGTATGAATGTCATGCACATCCTTTTTGCTGTCAGCTATGAATTCTCTTTGTAACTTCTATTTTCCAATTAACTATTCATGTGCCTTAGATCCTGGTCATGAGAAAGTGGTTGCTCCGGTAGTTAGATTCAAAAATATGAATGAACTAGTTGAGCCATCTGCCATACTGGTTTCTGTAGATGAGATGGAGAGCTTACTCATAAGGTACTTATCCTAGTTCTCTCTAACTCTGATTGTGCATGTATTTAGCTGGGTTTATTCTTAGTTCTTTTGCTTATAATATGTCCCTTGGTTGCATGTCAACGCTATGTCTGTTTTTGGGACTTGGGGCTTCTTTTATCGTGACACCCTTATTCGGATGGGCCACACTCTTTAAACTTTTGGTGTTACCTTTTGATTTATTTACTTATGTTGGTTAGTGTTAATATTGCTAATATTATCATTAAGCACTTTATAATCGTTATTATCGTTATCATTATTATCTTATACTTTCCATCATTTATGCTGAATATGCACATTTTAAACTTCCATTAACTTATTTCTCATTGTCTGACAAAATGATTCGTGAAATTGTTATATCTGTTAACTGTGAGCCTATTATTTGTGAATTTTGGGAATGCTACTGAAACGACGATTTCATTATTCTCGTTAGTTTCTCATACTGTTCTATTTTTCAGAGTATCCCGGGATCCAAACCTTGCTACCCGTGTGGCTGGTGTACTAGTTGAATCAGGAACCTTGGTCCAAAACAAGTTGAAGGGTACAGAACATGAATGTAATTTCAGAGGTGAAGTCCATATAAGAAGGTGCCTCATTGTGGTTTTGTCTTAATGCAGGATTTTCTCCAGATAGAAAGTTTCCGGAGGCTGAATTTTCCCCATATCAGAGTAAAAATTTCGAATGGAACCCAATTGTACGTAACGGGAATGAGCAATTTCAAATGTTGTGAACTGTGAAACATTCATCTACTGGTCTTACTCCTGTATCTTATGGGGCCTATTTCGCAAAAATGCACACAATTCGTAAGTGCACATACAAAGCCATAGGCCAGAGATTCCTGCACAATTGGCAAAGAAATGGAAATACACGTGTAGTTTTAGGGAATTTCTCCCACACAACAACGGAATGATACAGTCATCTTCCAACCTTCAGATCATCTATTATGATTGAAGTGTGTGAAGATGAATTTGCCCTTCTGATGCAAGCTGACACGGGTAGGATCCACTCTTCCACCTCCAACAACCTTTCCACAAGGGGTTAGGCACAAAGAAGTAAACTTCTCCTTGCTTCCGTTGTGTCAAAATCGCTGGCTTAAGCAATACCTTAGATTCAAGTGTGCGTTTGTAGGCAAACCTCCAATAGGCCCTCCTAGACGGTCACTTCAACCCTTGGCAATCACCCTCAATTTGCTCAAGATTGAGAGATATTAGCCTTGATTTTTAGTGCAAAATCAAGAAAACAAGGTTTCACTCTTTTGGGAGAGAAAACCAAAACTCAAATTGGATTGAATAAAAAAATGTCGTTGTTGATGTTTTTGTTGGCCAGCGGCCTTGCGCCTAAATAAAGGCTGAATTTTGTAGCAAAAACAATCAAAAAGGAAAGATAAACTCTATCCTAAAAATCTATCAAAAGTTTGAAATGAGATAAACTATAATGTCTCTAAAACTATCTAAAAAGTGACGTTCTTTTTGCCATTTGTTGTCCAGCCGATTCTTTCCCTTAATTTGATGACTTTGGGGATCAATTTTAATGTTTGGATAAGCTTGGAGATATCTTCAAAAGGGGGTTGAAACTTTATCTTGAATTATCTTGCAGTTGACTTCCAAAATTCCTTTGACTTATCTTTCAAAAATTCCTCCATCTTTATCTTCCTTTTCCTTTAGCCGTATCAATCCCTCCTTCCTGAAAAAGATTCGTCCCGATCTTAGCGCGTATCACACGAAGGATAACAAAATAATAAACATAAAGAAACTAATAACAAAATAATAAACATAAAGAAAAAAAAATAGAAAATAAGAAATAGGAAATATAAAACACACAATTATGCAAGACTAACTACAAATGATGGGTATCAAGAAAATGAATCCAACGCACGTTTGGCTCGTCTTGCACATGCCTACATAAGAAGTTCGCTATGTCAATCTCAAGCTCTCTAGCTTGACTTCTTGTCATAGGCCCAGAGTCTAAATGATGGAATCCACGATTCGCATCAATCCCCCCTTCCTCAGAAGGATTTGTCCTCGAATCAAAGGACGCATCAGTGTAGGGAGTCAGATCAGCAACGTTGAATGTTGTGGAAACAGAGTCATATCTTGGAGGAAGATCCAAGACATAAGCATTTGGTCCTACGCGATGAAGCACTTTGAAGGGGCCATCTCCCCTAGGTAACAACTTGTTTTTCCGCTCTTTAGGAAACCTCTCTTTGCGAAGGTGCAACCAAACTAAGTCTCCTGGCTTAAAAGAAATGTCTTTGCGATGCTTGTTACTTCGACGTGCGTAAGCCTTATTCTTTTCTTCAAGTTGGAGTTTAATCTTTTCATGCAATTTTCGAATTGTTTCAGCTTTATGTTTACCATCTAAACTTGATTGCTCGTGCACGGGAATGGGAATCAAATCGATAGGAGACAACGGGTTAAAACCATAGACAACCTCGAAAGGACTATGTAATGTACCATGATGAACGCTCCTATTGTATGCAAACTCAATGTATGGTAAACAATCCTCCCAACTTTTGATATGCTTTTGAAGAATGGCACGCAATAACTGTGAAAGAGTACGATTGACTACCTCGGTTTGTCCATCTGTTTGGGGGTGAGCAGTGGTGGAAAACAACAAGTTAGTTCCAAGCTTAGCCCACAAAACTCGCCAGAAATGACTCAAAAACTTTGTATCTCTATCACTAACAATGGTCTTAGGCATGCCATGTAATCTCACAATCTCACGAAAGAACAAATCAGCAACATGATTAGCATCGTCGACTTTCTTACATGCAATGAAATGTGCCATCTTGGAAAAACGATCAACCACAACAAAGATACTATCCCTACCATTCTTAGACCTAGGTAGGCCTAAAACGAAGTCCATAGATAAGTCAATCCAAGGAGAATCGGGTACGGGTAGTGGGGAATAAAGGCCATGTGGTTGTGACTTAGATTTGGCTTGCTTGCACGTAATGCAGTGTACGCACATCTTCTCAACATCTGCACGCATGTGAGGCCAATAAAAATGCTCTTTAAGGGTTTCCAATGTTTTGAACACTCCAAAGTGTCCCATCATTCCTCCTCCATGTGCTTCTCTCACTAGCATCTCTCTCATGGAAGTCCGGGGTATACACAATTTTTGCTCCTTAAAGAGGTATCCGTCATGCATGTAGAACTTTCCAAATGGAGCCTCTTGACAAGCATCAAAGATGGTGCCAAAGTCATAATCATCAGCGTACAATTCCTTCAGTGATTCGAATCCTAGAAAACGTGAGGATAAGGTAGTCACTAGGGCATATCTCCTAGAGAGGGCATCAGCGACTATGTTATCCTTGCCTTGCTTGTACTTAATCACATATGGGAATTGTTCGATGAACTCTACCCACTTGGCATGTCTCTTATTCAGTTTTCCTTGCCCCTTGAGGTATTTGAGACTCTCATGGTCGGTGTGAATCACAAATTCCTTAGGCTGAAGGTAATGTTGCCAAGTTTGGAGGGATCTAACTAAGGCATACAGCTCTTTGTCGTAAGTTGAATAATTCAATGCTGCTCCCTTCAATTTCTCACTAAAGTAGGCTACGGGTTGTTTTCCTTGCATCAAGACAGCTCCAATACCCACGCCACTAGCATCACACTCTATCTCAAATGTTTCATCGAAGTTGGGTAACCTAAGAATGGGTGCAGTGGTTAGCCTACATTTCAGCTCGTCAAATGCCTGTTGTTGTGGCTCCTTCCACTGAAAAGGCATATCTTTCTTAACAATCTTATTCAGGGGTGCGGCTATGGAAGAAAAGTCCTTAACAAACCTCCGATAGAAGCTTGCTAAGCCATGAAAACTGCGCACCTCTCCAACAGTCTTAGGTGTAGGCCATTCCACAATCGACCTCACCTTCTCCTCATCCATCTCTATCCCATCAGCAGTGACTACGAAACCTAAGAATACAACTCTCTCTAAGCAAAAGGAACATTTCTTAAGATTGGCATAGAGTTGCTCGGCTTTCAGTTTCTCAAAAACGGCTCGTAGGTGCTCTAGATGGTCGTCGAAGGTCTTGGAATAGATCAAGATGTCATCAAAATAGACTACGACAAATTTTCCAATGAAAGCTCTCAAGACTTCATTCATTAACCGCATAAAGGTGCTAGGGGCGTTCGTGAGCCCAAAAGGCATCACTAACCACTCATAGAGCCCAAATTTGGTCTTGAATGCCGTTTTCCACTCGTCCCCTTCTTTTATTCTCACTTGGAAGTAGCCTTGCTTGAGATCGATTTTAGTGAAGAGCTTGGATCCGTATAGCATATCTAACATGTCATCCAACCTAGGTATGGGATATCTATACTTCACTGTGATCTTATTTATCGCTCTACAATCAACACACATTCGCCAAGTGCCATCTTTCTTAGGGACTAAGATAACGGGTACCGCGCAAGGGCTCAGGCTCTCTCTCACTAATCCACTAGATAGAAGCTCCTCAACTTGTCTTTGAATTTCTTTAGTCTCTTCAGGGTTGGCTCTATAGGCTGGTCGATTAGGAAGGACAGCTCCTGGTACAAAGTCAATTTGATGCTCTATTCCTCTCAAGGGTGGCAATCCTTTGGGTGGCTCAGTGGGGAATAAGACATCAAATTCTTCAAGAAGGGATAGTACAGAAGTGGGTAAAGATGGTGGAAACTCTTCACTAGAGATTAGACACTCCTTATACACTAAAATGAGGACAGTTTTGTTGGTGTTAAGGGCGTGACTTACCTCTCTTTGTTTGGCAAAGTACCCACACTTCTTCTTGTTCTCACTAGCACTCAGGGGTATTACCTCTTTTTCTTTTCCCTCTTGCCGTTTTGCCTCGCTTTTCATGCTCTCCAAAAACTTACGCTCAGCTTCCTTTTCTTTCGGGTCAGCTCTAGACTTGCTCAATCGTTTTTGATCATCATGGACTTTGTGTGGGGGGAGTGCGTGCAATTTGTACGACTTACCATTCAATTTGAAAGAATATGTGTTCAGATAACCATCGTATGTAACATGTCTATCAAACTGCCATGGCCTACCAAGTAGGATATGACTAGCATGCATCGGTGCAACATCACACAGAATATCATCTTTATAACTACCAATGCTCAAAGAAAGTAAAACCTGCTTGCTAACACTAACTTCACCACAATCATTCAACCATGCAAGTTTATAGGGATGTGGGTGATTAGTCATGTGCAAGTTTAACTTTCGAACTAACTCAATGCTAGCCACATTTGCGCATGAACCAGAATCAATGATCATGGTACACACTTTACCGTTTACCATGCAATGAATATGAAAAATGTTCTCCCTATGTTGTTCATGCTCGTCTACTTTTTGAAATGCACTCAATGATCTCCTAACAACAAGAAACTCATGATTTTCAAACTCAGTGTCATCTCCTAGTTCTTCTTCAATTTCAAGATCATTGTCGTTTTCATGCTCAGATTCATGTTCAGATTCAGTCACATACTCGCTAGTCTCCTCAATTAATAAAACACGCTTAGCATTAGGACACTCACGACCTATATGACCACGACCCTGACACTTAAAGCATTTAATGTCACGAAAACCAGAAGATGGTCTAGAAGAACTCCCTGTGGAGGCGTTTTGTTTGCCTCGATCGTTTTGCTTTGGCGTGGACTGCACGCGATTCTCCTGGTTCGTGGGCCCCTGTTGCCCACGGTTCTGTCCCCGATTTGTCGGACCTCCGCTGTTCCTGAAGGACCTGCTTTGAAACTTGGACGAGGAAGATTGGTTAGTACGATAAACTGAATTGAAATTGGAAGAATTACGTACCTTAAGCTGGTGCTCGATTTTCTCCGCCATGTGCACCATGGATGTCAAGTCAAGATAGGGCTGAAGCTCAAGTTTGTATGCAATCTCCCTATTTAATCCATGCAGAAAACGTGCCTTGGTGGCTTCCTCGGGTTCCTGTAAATTTGATCTTTCCAACAAAACTTCTAGCTCTTTAAAATAATCATCAACGCTCTTGTTTCCTTGCCGTAAGTTTTGTAAATTACTGAATATAGTACTCTCAAAATCATTTGGAACAAATCTTTGTCGCATCTCAATTTTCATTTCTTCCCAAGTAAGGACTTGGGGTTGCCTCGTTTTAGTTCGATTTTTACATAGATTAGTCCACCAGTTTAATGCATATCCGGAAAATTCAATTGACGCGTATCTCACCTTTTGCAACTCCGTGTAATTTGTACATGAAAAAATTAAGTCCACTTTTGTTTCCCACTCTAAATACTCGTCGGCATTACTTTTACCATAAAATGTCGGAATTTGAATTTTAGTCTTTAAGTAATCGTCGTCTTGGGGGTAGAGGGGGTTATGACGCCTGTGATAACCACGGGGTGGATTATCATCGACATCATATTCATCCTGATCTAGTGGATCATAATCATCATACCTGCGCTGCGTGTGTCTCCTCGGAGGTGGCTGAGGTACTGATCTACGCGCCTCGATGGTGGGTGGACGGTGACTTTCTGCTTCTGGCTCCTCCTGTGTAATTCTTCTTGCTTGACGCGTAGGGGGTGCCCTACTCGTACCTTGGCCTTCGCTTCTGTTCTGCCTCTCGCGGAGCTCGTCTATCTCGGCCCTGTGCACCGCCTGATTGTTCAACACTGTGTGTAACATCTGCGTGATCTGTTCCAGTGTAGCCTGCGGTTCCTCTGCCTCCTTTGTTCTGCTTGCGGAACGCTGACTTGACGCTTCCATCCTAAACCTGAAAAGATCAGATACAACAAAGAACACAAGATACCAAGAACAGATAGTCCGAACGGGTAAATAGAAATAGATATTTGTGCACTCTTCTAACTTTCTTTTCTCTCTCTTACCACCTTGTTTCTTGATCAATCTGAGGCTAATAAATGTCAAAGAGAGCAATAAAGATAGGTGAATGCCAAGTCTCTTACGATATACCCGATACCGCAATTCAGTGCACAGTTTAAACCCGAACTTGTCCAAATCGAATCCAACCCACAATGAATCAAAACCAGCTGTGTTGACTGAAATTTGGAGGTCCAAATGACGTCAAAACAGTCCAAAATCAGCGGCTGGACTGTGGTGAAAACAGCCCTCAAATCGTGATGACAACGCCCAAAATTGGTCCAATTTCCTCTCAACTTGTTGCTGTACTAATGCAGCAAATTACAGCACCTAAAAATGCCTCAAAACAGTAGAATAATAGCTCCAAAACAGTAGAAATCAGCAGCAAAATTCAGCAGCAAAACCGGGTGTCAAAACTCGCAACTTGCACATTTTTTTTCTCCAATGTATCACCCAAATTTCAGCAACTAATAAGCAAAGGTATCAAGCCAAGTAACAAGAGAATTTAACACACTTAACCTTCTACGAATCAAAGAAAAAGAAACCAAAAATTATGTCAAAGGCTGAGCCAAAGAAAACTAAGGGTTGCCCTGGGCAATCTTTAGTTAACCTTAGTCTTATGCAAATTAATCACAAGTTGTTGAGTCGATTACAATCATCAAGTATCCAAGTATAAAGACAATGAATGGTGTAGTATTTTGTGGCTTCAAGGACACGGGGTTTGTGTAATATGATGACTGGCTTGATGGGCAACAATATCTATCAACAACTTAATTTTATTTGTTGATGAATTTAGGACGAATTGCAGTTTGTCCCTTTTCCTTTGAGGGTCTCGGGTTCTACCGGTTTTGATGTTGTCCGAACCCTTTTTTTTTTTTTTTCTGATGACACTCCTCTAGTAAGACAAGGAGGTTGGCAGTCTTTATACCACATCGACTTTCCTTCAATCAATTCATACTTCCAATTTTTGAACAGCTATATTTGACATCAAAGCGGCCGAGAGACTGCCTTTCTTCTCTTTATTTTTTTTTTGCCCTCTTTTGATTCAGTTTCGAATCTGAGAATATATATTCTCCGACAATATTCCTCGGTAGAAACAAAGCAGTACCGCGGCGGTCTTGGATAGATTTCGGCCAAACAGTTTTTTTTTTTTCAAGATTAGGCCTTTTGTGTTTAGCTTGACGTGAAGATGATGACTTGGATACAAGAAAATTACAACGCAACCCAAGCAACAATGCAATCAAGTCACACAAGTCTAAAATCAACTAATAGCTTCGTTAGCAACAAGATTTACGTGTGAGACTAGGTAGCACTTTTAAGCAATGGACTTGATTTATATGCTATAGCTGAATATAAACCCTAGCACAATGAACCTATTGTCAAGTGTGTATAAAGATTTGATCTTGAAGAGTTATTAGAACAATAGTTGCAAAGGAACCAACTTTTGTGCGTACTGTCCAAGTTGATTAACAAAGCGTGACCTTCCTTGTGCTGCTTTGAATACAGCGGGTTGTTCAAATGCAGCCTTCTGTGTTGTTTTTTTTTTCCTTTTTGTGAGATGAATGTAATGTGAATCAAGTACAAAGAAAAAGAATCCAAGCAAAAAAAATGGAGTAACGTACGCGTGCATGGAAATGGAGGGAAACAGTAGGGTAAAATAACCAAAGATATGATTTTTTTTTTGTTAAAAAAGTGCTGCGTAGGAATTAAAAGACGTGGCTTTGTTTTTTTTTTGAATTTTGCACTGATTTGATTTTTTTTTTTTGAATGATTACGAAAAGATAGAAAAATTTCAGATTGAAAAAATAAAAAAAAAATGCAGGATAGTTGGTGGATTGAGTGACCTGCGGCTCTGATACCAAATTGATGCAAGCTGACACGGGTAGGATCCACTCTTCCACCTCCAACAACCTTTCCACAAGGGGTTAGGCACAAAGAAGTAAACTTCTCCTTGCTTCCGTTGTGTCAAAATCGCTGGCTTAAGCAATACCTTAGATTCAAGTGTGCGTTTGTAGGCAAACCTCCAATAGGCCCTCCTAGACGGTCACTTCAACCCTTGGCAATCACCCTCAATTTGCTCAAGATTGAGAGATATTAGCCTTGATTTTTAGTGCAAAATCAAGAAAACAAGGTTTCACTCTTTTGGGAGAGAAAACCAAAACTCAAATTGGATTGAATAAAAAAATGTCGTTGTTGATGTTTTTGTTGGCCAGCGGCCTTGCGCCTAAATAAAGGCTGAATTTTGTAGCAAAAACAATCAAAAAGGAAAGATAAACTCTATCCTAAAAATCTATCAAAAGTTTGAAATGAGATAAACTATAATGTCTCTAAAACTATCTAAAAAGTGACGTTCTTTTTGCCATTTGTTGTCCAGCCGATTCTTTCCCTTAATTTGATGACTTTGGGGATCAATTTTGATGTTTGGATAAGCTTGGAGATATCTTCAAAAGGGGGTTGAAACTTTATCTTGAATTATCTTGCAGTTGACTTCCAAAATTCCTTTGACTTATCTTTCAAAAATTCCTCATCTTTATCTTCCTTTTCCTTTAGCCGTATCACCTTCCACCGTCGTATTTAGCATTTTCCGCATTTTATTGATAATAGTGACACATTTTGTTCAGCGGCTGAAAGTACTCTAGAAAACATACTGCTCTAAGTGTATAGTTCCATTCCACTTCCTTTTTTCCCCTTTCCTCTTTTTCAAAATCTTTCCGCCTTCAAGAGCATTGTCCCAGTAGTCTTGTCTTGTGTCTTCTGGTCTTAGAAAATGGAAAGGCTGTAGCTTTATTGTTGTCATATTTCAGAATCACCATTTGAACAACCTGAAATTAGAGTAATAATAATTTTCAATTCTTTTCTACTCTGATAAAATGAATTTTATGTTGCTTAGGAAATTCTTCGTTGATATTGGTCTTCTTCTTCTTCTGTTTGCACCCACTTTAAAAATTAGAAGATGAACAATGTCATTATTGTTAATAGAAATTAACTTTAATTGTGGCTTAATCAACACTCTTTCAGTAGGTCTGTGTAAATCATTTCTCGTTGATGGTTTATTGCCTTGCTTAATTTCTTATTTAGTCACCTGTATTTATGTCAGGTTCTGGAAAATTTATCAGTTTCCATGGGGTGTTTTTCTCTGCCTCAATTTTCCATCCCCTCACTCAAAAATATTTTTACTTGTTCGTGCCTTTTTCTTATTTCTGTCAGCTTACACCAAGTAATATTTTCCCCATATTGATATGTAAAGAATGTAATTGCTTTCTGATTACAGGGATCTGGAATTATGTGGAACGCTTATAATTTTCCTGTATTTTTACTGTCAGAAGGCAACACTCCCACGCTGCAGGAGGTAGTTTACTTTCTCTTGTTGTGTCTTTCTTCCTATTGTGCCGCATGCGTTCCATCAATGTATATATCTTCTGAAGATAGGCTTAGTGTGTATGCTCACTTCTGCAGAAAAATATCACAGATTCTTGGCGAACTGTTTCCTTGTCTGATTGTGAGCTGGGTTTTGTGATTATTTTCAATTCAAACAATCAGAATATATAGGATGAATCAGTAACAAAGAAAGGAAGAAAATTATGCCGTATGTGCTTTTGCCATCTTCATTAGATGCTAAACTGCAGGTACACGATGGAGGCTTTATTGTTGGCGGTCTGTCGTATGTCATAAGAGATCAATAAGAAGACCGCATGTTGTAAAAAAAGGTTTTAAATTTTAGCCATGGATCATTGTAGTTTCATGGTGGAGGAGCTCTATCTGTGGTACTTGTATATTATATCTGTCTTGTAGCTGATTTTATGAAGTTTAATTAGGTCAGCTAAATGCTAGATAAGGTGAGAAATACACTCATGATATCGTGTATCTTGGATGAACAACCTTCATTCTATAACGGTTTGGAAATACATAGAATATACACATTGTATACAATAAATACGCACTTTCATATAGCAGAATACACATGTAAATACATATATACATATATACTATAGGTTTACACATGAGTATAGAGTTAGAATAATATTAGATATCACTGTTTTAGTGATAATATCCAATTGTAGCCGTTGGCAGTGGCCCAGGAAGTGCAATTGGGCACAAATTCTAGCCGTTAGAGGCTAATGTATTGTCCCCTTATATAAGGAGTCTCATTTGTGCATTCAAACTAAGTATAAAATATAATCTTTTAGCCTCTACCTCTTTCTGTATGGTAGCAGAGCATTGAACACAATAAAGCCTCATAAGGGAGTGAGAAGTAGCTAGTGATAGCAAGAAGCAATGCAGAAACAGAATTCACAGCATTGACACTTGGGCTTTGTGAAGGATTATGGCTGAAGAAAGTATTGGAAGAACTAGGTCAGATAGTTTCATTCACAATCAAAATTTAATGTGGTAATGTCTTTGCAATCTATAGTTTTCATTTTTAATGGAGTCAATGACACATTCTTCTTTGACTTTGAAATACGATGGAATAAAGAAAAATGACTCACTAAATTGTCTTTGCTTCTTGTATTGTGAAGTAGCAGTCGATCGACACAATACTCAAAGCAATTTTCATTATGTGTCATCCGTAAACAACCTCTTTGTATTTTCAACACATGAGTAAGGTAAAAACAGAAAAAAAACACACGAGTAAGGTTGGATACATGCGACCCTCTTATCCCGCCATAAGCGGGAGACTCTGAGGCAGTAGGGTAATGTTGTTGTTGTTGTAATGTCTCTGCAAATGACTGAGAATCCGATCCAGCATTATAAGTCCAAACATGTTAGGATAGATAGACATTTCACTATGGAGAAGATAGAAACTGATATTATCAATATAGAACATATTTCCTCAAGCAATCACATAGCAGGCATCTTCACCAAACCAATGTCTACAAGAGTATTCCAGACATTAGTAGTCAAGATTGGCTATATAAACATATACATCAATCTTGAGGGAGAGTATAGAAATACATAGAATGATACACACTGTATGCAATAAAAACACACTTTATGTAGCATACTACACATGTAAATACACGAATACACATATACTATAGGTTTATACATAAGTATAGAGTTAAAATAATATTAGATATCGTTGTTCTAATGATACGGCTCTAATATAGCCGTCGGCAGTGACACAGAAAGTGCAACTGGGCACAGATTCAAGCCGTTAGAGGCTAATGCATTCAAGCTAAGTCTGAGATATAATCTTTCAGCCTCCAACTCTTTCTACACATTATACACTATGGAAGCGAATAGACTAGGCAGTCTTGTGTATACTGGAGACATTGCAGAGACCAAGGTTGGTCTATGCAAGTATAAAATCTCTTTTGGTGAAGAAGTTTTGGAACTTTTCAATGCGTTTTCGTGTCTGTATATGCTCATGCTTGTGCCTTTCATCCTTCTGCAGCTTGTAAAATTGATTTACTTATATTGTATGCAGATTGCAACTAAGAATGAAAAGAGCAAGAAATCATATAAGTCAATTGTAGCTGAATTTGATCTGGTCATGCAGGTAATTGATTGCAGGTGGTATCTTGGTGTGGTAGCAAGGTTGTTGTGAGACTTTAGAATATTCTGGCCAAATATGTTAGTTTTCTTCTCACGATCAAAATTTTTCTGTTCTTTTGGCAACATAAGCAGACTACAAAATCTAGAACTCATGACTCAGAATCTTGTTTGAGAGAAGGAGCATGTCTTCCCCTTGGCGGATACAGGTGCATTTTCTTGCGAATGTCATATTCTGTGACTATGGGTAAATTAATTATGTAAAAATGTACTCTGCTACGTTAATTCATTAGAGCTGTTATTAAGGTCTATGCGGTTGATAAGCTTAGTTATGTATTCAGTGAACTTAATAATGTCTGGGTTGGGATACTTTTTCCCCCGAAATTGATTTATATCTCCAAGCATTAGTGTTTGATTAGAGATTGGAACTAAAAAGTCGTCGCAGTCCTGATTACAGATTGAAAGAACATTTAGTGGTTGCTATTCCATAGTGTTTGATTCACTGTTTCATTTACCAGTACAATTCAGTTAAAAGGGGTGGTCCTTTTGGCTGTACCTAGATCTCCAAATTGCTATATTCTCTCATCCAGTGTCTGATTTTTGTCCTTTGGACCTGAAAATAGGTATATCTGTTTCCCGTCTAATAATTTGCCCTTGCATCGAAATAGCCAAGTGTGGAGTGTAGAAATATACATTGTAAACTACACAAAATACACCGTATATACCCATGTACACATACAGAAAAATACTTAGCTTATACACACATACATACATAGTAGAAATACACTTGTAAACACCCTACACGCTCAGTCAAGTCATTGGTTTAGTGACTAAAGCAATATAGCTATTGGAATCCAAATAGAGCCGTTAGCTTACTAGCTGTTGGCAAATTGAAGCTATCTGCCTCATCTCTCTAAGACTTTACTCTTGTACATTTAAGAACTTAACTTGATGAATAATATATTCACCGTTCTTTATATGGGGCTTGCTATTAGCCTTTCATCTGAATGATTTGTCTGGCCTACTGAAACTGAAAGCCTATCATTTGGCATCTCTTCATTGATTCTTCATATTAAGGAACTATATGATGACCTCCCTTTGTTTGATATTCCCTCGATCCAATATACATTGCAGATTCCTGTTTAGGTTAGGTTTTCAAACAAATGCAAGTTCTGTCCCTGACTGTTGGAACCTTTGAAGACCATGTTGGTTGCCAAAACCATGTGTCTTTCTTGGTGCTTGTTCGGTTGTCTTTTTTAAAATGATAGTGAGTTGTTGCTAACTTTGTGATTGTCCTTGGTAATTTGTCTGATGTGTGCTTGAACGAGTTGCAATTGAATTGTGGGAAGGAAGCGAGAAACTCCAAATTGTACATGCCGTTGTTGTTTGCGGGAAAGTTGTAAGGATGAGTAATGTTACTATTTCCAATTAACGTGTCATCTATTTGAAGGGCAGTGTTTGGTCCGCGCTTCCTCCCATAGACGTTTCCTCTTCCAAGAAGTCGAAGCCCATCATATTGGTGGTTGCATCTATGGATACTTCATCTTTTTTCCGGGACAAAAGCCTTGGTGCAGATTCCCCTATATCAGTCAGTTGCAGTCTCTTGCTTATGATATCTACACTAAGATTTACTGATGTTGTGTCAATCCTTAAGGAAAGGAGAAAAATATAGAAAAGATTTCTCTTGTGTCTTTATCCCTTAAATACTGAAAGCTTCATAAATCATTTGAAACATCTACTCCAGGGATTGATCACCTTGCTGGCTGCTGTTGATGCTCTATCACATATGGATAATCTTGATGGTCTCAGTAAACAGGTGATTACTTTATTGTTCCTCAAGGATGTATGATTGGCGGAACATGTCATATATGGACATTTGACTATTATTTTCTATCACAGCTTGTCTTTGCAGTTTTCACTGGAGAAGCCTGGGGTTTCCTAGGTAGCCGAAGATTTCTTTTTGAGCTTGATCAACATTCAGATGCTATTGCTGGCCTCAATTTCTCACAGATAGAACAAGTACCAAAACTTACTACTTTCTAAATCTTCTTTGACATATCTTGCCTCTTAAAAAATGGGTTCTTCTCCGGGATTCATGTTCAAAGCAAGTTGAATGTTTTCATGGTATTCCACCTTCTTCGTCCTAATTTTCACATGTATGGGGACAGCTGTGCATGTCAAGCTTTTACTTTCGTAGTTTGGCGATGAAAATTGATATTGCGTATCAAGGAGTATTTTAGCTGTTGATATCTTGATATTGAAGTGATGGGATAACCTGGCTTATGCAGGTTATTGAAATTGGATCTGTTGGAAAGACCTTTAACCAGGAGTTCAAGAGGATTTTTGCTCACACAACAGGGGTGAGATTCTTCTGCTTCTCCACCTACGTATCCCTTTTCTCTGCAATTTTCTGAACTTTGCTGTTATAATTTTCATGGAGATTTTGTTTGAATTATTTGTCTAATTTCTCTTTAGATTACTGTTGAAACAACAACTATCTGCATAAGCATTTTTATTGGATATGTATGTTGTTCTTGTGGGCAACAATGGTTGCTCATATAATCATCATCATCCGCACCCAGTATATCCTAACGACAACAAAAGCTATCATTAGGGTCTGGGGAGGGTAAGTGGTAGGCTGACAATATCTCTGTCCCAAGGGACAGAGAGTCTGCTTCCAGTGAGACCCCCGGCTCTATATGTACCTGCATAAATGACATAATAATATAGATATGATGTGCTAGTGTGTTAGTGAGGGGATTCAGGAAATACACTGAAATATTGTGTTTGGTAGATGAAATCCCAAGTAATTTCTTTTAAAATTTGGAGTTTTAGTTCCTTCGTTTTATTTTATTATAAGCCTGGTTGAAAAGAACTCTTTCTGTGGTAATAAAACTGGAAATACTTCCTTTTTCTCAAAGGTTATGCTCACACAAGGTCTTTGCCGTGCTTTTTCTCGTAGTAACTGGAGCCGTAATGTGAGACTCAGAATTTCAACCACTTTTTTGGGGTTAGAGAAAGAAGAAATATAGATGATTGTTTGATTGGCTGAATTTTTTTTTTCTTTTTTTCTCCATTGCAAATGCCTATTTTCACTTTGTAGCTCCAGGGTGATGCTCTTACGTTTTATCCACTGAAGCAGCACTGTGTGTGTTCATTTTTCTGTGCTTTAGAATTATCCCTTCGCAGGTTACATCTGTCACAAATGAGACTATGAAAGCATTACAAACTGCTCAGGATTCTCTTGAGGGTGAGAGTATTAAGGTCTCAATGGCTCGCAATTCAAATCCAGGGATACCTCCATCATCTCTGATGACCTTCTTGAGGAAGGTTGGTGTCTGGTCATTCCAGTCGCATTGTGCTATGTTTCTGGAAATATGGTTATTTCCCTAACAAACAGACATTAATAGGCCTCATGATATTGTATCATTTTTGGTTGTTCCTCCTCTTTCCCGGGTCTTTTCTTTTTCTTCATTGTTGTTCCCTGAAAAGTTTTCTAGTTGTGCTCTTTTTTTTCCGCTTGTTTCCTTGGAATCATATATCTTTTCATTAAAGAGGAATAGCATGAAAACTGTATTTACGCGGCGCCTCTCAAACTTTGTGAAATCTATAGAAGTGAAGGATACATCCTTGATTACGCAACTGAAACAAAGATATTACGATATAGGCTACTATCTCCCATTTTTTCCTTGTTTTCCTAGTTCCTTTTCATTTATTTACGTATAATCAGATATCATTCAGCTAGCGGTGATCACTTTGAGGGTTCAGCTTGTTGGCCTTTGCTAAATCTGGTATCTTTCTCTCTTTAAAGGCGATAAATGCCATGACTGTAAGTCAAAACCATGTAAGCTCTCTTTGGAACAGTACTCCAGTCAGAATTGGTAGCCCAATCCAGTATATTGCTTCAAGGAGAAATCTTCCTCTCCTCCATGCTCTGTACAGTTAATATAGGAATAAGACATTTTGATGCTGAAATCCTAAAAAGAGCATCCTGCACTAATAATTTTATGTGGATAAGTCTAATGTAGCTTTTTTCTGTAACAGAATGCACAAATTTCAGGGGTGGTGTTGGAAGATTTTGATTCTGCCTTTACTAACAAGTTTTACCATAGTCATCTAGACGGTTTATGTGAGTACTTCTAGCTCTTGGACTGCTTAAATTACCTACTTGTATGTACTGTTTTTTTGTTTTAAAGATTGATAACTCACTTAGCTGACATGTTGCTTTCGTGCAGCTAACATAAATGCTACAGCAGTAGTTGCAGCTTCTTCCCTCGTTGCCCGAACCTTGTACATTCTTGCCAATATTATGAACACAAAGGCACCCTCGTTAACATCCATTCACGCAAACGCCTCTCTAGTTGAAGACCTTCTTGGTTGCCTATTAAACTGTGTTCCCGGCTTGTCATGTGATCTACTGAAGCAATATATTTCTCCCTCTTCTACGTGCCCGAGCAATTATGTTGGTGTCATCTTAGGGGAACCGTCGTCTTCACTTTATCCTGATTATGTGGGAGATGTATCTAGATTTGTGTGGAACTACCTGGCAGATAAGACATCTATCCCATCAAGAAATAAAAGCTCTTCTTGCCCTAAAGACTGCAAAGCAGCCGGTGAAGTCTGCATTCGGGGGGAGACTGATGGCAAGGGTATTTGTGTCGTCTCCTCAACCAGGTATTTTCATTCTTGAATAATTTTTATCCTGTAATTTCACTGTGGTCCAGAAGTAACTATAAAATGTCTTTTTACAAACTTCATATATAGGTCTTATGGGCAAATTTACAAAGATTTAACACCATGAATAGGTGGTAGCAAGCTAACAAGTGATTTAGACTTCTCAAAATACAGAATGGTCAAGTTCTCTTACAAATCATAACCCCATTAAACTATGTTATGAAACTTCACCAACATCAACAACATTACCCAATTACCTTAGAGGCTCCCGCCTATGGCGGGGTATGGAGGGGTCGGATGTACGCAACCATACCCATACGTTAGAAACACATGGAGGTTGTGTTTCACCAACATCAAAATGCAAAAATCCCCAGAACTAATACAAGGTAAGGGCACTAGATCCATCGCTGGAACTACCAAAATATGACTAGCCTGAATGGCCCTTTGTTTACAGCAATTAAACCCAAGAAATTGAAGACCGAATGGACCCCTTTGCTTCAGAAGGCAGCATAGACACACCAGAGTTGTAATGCAGGCAGGACTAAAATCGAAACGCTCAGTGGAGTCTTTCTAACAATGGTACATATGAGAGGGAATAGGAGAAGAGAGAAGGTACCTAGAGCAGCAGCGGAATAAAGCAACCAACAGCATCACGACATTGAAGAAGCATGAGAGAGAGGAGAGAGTGCAACCATTTCAACCATCCAAACACCAATGACTAAGGACATAAGAAAGTGGACAAACTTGGTTTATTCCAATAGCAATAGACTTCACCTTACCCCATCATACCATTCCATCCATTCCGTCCATTCAAAGTCTGAGTTGGGCACCCAAAAATTTTTCCAGGAGCATTTTAGCTAGGGATACCAGACTTTAGCATAATGCAGTACAAACTCTTCAAAGCCCATACATTATGCCAAAGAACTCCGATCCCCAACCACAACTTAGTATTTTTCATATATCACCATAGACCAACAACAATGTAAGAACCTATATAGGTCTATGAACATTGACCTGATCTATTGAAGATTCGCATTGAAATACCCAAATTTAGGGTGAGTTTCCCATGTATCTATTACGCTTGTAGTCACTCCAAGAATCCCGTTGTTGTTAATGTTTTGCCATATGTCCTTTTGCACAGCTTCATGTGCTTTCCCAATTTGTTGGTAAAGTCTATAGTTCCTCACCTTCCAAATGCGGCAAACCACGGCTGAAAATGCGAAATACACAATTTCCTTTTGCAATTTGGTTGTCCAAGTATTGTTACTTTTTACCAGTTTTTTTACCAGTTTAGAATATTCTGCCAGTCATTTATCCTGTTGTTGCAATTCAATCTCTTCAACACAACATCTCAAACCTTTGCTGAATATGGGCATAGGATGAAAAGGTGATCATGGTCCTTCGTAAACCTGTCCAGACAAGACACATATGTTAGTTTGCACTAGGCCCCAACTGAGGAGTTTGTCTCGTGTATTCATTCTCTTTCAACATGCAAGCCTTAAAATGATTGCATAGCATGGAAGAAAATGATTACACCATATAATTCTCTCCCATTCAACAATAGGTAAAAGGGTTTGAAGAGCCTTACTGGCTTTCTTCACTGAGAAAGTGTTTTATATCTATATTAACCATATATGTTAATGTGTAAAGATTGTAAATTGGCTTATTGGTCTTATTAATGAAAATTTTACTTACAAAAAAAGTGTTCTCTGGTTTCCAGAACCAGGAGTCTGCTCCTCCTGCAATGCTTATGCTCCTGCAGGCATTGTTGAATTGTATGACTTGGTCATCTCAGCATCATTCATATGAAATCCTCCAAACACTACCGTCTAGCACATTAGCAACTTTGGCTATCTTTCCTGATGTTTAGCACATTAGCAACTTTGGCTATCTTTCCTGATGTTTAGTTTCTTTTTGAGCTGTGGGTAGTTCTGAGTTAAGGTGCCCTAAGGGTGCCAAGGTCATTCCAAAGGGTGTTCTGGCCGTTCCCTATTCTACCTATACAATGCGCATATTTGGTCTCTGATCTAGAGAGTTTTCTTCCGAAACTAGACGTAAAATGTCATATCAGCAGTGTGGTTGATGCTTAAGAGCAAAGGGTATGAGCCCTTGTATCTTTTATTGATTTAGGAATAACTACCTCCTCCTGGGCCATTCTAACACATGCGATTCTTATTTGTTGCTTTTCGGTTCGGTTGCTATCGGTAACCGGTTGCTAAGATAATACGTGATATGTTTCTTCCTCAGATACGTGCCAGCTTATTCAACAAGACTGAAATTTGAGGCAGATTCTTGGAGTGTGTTGCCCTACAATGCATCCGATGTCCTAGGGGAGGCTGACCCCGTATGGACAGAGAGCAACTGGGACGTGATACAGCTTCGCGTTTACACTGTGCAGGATTCTTCTTTTGACTATTTGGTTCTGTTTTTGGGGATCTCGGTCACAGTTTTGGCATACCTGACAATATTGATCATCAAAACCTTCATTAGGAAGGCCCTGAAACGGGACTGACATAATACTGTGGTCTAGCATTTATTCTTCTCATCTGTTGTGATGATGATATGGTTCGAATTGCTCAGAGAGATTGACATCTTTTTATGCTCAGAAATTGTAATTGTTAATGCAACGATGTATGTAGCAATTTTTTTAGCTGCATCCTATTTGATCTCCCTTCTTTTCAACAAATTTTTTATATTTAAGATGTTATGAACAGAGTCTTGTCTTGGATCTTTTCCTCTGCAGATATATTTAGTAGTAATAATAATAATAATAATAATAATAATAATAATAATAATAATAATAATAATAATAATAATAAAGCAGCAGTTTTTTCAATTCACCTTGGAACAACCAGTAAGATTTCTGCTTTGTGGCCTTGATGGGTTTAAGCTGCAGAAACAGCCTCTTATACAAAGTGTAAGGTAAAGCTGCGTATATCAAATCGCGAAGCGATCTAACTCCTTTCTAGACCTTGTGCAAATGCAAAAGCCTAATACACCGGAACGTATTTACTATTAAATCATGTCACATGTGTTTATAAACCGCTGCTTTACATTAGTGGTTACACGCAATAGGGTGTGTAGACGCGTTACACAATGAGTGAGGAGATTTTTGACCAATAACCCGGAAGCGTCGCACTTGAACTAAAAATTTTGCAAATCGTAGCAGCAGCCAGTTCTGAATTTACATAATTACCCATCCGGCTTGTGACCTGGGATTCACTCTACTTCAGTACAACCTTTTTCTACTTCATTACCTCAACAATGAGTAATGTGCAGTCATCTCAGTTTGCAATCAGGCTCCACCAGCAGTCGAAAGACAGCAAGCTTGATTTGCACCGCAATCTTAGCTAAAAATTCCTATATTGCACCATAGTCTTCTAAACTTATGCTGCAACTTATCTAACTACTCTAATATGGTAACAAGATCCTATATAAAACCTGCTTAGTCGCTGGAGACAATTTCGCAGATATGCTTGAAATGTACACACACATGTGAAGTTACATATCCCCAACAATGTGCACAGCTGGCAAGCTAACATAGAGGATATGCAAGGAAATGTACCAACAAAAACATGAGGCAGCTTTAGAGGAACACATGCACGCTCGCGTAAGTGCATGTATAAATAAATATATGTGTGTGTGTATACTTTCTCCGTTCTAAAAAAATGATCATCTTTCTATTTTAGAGTGTACAAAATAAGTTTCTTAAGGCCATTGCGGATAATTCAAAGACTGCTCCTGTGTCCACTTCCCACACATCTCTCTAAATGTGGCTACCTCAATATTCTCGATCCTCAAGTCATCCGGAGTAATATTTCGATATAACAAGAGATCAGACAATGGCATCAACCTTGAGTCTTAGCATTGCTGTTGCATCAAAAACACAGGATGCGGAAAAAGCCAGTTGTGCGTGATCTCTCAGCTGTTGCGACTTACAAATATTTTCGGGTGCCTCTAGTATTCACCCACATTGTTTTCAATTTTGGTTGTTCTCTTCAGCTCTGATATTTAGAATCCAAGAAACCTTCTTGATTCCACCACATAAATTTATCTGCTTCTGGGAATTCCTGCAAGAGCCAAATGATACAAGGGTGCAATAAACCTTTTAAAATAACACTTATCTTTCTTCAAAGGCTATTCTACTTCTGAATGCCGGACTAGGCTGGTGATTCGCAAAGAAAAGTTGATGATTTTAGCAGGAAATATTCATACCACTGGTCGATGTTTTGCATCTGTATCCAATTCACGCATCTCCCTTGTGGTTAACTCAACACTCTCAATTGTCACATGACATTTAAAGTGAACAAAGCACAAATTGAACCTCGAGTCTCAGCCATTCTGTTGCATCCAAGCTAGAGAAAAGAGCACCTTATATGATCTCTCAACAGTTCCAAGTTGCTATTCCACTTAGGCTATCTACGTGTTCTACCGTAGTGCCCTGCCAAATTCCCCAAAAAATGAGAGATAAGTTTCCTTGATACAAATTTTCATTCAATCAAGCATTTTAACTTCATCAAGGAACCAAACCCACGATACGTACCAAAGTGATTCATTTTTTCACAAAGAGTGGAATGGCACTAAAGTTTCTACGATCCCTGTCCCATGATAGGAATCAGCAGAAATTCAAGCAAGTCCCCTCTAACGGAATTCTTTGATCCATAAAATGGATAGATAACATAACCACCATGAAATGAGTCCACCCTTTTTTGAACTAAAGAGCTAGGTTAAAGAGCTGTGATGAGAATCTACCACCATAGCAGCTCACCTTCTAAAATCATGACCGAGCCACTAGGGAATGTAGGTGATAGAACAATTTTCTGCACTGCCTCTTGAAATCCAACCCCCGTATCTACAGCCCACGTTTAATCCAATGTGAGACCATATAAAAGGTGTACCTACGATTGGAACGTGTCATCTTCTATGCTGAAATCTTGAGGTCTTACCTAAACTGCCAATTAGGGAAGTATAAGAACCATAGTCAAGCACTAGCCCTTTCTCACGACGTAGCTTGTCCAGATCCTCTGTGTTTGCATAGTTGCAATGGCCTTCAAGTAGAATGTTAAACGTGATGTCGTCAGGAGCAACCCCTAAACTAAGCATTGCATGTAACAACATATCAGCATTCTTCATCTGTCCATGCTTACAAAAACCATTCATGAGGACATTGTACGTTATGACAGTAGGAGCATGCCCGTCTTTCTTTATCTTCTCAAGCAACTTAAATCCCTTTTTGACCTCTCCCTTCTTACAGAACCCATCAATGACCATAGTATAAGTACCACAATCAGGTTTCAGACCTAAAACTGACATTTCCTTCAAAAAGGATTCTGCTTCAAGAACACGCCCTTGCTTACAAAGCCCTGAGATAAGGGCTGTATAGGCCACGTTATCAAGTTCAATAGCTTCTCTAGCCATGTCTTTTCTAAATTGTAATGCTGAATCTAGGTCTCCGTCCTTGCAAAATCCATCTATAAGACTGGTATACGTGATTCTATCAGGATTTAGGCCTTTCGCGTTCATCTCAGCAACAAGACTCCTAGCTTGTCTCAGATCACCCGCCTTGCAAAGCCCATCAACCAATGCATTAAAAGTGATCAAGTCAGGTTTGATACCTAGGCTCAACATTTTGTGGTAGATTTTAATCCCTGATTCAATTCTCCCACACTTGCAATAGCCGTTGATCAGAGAAGTAAATGTAACATCATTCGGAACCAAGCCATTGCTCGTCATCTCGTTAATCAGTTCACAAGCCCTGTCCATTTCACCCACGATGCACAATCCGTTGATCAAAACACTGTAAGTATAAACATCAGGCAGAAGTCCAGACTCCTCCATTCCACTTTTCAACCTAAAGCCCTCCGTTACATCACCCAATCTGCAGTACCCATTGATCAGAGTGTTAAAACTAACAACACTAGGCTTAAAACCCCTTCTAGCAATTTCATCAAAAATCGCATGGGCGTTCTTCATTTCACCTTCTTTACACAGTTTATTCATCAATTTATTGAAACAAAACAAGTCCGCAGGAAACCCACGTTCCAAAACCACCTTATAAAATCTCCAAGCCGCAATTCCAGACTTACATTTAATAAAATATTCAAGAATCCTCAAACACCCTTGAAAGGGAAGATGAAACCTATGATCTCTAATCAATTCATAGCATTTAATTGCATCCTCATGGAATCCTAAACCCAAGTAGGAATTAATAAGACCACAAAATATTGCATCAAGGTTCGATCTTTGATTACCTTTAGTCTTAACAATAGTTGCAAACACCGAAGAAGCCGAACCTTTCCCTTTTCTAGAAACAACCGTATTGAGAAGATCTTGAACGGGTGGGATCATCTTGTGGGTGCAGAGGAAGTGGGCCATGGTGCAGTAGGTGTCGAGTGTGTGACGGTAACTGGTGCGGAGAGAGTGAGAAAAAGAAAGCCATGTGAAAAAAGAGAAAATTGATTGAGGTGGGAGAAAACAAGGGTTGAGGTTTATGAGGTTTATAATGTGGTGAGGTTTTAGAGAAGGTAGGAGGGTTTTGAGAGAGGTTTCGAGGGGTTTTGTTGAGGAGGTTTTGATTGCGTCGGAAATGGTTGTGAGAATTGAGTCGGCCGGGGGCAGGAGTTGGAGATGAGCAGGCGGTGGTTTGTACCAAGGGGTGGAGGTGGCGGTTTTGCCGGCGGCGGAAAGATGGTCGACCGGCGATGATGGGATGATGGAGTGAGAGTTGCTAGCTATCCGTCGGGAGGTTGCCATCTGGGAGGGGGGAAAAGAAAAATAAAAATCTGAGATAACTAATTTAGCAACCGATATCCAATTTAATTTAAGTTCAACAGCTTTTTATATTTGTTTGAATTGGATTGAATTGAAATTAGACTTGTGATATAAGACGCTAGATTACTCAATTAAGAAATTAACAATTTATTAGACCATTTAATATATAAGAAAGTAAGATGAAGAAATTAATGATTACTTTATTTACAAATTACATATTAGTTTATTGATGACTTCTCCAATTATTAAAACAGTGATCTGACATGGTGATTTGTATGATCGAATAACTAAACTGATTAAAACATATGACAAATATATTTGGCGAGACATTATCGTCCTATTCCATGTTAGACGTGAGACTTAAGCAACGTTGGACTAAAAGATGTGCGACATTATTATCATGGTATACATGAGCAAAATATACATTCAAGAAACATGAGGCTATCGCTTTAATCTGCGCTCCAAGACTGAAGTTTTTGCATATGTACTTGAATCATATATGAAAAGAAGAGACAAAGGATAAATCAAGAGCAAGGAACATCCCTCATTTATCATTATTGCAAGAACAATAGAAATGCAACGCCAAACCCTAGGAAATCGAACACATAGTTTCCATCTAGAGCGCAACAAATGTACATATATAGCGAGAGAGAAACCAAAGGACAATACACTACTTGAGCACAACATGAAGGATTGCTATAAAATGGAACATTCTTTCCAAAACAGATACATTAGTCAATGTATAAGAGTGACGAATTTCCGAATGCCAATGTGGTCTGATCAAATGTTGCAGCGGTTGAAACTTTCTCATGGTTTCCAAAGGATGGGGCTGTCAGCAATCATCGAGGTGACAACGTATGGATCCATGTCTGAAGCAGGACGCCTGTCCTCACAGTAACCCTTTCCTTCCTTCTCTGTGTCTCGCCCCACGCAAATAGAGGCACCACGGTTTGCAACTGAGATCGAGGGATCAGTTGCCGGTCTTATATAAACTGATGAACCCAGAAACTAACTGCCAAATACGACAATTATTTTTACGTCAGTCAGCAACGGTCAACGTTGATCGGTTCCACTGTTGGTCGCAGCTCAGTTCAGCCCTGCTGTCCAGTTCCACTCCGTCTTGTGAACTAGCATGGCTCTGCTTATAAAAGAAACTTCCTCGATATACCTTGGCCAGTTCATCCTGGCCAACCGAGTGCTGCTTAGGAAGCCAACCTCCCCGGGAGCCCAGTTCAGTTTAGTGCAGGCCATGACCATAAAGGGCCACGCAATTCAGCTCAGCTAGAGGAACAAAGGCGACGCTCTTCATTTCAGCGCATCCAAAGGATGTGTCCAGACCAAATCTAACCTCAGATCAGCCTGACAAGGGCGCCTGGGCCAGCATCTTTCAGATCAGCTCGCCCATATCATCTTGGCATACCTCTTTTGACCAACTTCAGACGTGCTGCTCCCACCTCGGTTTCCTAGCTGAACTGCCCAGGCAGCACCTCAGCTTGGCCACAGCGTGTTTAGACAGACTCTTGCCACCCAGCAACCTTGGCGTCATAGCGCGACATATGGCCATATATGGCCACCATGCAAACGAGAACTGCAAGCAGTGCAACCATCAGTCACCACGTGGTAGCCATGCAAGCAAAAGCTACAAGCAAGGCAGCCATGCGTCACCATCATATTGCTCCTTGCCATGCAACCTTCTACCTCAATGCCTATAAAGAAGTGCTTCCTCCGCTGAAGCCGCATTAAGTTCATTTTATGCTCAATTAAGCCAAATCTGAGCTCTCCCAACTAAAACAATCACTCTCTCCCAAAAGAGAGCACTTTCCAGGTTGCTTCAACCTATACTTCCAGTATAAATTCATACAAATATGCTCATAACTAACTTGAGCGTTGAAGGGTTTTCCTCATGGCTTTAGCCTCTAATGCTATCCTTCCCTCGTAGGTTACAGAAAAGACCTTAACGATGTGCTAATGACGTTATCTCCGGATCACTTCTGATCCACCTAGTAAGGATCCAGCCTCATCATAAACCCATAGGTAGAGTTCAATAGAAGCAGTCGAGTGAATGCCAACACATTCTATAACATATCTCCTCCTTTTCCTAGTTAGCTAACGACAACGAGGAATGTTTATTCATCATGATTGTGTACATGCCTAGCTTGTTTACTCAATGTATTTATTGAAGATTATCATCAAGAAATTTGGGGATGTGGATATATAGATATGCTGTCTTTTCTAGGGATGCAGTTTGGTAAAATTGGAAATATGATATGGGCCTTTGACTTGTTATGTCATCACTACTGGATAATCTAAACCCTGTTTGGAAAACAATGAGATTTATGATACTGAACGTTTTGATGTTGGATTGTACAGTATTCAAACTATAACTGAGGAGTGGTGGGAAAGAGATATACAGGAAGATGAATATTGTCACACTACAACAACAACAATCATATTCAGCATATTCCAACGACAGCACAAGCTATCGCTAGGGCTTGAAGAGAGTGAGAGGCATACAAACAATATCTCCATCGCAAACGATAGAAAGTTTGCTTCCAGTGAGACCCTTTGCTCTATATGTACATACACAGATATCATAATAATAAGAATATGTACTATTGAAGAGATTTTATTAAATATACAGAGCAGTATTCCGATATTAAAATAGACATAACAGTGGATATGCACAAATAGTGGAAAGAAAAAGACCGAAACAAAATTGTGTCAACCTAAAGTGTCTTTTCAAAAATTAATTAGGGGTAGTATAATTCTTTCATCAATTTTATTAATTTTAACAAAAAAAATAATTTTTTACCTTTTTCAAACATCAACGGAGTCAAAAGTGTATCTCTAAACAGGGGGTTTTAACGATTACCCCAAACATTAAGAGGTAAAGATAATTATCCCTTATAATAAGGACCGAAATTGCTTTCAGCCTAATATGTTTTTGAAATTGCTTGTATTATCTTTTTTTTTTTCGTTTTTTGAAAAAGACAATCTTACGTTCTTACAACCGAAATCTTAGTAATATTTCAAAACTCTTTCTCACTTGTCAAGTTATTTGAACACCACGATCTTGGTTATAATTTCGAAAAAAAAAAAAAAGGTTAGTCAAGTCATTTGAACATCTGGTTCCTAATGAAAAATCATCTTTCTTCTTTACAACTGATATCCTAGTTATATTGTCAAAAATCTATACAAATGTCAAATTATTTGATCTTACTTTTACTTAATGTAAAATACTTTTATATTTTCACATGAAAAATATTTTTAAAAACTTTATCTGACATTAAGTAAAAGTAAGAAAACTTAGAATAATAGATTTCATGAAAAAGAGGGGAAAATCATGGAATAACATCGAAAAGGCGGAGAGAAAGGGGAAAAAAGGATAGAAAGACAAAATAAAACAGGAAGATTCCTTAATAGATAAACGAACCCATGTCTTCGTATTTGATTCTATATAAAGTATTGGTAAACTTTATTGTGGTTAATCAAATAACTAATAGGTATGTATAAATCTATAAGATAAAAGAATAATTGATATGTGACAATAATAAAGATACTAAATAAGAGATATGTTTTAAATTATTATGTTCCACGTTGAATAATTAATATGATTTACTAGAGTATTATTCAATGACTAATGAGATTAGTTGAGTTTCTAAAACACGTTTAATGTATATTGAAATTCTTGGTTCCTAATCGATATACACTACCAAGAAGTTGGTGTTTGTATACAATTAGGGAATAAATACATAAACCTTTAAAGAATACCATAAGTCGGTTATACTTTCCTTATAAGAAAGTCGGTTATGTATTAAACTCTATACCTATAAATAGGCGCCCATCGCCACATTCTATAATTTGAGCTACTTGGGGGGACAATCTATATGCTTTGTTCTCTGTTTTGCAGACAAACCAACTCTGTTTTATAGATTAGATCAATGGATCTGCAAATGGCAGAACGGCACGATGATGACGAAGCGCCCTGGGGATATCGGTTTGCACCAACCGATCAAGAAATCATGATCTATTTGATTAGTTTAGCCACACAACGGCCATTGCCTTCTAACGCCGTTGTGGAGAGGAATATATACGAATCGGAACCTTGGAGAATCTTCAGCGATCAGGATAAATGGGTATCCTTAAAGAAAGAAAATTCAAAGAATAAATACATGTACGTGTACACCCGTGTTAGTTATGTAAATGATATTGTCAGAAAGAATATATCAAGAAAAGCCGGTCAGGGTTTATGGTCAGGGAAATCAAAAGTGAAATATATCACTGATGATTCTGGGAGTGTGATTGGATACATGAGGTCGTTGACGTATAAGGCGGATGGGATTAATGAGGATAACAGGAAAATCTTGAATACCAAAAAATATGGGCACTGGATTATGCATGAATATACAGTCGCGGAAAAGATTCTTCCTGAAAGGTTTAGGCCGTGCAATTTCGTGATTTGTAAGGTTACTAAACAGGAAACAGAGTCAGACGACGAGGTTGTTTCTTCTCAACGACATGCTTCTGATTATCATCTTGATAACAATAAGAGGATGAAACGCGAAATTGATGGTAATTGCAACAATTCACAGCAGCAGAAGTTGAAGGGGCCTCAGATGGAAGGGTTTCAACAACTCGGAAGCACAAGCCAAACAGTTCAAATGCCCAACAGTTCATATGCTTATCATCCCGGGTATCCTGTCATGCAACAAAACCTTGAAGCAAGTAATTCCCAATTTGTTGGTAATATTTCCCCACAATTTCGGCCACCACTCCCACCTCCTGTTGCTGGACCTGATGCTTGGCTCGATGGCTTCCTTGCTAATGGTGGAACAAATATAGGAGCGTTTCCGTATCCAATTCAGTCCGTGCCAGACGAATACATCCATAATAATCAAGCACTTGAAGAGAATTTCAGTGTTGGAGTAGCGACAAGTTACAGAGCTTTGACGCCTGATAATGTGGTACCTGATGGCATTGGTTGTGATTTCGATCCATCCATATTGCATGGCAATTCTAAAATTGCAGAAAGTTCCGGCGCTTTTTCGTCCGAAAGCATTGGTGGATCAGGCCAAACAGGACATGATTTGCAGACTCCTGTTTCAGTTAACAATGAAGGCGAGGGAAACAACGCCGACTTCTATGCACTTAAAAGGCGCGGCAAATATGGAGAGGAGGATTCCGTTCTTGTTGATTACGCTTCACTAGTCGTATCCGATTGCCATAATCTTTCACAGAGCAAGTCTAAGGAGCAAGAAAATATCAGGGTTTTCTAATGACAGATGCTGGGTTTTTCTGGGGATGGTTAATTTGTTATCTGTTTGCTTTTGGATTCTAGTATTTTTTTTTTTTTTTTTGAAGATTTAGAACAGCACAACTGTTACAAGTTGGCCTATGATATTGTTTGTAATGTATAGAAACATATTTGTCAAGTAATTTTTAATGGAATTTGGTTATTATCATTTGTGGCAGTTGGTCGACACAAGCTTATATTGTAAATTAACAGTTGATCGACACAGGTTGGCATAATTTTCATTATGTTTCATCAGAAAACAACCTTTGTATTTTTCTAACACATAGATATAGTTGTGTACATCCGACCCCCATACGCATCTATAGCCGGGAGCCTCTATGGTAATGAGGTAATTATGTTGTTGTATTATTGGTGGCCGTCACAAAATTAAGACACTTCTATGTTCATCCTTTTAACTTCTTTTTTTATTTATTATAATATCCTTCAACATTTGAGTTGCTATATTTTAAGTATTGTAGAAATACTGTATAAAATATGTGTAACAGAAATACTGTAGAAATACTTGTAAATTCATAGATAGTTATATAATGCAGATGTAAATAAATTAGTATAGGTAAGATAGTTACATCATTGTTTTAGTGATAACACAATATAGCCGTTAGTTCCTACATAGCCGTTGACAGTGGACCCAGGTAGTACACTATGAACACATTCTACCCGTTGTAAGCATGGAGTTCAATTCCTTATATAAGGAATCACTCTTGTACATTTAAAGGTAAGTCTGAATAAGATTCCTATTCAGCCTCCAATCTTTTGTTAATAATTTCTACAAGTATTAATGAATCAAACAACATGCTAATCAAAAGCGTCGGTCGTTTACAAACATATCTTACACACTTGAATTTCATTTGGGAGTAAACCATTATATTGGCTTCCTGGACCTGCGAGATGCTACGGGCAGAAATAATGTGCCAGGAAATGACCTCTCGATGAAAAGCTTGCTTTGAACGGATAAGAATCATGGACAACTCCTGTAAAGAGTCGATTGGTATGGAAATTTTAGTAGAGTGGCTGTTACACCCCGTGTCTTTTAAGCGCAACTTTCAATACTTAGAGGTTAACCTTGAATGCAATTTAATTAATTATGTAAGATTATAAAACTTAGTCACCTAAAACATAGAAGAATAAGAAAGAAGGGTTCGAAATAGAGTTAAAGGTAATTCATAGAAATTACTTGAAAGGCCCCTACTAGAAGTTGAGGGAGTTACAAAAGTTGGTATAACCTCCCCATCTCAGCCATATTGGACGGTTATACCACAAAAGAAGAAGGAAAAATTCTGAGAAAAAGAGAGAGAAGAGAAAAGGAGAGGAAGAAGAAGAAGAAAGGAAAGAGAAGGAAGGAAAAGGCCATTCTAGGTTCAATTCCCATCAAAGTTCTGCAGTAAATCCGTAAGATTAACTAGATTCCAAGGCAAGTAATCTTCTATACGCTTTATGTAAATTTTGATACTGTAGGCCCTATGTTCTTACAAAGAGAAAACATGAATCACACATTGGTATTCTTGTCTTGTCTATCATACATGCTTTGTTATATGTAAGTCTTGTTGCTAATTGTGTAAAGTCTTGTTCTTTGGGCCATATTTCTAAAATAGTTGTGCAGTAATTGTTGTTAGTCAACCATGCCCATGAGAGTATATACGTTGATGTGTTTCTTGTCTTGCTCTACTCTTGTGTTGATTGTATACACTTAGATGTTGAGTGTATGTGCAGGAAATTGAGGGATGAGAGTTGACGTTGTTGTAGACTTGTTGGGTTGGTTGTTGTTGATGACAATCTTTGAAGATGGTGAATGATTGAAGATTTAGAGTGGATCTTGTTAGACATTCACTAAGCATCAATTCATGATTAGATGTATGTTAAGTATGATGAATCTAGTTGTTAAGATGGATCTTTAAGTGTTGAACCTGGAAGGGTTGAAGAAGAAAGGAGTTGGGTGGAAGTTACTGCAGAAAAACTGCAGTTTGGCATCGTCAGAACACTTCGAACGCCTACATGAGGCGCTTCAAGTCACATTAGGCGCCTAATGTAGCGTTCCATGTGTCCTGGAACTTTCCCGTACAGAAAAACTGCAGTTTAGAACCGTCCGAACACTTCGAACACCTACTTGAAGCGCTTCATGTCACATTAGGCGCTTCATGTAGGCGTTCAATGTCTACGGAACATCCCCGAACACTTCGAACACCTAGTATAGGCGCTTGAAGTCACTATAGGCGCTTCATGTAGCGTTCCAACTGTACTGGAAGTCTTTTTGACCCTTTAAGCGCCCTATGTAAGTGTAGTAACTTTATACACTTCTTTTGAACATAAAATGCAAGGGTATTTGAGGTATATTTGAGGTGTAGATGGTAAGTTTGACTAGGTAAGCATAAGATTGAATTCTAGTGAATAAGTGAGACAAACGGACTTGGTAAAACACGTTTAGGGAGTGTTTGAGGTGCAAAACCATATCCTTGATAGACAAGATGTATGTGTGTGTGTGCTACATGTTGATATGAAGCTATCTGTGCATCCTGCATCATGACATGGGCACTTGCATTTGATTTGAGATATGTTTTGCAAAAGAACAAGAAAGGTAAAGTTTGCGAAAGACAAAATGGCTGCTGGTTGATCACAGGGTATAAAAGTCACGTCTGCGAAAGCAGGGTATAAAGAGCGTGATCTGTGAATCAACAGCAGGGTATAAAGTATGTTATGGGGCCGTGGACCTATCAGCACGGAAAATGAAGTATTTTATGGGGCCGTGGACCTATCAGCACGGATATATGATATATGTAATGGGGCCGTGGACCTTTCAGCACGGATATATGATATATGTAATGGGGCCGTGGACCTTTCAGCACGGGGTATAAAGTTATGATGGCTGTGGACTGATCACCCACAGGGTATAAAGTTCTGCTACGCGAAGAATATGATATGTAAAGTGATGAAATGTTTGTGAAATGACATGCATGACATGTTTATGAAAGAAGGCATATGCATGGGTGTTGTGTGTGGTTTTAAAGAAGTACATGCATCATGATACACGAAGCATAAGACTTGACATGCAAGAAACGTGGTTAGTCTATGACTTGCTTATGTGATTCGTTGTTTTAATACATGTTGGTTCTCGTAACTGTGTTCACATATGTGCTTTATCTGTTTTGAGTAATTCTTATTAAGATGCTATTTGTTAACCCGAGCACCTTATTTTTGGGCAATGTTTTATACACTGGTGACTCGACGTGTGTGATTCCGTAGGGTGTATAGACGGGTTACTTGCTGGCGAAGTTTTCGCTAAGAACAATCATTCTGTCTCCTTTTCAGGTGAGCCTGATTATGAAATGATATTTATCGAAGACGACGGCGAGTGGGCTCAGTGGGATGATGGACAAGGGAATAGATAGATGCTGGACTATTTTGTTTGAGTTTGAAACTCATTGTTATTATGTTGTTCTAAAACTTATGTCGGCTAGATGAACAAACAGTTTTATTTCCGCTGCAGTTTTCTGGTTGTAGTATTGACAACGAAGGTTTAGATTTTATGACGTTTCCGCTGGTTTTAACTTACATTATGAAGAATGTATGCTTGATCTGCTTGACGCTTCGTAGTTCTCATAGTAGGCTACGGCGGGTGCACTGGTTCCGATAACGGTATCGGGCTGGGGCGTTACAGGTGGTATCAGAGCCCAGGCTTTAGATCTAGTTCGGAAACTTAAGTTCATGATTTTTAGACACCTAAGCTATGATTCTCCTTTAAGGTTGATCCTTAGTTATAAGTACTGATCTCTTTAGTGGTTAAGTATGATATGGGTTGGGTGCGTACGAGCGCGTCTTGTTACCTAATTTTGTATTAATAGTTATGCTACACATCTCACCTATTAGTACGTATTCGAGCCTTCAGTAACCTTTTTGTATTTACTGAATGCTAATGAAATGTTAACCTTTCAGCAAAATATGCCTCCAAGAAGAGATAACACAGGCAACTCTGGCAATGGACAGGAGAACCAGCCACCACAAGTGGTTTTACCCCAAGTACTCACTGATGCGCTGACGGTCATTGCACAAGGGTATGTGCAGCAGCATCAGCCTCCGCCTCCACCACCGCCACATCATAAAATCAGGTTCTTTTATGGCGAGATGAGAAAGATGATGGTGCCGGAGTTTGGAGGATGTACAGATCCTGAAGAGGCTCAGCATTGGTTGGCTGAGGTTGAGAAATGTTTCCGGCTGGTGCAAGTTCCGAATGAGATAAAAGTTGAGGTAGCCACACCCCTTCTAAGTGGCAAGGCTGGCGAATGGTGGGAAGGAATGGTGTTAAGAATGACTCCACCGATCTCGTGGACTCAGTTCTGTGATGTGTTCCTTAAGTACTATGTACCGGAGACTGCGATATTGGACAAGATAAGAGCATTTGACAGATTGGAGCAGGGAAGGATGACGGTGTCGGAATATGCGGATCGTTTTCATGCCTTAGGTAAGTTTGCCCCTGCGATTATGTCTGATAATCGTCTTAAGATGACAAAGTTTGAGAGGGGTTTAGACTCGAGGATACAATCAGCAATAGTGAATGCAGGGATGAAAACATATGAGGATATGCTAGATGCGTGTTACCGTGTTGAGAGTGATTTTCGCCGAGTGGCGGCAAGAGCAGCTAGCGCAGGAGGGTCTGATAGAGGCAAGAGACCAAGGGAGGATGTGAGAGTTGGTGGAAGACCCGGACGTTGGGTCAAGATTCCGAAGAGAGGGCCGGTTGGGAATTTTCAGAGACTGCCACCCCAGAATCAAGTAGCTCAGCAGGCTATAGGAGTTTGTCCACATTGCGGCAAGAACCATGTTGGAGAGTGTAGGAAAGTGGCTGGGGCATGTTTTCGATGTGGTCAAGTGGGCCATATAATTAGAGATTGTCCGGAGATGAAGAAAAATAATCCTAGAGAGGCGGCTCAGCAGCCGAGAGCGAAGCCTAGAGCAAATGCTCGTGTACATCTCATGACGGATACGGATGTGCAGGAGGCTACCGACGTAGTAGCAGGTACCATTTAAACTAAGTTTAAATATTTAATGAATTGAGTATTATGTGCTTAATTTTCCGTGTATAACTTGATATGGCTTTAGGTGCGATTTTAGTAAATAAGGTACCTGCCAACGTGCTCTTTGATAGCGGCGCAAGCCACTCCTTCGTAGCAAAGAGATTCACCAAACACCTGAGTAGTCTGCCTGAGTGGTTAGAAACTCCGTATCGTGTTCAAGCGGCAGGAGATCAAATTATGGTTTCGTATCATCGGTACCGGGATTGTGAACTTGAGTTTGAAGGACAAACATTCCCTGCCACACTGATCCCTATTCAGATGTATGACTTTGATGTCATATTAGGAATGGACTGGTTAGCCAAGAATCACGCTAATATTGATTGTCGGTTGAAGCAAGTGACAATCAAGAATGCTAGGATGGAGGAGGTAATATTTCAAGGAGATGCGGAACGAAAGAAGATACCCAAAAAGGTGTACGTGTCGGTTGCACAAGCGCGCAAGGCATTAAGGAAAGGTGCTGAGGGATTTCTAGTGTATGCTATGAATGTTACTCAGGAGGTACCGTCTATGGAGCAAATTCCAGTGGTCAATGAATTCCTTGATGTGTTTCCGGAAGATTTACCAGGAGTACCACCCCTGAGGGAAGTTGAGTTCGAGATCAACTTGATTCCAGGGACAGAGCCTATTTCTAAAGCTCCTTATAGAATGGCTCCGGCAGAACTGAGAGAGTTGAAGGAGCAACTGCAGGAGTTATTGGACAAGAAGTTCATCCGCCCTAGTGTATCGCCTTGGGGAGCACCTGTTTTGTTTGTAAAGAAGAAGGATGGTAGCATGAGGCTTTGTATCGATTATAGAGAGTTGAATAAAGTTACCATCAAGAATAAGTATCCCCTTCCACGAATTGAGGATTTGTTTGATCAACTCAAGGGCGCCAAGATTTTCTCTAAAATTGATCTTCGATCAGGATATCATCAGTTGCGAGTGAAGGCCGAGGACATTGCAAAGACAGCTTTCCGCACAAGGTATGGCCACTATGAATTTTTAGTGATGCCATTTGGATTGACAAATGCCCCTGCGGCTTTTATGGATCTTATGAATACCGTCTTTCGAGAACAGTTGGATAAGTTTGTAGTGGTATTCATAGATGATATTCTTGTGTACTCTCCTGACGAGCAAACTCACACTGAGCATTTGAGAACCGTACTAGGCATTTTGAGGCAGAAACAACTTTATGCAAAGTTTAGCAAGTGTGAGTTTTGGTTAAGAAGTGTGGCTTTCTTGGGTCATGTGATATCAGAAGAGGGGATTGCTGTTGACCCGAAGAAGGTGGAAGCCATAACTGAATGGCCTAGACCTACCAATGTCACCGAAGTGCGAAGTTTCTTGGGTCTAGCCGGTTATTACCGAAAATTTGTGGAGGGATTCTCGAGAATTGCCGTACCTCTCAGTCGCCTTACTCAAAAGAAGTCCAAGTTTGAGTGGACGGCGGAATGCGAGCAGAGTTTCACGGAGCTTAAAAAGAGATTAACGACAGCTCCAGTATTAGCTCAACCCTCTGGAACGGATGGATTTGTGATTTATAGTGATGCGTCAAAGAATGGATTAGGTACGTAAATTATAGTATAAGGTTATGATCATGTATACCCACTAAGTTTAGACTAACACTTTGTTTGTAGGTTGTGTTTTAATGCAAAACGAACGAGTCATCGCGTATGCCTCAAGACAGCTAAAGCCTTATGAACAAAACTATCCCACACATGATCTTGAACTTGCCGCGGTTGTGTTCGCCTTGAAGATTTGGCGGCATTATTTGTATGGAGAGAAGTGCGCGGTATTCACAGATCATAAGAGTCTAAAGTATTTGTTCTCACAGAAGGAATTGAATATGAGGCAGCGGAGGTGGTTGGAGTTGCTAAAAGACTACGACCTAACTATTCATTATCACCCGGGAAAGGCTAACAAGGTAGCCGATGCCTTAAGTAGGAAGTCCAGCCATGCACGACAATCACCACTGGAAAGAGAGATGGAGGAGTTTGGTTTAGATTTGATTGAATCCACGGTGAATGTTTTGACAGCCTTGACTATCACCCCGAGTTTGATTGATCGGATAAAGGAGGCACAGAAGAGAGATAAGGCTTTAAGTGAGATAATGGAAAAGGGTGAAACATAGTCCAGTTGAAGGATTTCGGACTAAGGATGATGGGAGCTTATGGTTTAGGGAAAGATTATGCGTGCCGGATGTTGACAAACTTAGGAAAGAAGTTTTGCAAGAAGCTCATAATTCAAGGTTATCGATACACCCCGGTAGCACCAAGATGTATAGAGATCTCAAGCGATACTATTGGTGGTCCGGGATGAAAAGACATATTGCGGAATTCATAGAGAGGTGTTTAGTGTGTCAACAAGTCAAAGCGGAACACCAGCGGCCCGGTGGATTGTTGATGCCGTTGGAAATTCCGGAATGGAAATGGGAACATGTCACAATGGATTTTGTAGCCGGATTACCAAAGACAAGAAGTGGATGTGACATGATTTGGGTTATCGTGGACCGTTTAACAAAGTCTGCCCATTTCCTAACCGTTTCAAGTGAGACACCTCTCGACAAACTAGTGAATGTGTATATGGAGAACATAGTGAGCTTACATGGTGTTCCGGTAAGTATAGTATCCGACCGAGACTCACGGTTCACATCTAAGTTTTGGACAGCATTTCAAGAAGCCATGGGTACAGAATTAAGGTTGAGTACGGCATATCATCCCCAAACTGATGGACAGTCCGAGCGGACAATTCAAACCTTGGAAGATATGCTACGAGCTTGCGTGCTGGATTTCAAAGGGAGTTGGGATGGAATGGTAAAGCTGATGGAGTTTTCTTATAACAATAGTTACCACAGCGCAATTGATATGGCTCCTTTTGAGGCTTTGTATGGAAGGAAATGTAGGTCTCCGATTTATTGGGACGAAGTGGGCGTGAGGACCATCACTGGGCCTGAGCTATTAGAGAAAACATTAGAGAAGGTGAAAGTCATCCGGGAAAGACTCAAGACGGCTCAGGACCGCAGCAAAAGTTGGGCAGATTCCAGACGACGACCATTGGACTTTGATGTGGGTGAAAAAGTTTATTTGAAGGTATCACCTACGAAGGGCGTCATGAGGTTTGGAGTAAAAGGCAAGCTAAGCCCTCGTTTTATTGGTCCTTATGAAATACTTGAGAAGGTAGGAGCCTTGGCATATAAGTTGGCATTACCTCCGGTGTTGGCGCAAGTTCACAATGTATTCCACGTGTCACAATTAAGAAAGTACGTGGCGGATCCAAGTCATGTACTTGAAGCTCAACCTTTGGAACTCAAGGACGATGTTACATATGAGGAAGTACCCGTGAAAATTGTGGACCGAAAGGATCAAGTGTTGAGGAAGCGAGTGATCCCGTATGTAAAGGTTCAATGGAGCAATCACATGGAACGTGAAGCCACTTGGGAGCTCGAAGAACAAATGCGGGAGAAGTATCCTCAGCTCTTTGACTAAGGTACGTAAGTTTCGAGGACGAAACTTTTTGTAAGGGGGGTGGAATGTTACACCCCGTGTCTTTTAAGCGCAACTTTCAATACTTAGAGGTTAACCTTGAATGCAATTTAATTAATTATGTAAGATTATAAAACTTAGTCACCTAAAACATAGAAGAATAAGAAAGAAGGGTTCGAAATAGAGTTAAAGGTAATTCATAGAAATTACTTGAAAGGCCCCTACTAGAAGTTGAGGGAGTTACAAAAGTTGGTATAACCTCCCCATCTCAGCCATATTGGACGGTTATACCACAAAAGAAGAAGGAAAAATTCTGAGAAAAAGAGAGAGAAGAGAAAAGGAGAGGAAGAAGAAGAAGAAAGGAAAGAGAAGGAAGGAAAAGGCCATTCTAGGTTCAATTCCCATCAAAGTTCTGCAGTAAATCCGTAAGATTAACTAGATTCCAAGGCAAGTAATCTTTCTATACGCTTTATGTAAATTTTGATACTGTAGGCCCTATGTTCTTACAAAGAGAAAACATGAATCACACATTGGTATTCTTGTCTTGTCTATCATACATGCTTTGTTATATGTAAGTCTTGTTGCTAATTGTGTAAAGTCTTGTTCTTTGGGCCATATTTCTAAAATAGTTGTGCAGTAATTGTTGTTAGTCAACCATGCCCATGAGAGTATATACGTTGATGTGTTTCTTGTCTTGCTCTACTCTTGTGTTGATTGTATACACTTAGATGTTGAGTGTATGTGCAGGAAATTGAGGGATGAGAGTTGACGTTGTTGTAGACTTGTTGGGTTGGTTGTTGTTGATGAAAATCTTTGAAGATGGTGAATGATTGAAGATTTAGAGTGGATCTTGTTAGACATTCACTAAGCATCAATTCATGATTAGATGTATGTTAAGTATGATGAATCTAGTTGTTAAGATGGATCTTTAAGTGTTGAACCTGGAAGGGTTGAAGAAGAAAGGAGTTGGGTGGAAGTTACTGCAGAAAAACTGCAGTTTGGCATCGTCAGAACACTTCGAACGCCTACATGAGGCGCTTCAAGTCACATTAGGCGCCTAATGTAGCGTTCCATGTGTCCTGGAACTTTCCCGTACAGAAAAACTGCAGTTTAGAACCGTCCGAACACTTCGAACACCTACTTGAAGCGCTTCATGTCACATTAGGCGCTTCATGTAGGCGTTCAATGTCTACGGAACATCCCCGAACACTTCGAACACCTAGTATAGGCACTTGAAGTCACTATAGGCGCTTCATGTAGCGTTCCAACTGTACTGGAAGTCTTTTTGACCCTTTAAGCGCCCTATGTAAGTGTAGTAACTTTATACACTTCTTTTGAACATAAAATGCAAGGGTATTTGAGGTATATTTGAGGTGTAGATGGTAAGTTTGACTAAGTAAGCATAAGATTGAATTCTAGTGAATAAGTGAGACAAACGGACTTGGTAAAACACGTTTAGGGAGTGTTTGAGGTGCAAAACCATATCCTTGATAGACAAGATGTATGTGTGTGTGTGCTACATGTTGATATGAAGCTATCTGTGCATCCTGCATCATGACATGGGCACTTGCATTTGATTTGAGATATGTTTTGCAAAAGAACAAGAAAGGTAAAGTTTGCGAAAGACAAAATGGCTGCTGGTTGATCACAGGGTATAAAAGTCACGTCTGCGAAAGCAGGGTATAAAGAGCGTGATCTGTGAATCAACAGCAGGGTATAAAGTATGTTATGGGGCCGTGGACCTATCAGCACGGAAAATGAAGTATTTTATGGGGCCGTGGACCTATCAGCACGGATATATGATATATGTAATGGGGCCGTGGACCTTTCAGCACGGATATATGATATATGTAATGGGGCCGTGGACCTTTCAGCACGGGGTATAAAGTTATGATGGCTGTGGACTGATCACCCACAGGGTATAAAGTTCTGCTACGCGAAGAATATGATATGTAAAGTGATGAAATGTTTGTGAAATGACATGCATGACATGTTTATGAAAGAAGGCATATGCATGGGTGTTGTGTGTGGTTTTAAAGAAGTACATGCATCATGATACACGAAGCATAAGACTTGACATGCAAGAAACGTGGTTAGTCTATGACTTGCTTATGTGATTCGTTGTTTTAATACATGTTGGTTCTCGTAACTGTGTTCACATATGTGCTTTATCTGTTTTGAGTAATTCTTATTAAAATGCTATTTTTTAACCCGAGCACCTTATTTTTGGGCAATGTTTTATACACTGGTGACTCGACGTGTGTGATTCCGTAGGGTGTATAGACGGGTTACTTGCTGGCGAAGTTTTCGCTAAGAACAATCATTCTGTCTCCTTTTCAGGTGAGCCTGATTATGAAATGATATTTATCGAAGACGACGGCGAGTGGGCTCAGTGGGATGATGGACAAGGGAATAGATAGATGCTGGACTATTTTGTTTGAGTTTGAAACTCATTGTTATTATGTTGTTCTAAAACTTATGTCGGCTAGATGAACAAACAGTTTTATTTCCGCTGCAGTTTTCTGGTTGTAGTATTGACAACGAAGGTTTAGATTTTATGACGTTTCCGCTGGTTTTAACTTACATTATGAAGAATGTATGCTTGATCTGCTTGACGCTTCGTAGTTCTCATAGTAGGCTACGGCGGGTGCACTGGTTCCGATAACGGTATCGGGCTGGGGCGCTACAGGGGCTCATCAGGCCGGCAAAAGATACAAAATAATACACATCTAGTTAGTTGGTTATGATCAGTCGTGCTGCTTGAACCTGATACTTCACAACCAGAGAATGTCGTTGAGAATATTGTTCCACTACTTCGAGAAATATATAGGTTATATAAGGATGGGTACCATTGCCTAATGCTTTAAGGTTTTGAGTGGATATAGGTCTCCTCTCATATAAGCCCAAATTTCAACATGATATCAGAGCGAGGTTAAAATTGTGAACTCACATATTGTCTGTCTCATAGTTGGCCATTTATTGAATCTTCTTACCCAAGTCCAGAAGTTCATGCATGATTTGTAGTTTGTGATTGAGGATTAGTTTTAAAATTGTGGATGGAGACCTTCCACACCCATGGTTGGGTATTTATTGTCTCTCATCATCCAAGTCCAGATGTCTATGCCTGGTTTTTTCGGATGAGTTTTAAAATTGTGTAAGCCCATGGTTGGCTATTTGTTATCTCCTTTCATCCAAGTCCAGATATCCATGTCTGTCTTGTGGTTTGTGATTGAGAGCAAGTTCTAAGGCGCACGTGTGTATATCAAGCCACGTTACCACGTGAGTGTGTGTGTTGAGAATAGTGCTCCACATTGGCTACTTTGACAAATATATAGGTGTTTGTGATTGAAGATCTGTTTTAAAATTGTAGACTCATACCTTGCAGGATTATGGTTGGCTATTTATTGTCTTTTCTTACCCACGTTCAGATATTCATACCTGACTTGTGGTTTGTGATTCCAGGCAGGTTCTAAGACGCGTGTACCACGTGAGGGAGTATGTTGAAAATGTTGTTTCACATTGGCTACTTTGATAACTATATATAGATCATTACCTTAAGATTTTGAGTTGATATGAGTAGATATGGGTTTCTACAAATGGCTCATTACCATCACCGACGCTGCAGGGTTATCTGAGGATGGTTAATTTGCAATCAGTTTGGTTATCAATTCATGAGTTAGCTTTTGGATTATAGTACCTTTTTTTCTTTTTTGAAAATTTAGAACAGCACATTTGTTACAAAATTGCTAATGATATCATTTGTAAAGTATAGCAACATTTTTATACAGTTTTTTATTGTACTCCAATTTTATTGCCGCTTATAATGCATTCAGAACAATAGTCACATCTGTTTGCAAACCAGCAACCAAATAAGTTGCCACCAATTCATTTTTCTATTAATTTTGGTTTGTAATCGCTGAATAAATTATTCTAATGGTTTAGCTTGGTTAGTAATATTGGTCACCTTCACAAAGTTAAGACGTTTCCATGTTTTTATCCAGTTTTACTATTATATTAAAATACGCAAGGATTTGTAATATCGGGAACACTAAATTTTCATAGCTGACCATACCATGTAAGAGGTGTTTAAATCTCCACAGACCAACCAGATTAGACAAATTTAGCTTAAGTGCATAGCTCAGTTGATATTCGGATTGGATTTGCTCCAAAAAGTATAGGATTCGATTTGAAATACATTGCACAGTATGTGTGTATCAGTGATGCTACGCAAAATGCCCAGTTTATAGCAGACATCTTGTGTGTGCTCCTTAAATAAGACCTCACTAACATAAAAGGACGCTGAGTTACTGATTTACATCTTCCGCAATGCTTCCTGATTTACATACTAAAATGTGTGTTGAATTTGCATGGATTTTTTTGTGGAAGTCGAATAAGGTAATTGAGTATCATAATAAAGCTTTCATCAAGTTTTTCTAAATATATATTGGATCACTCAAATCGTAGCTTTACAAGTCATAACACAGGTAGAAGGCTTCTTGGAGCATTTTCCAGAATGGGGTGAGAGATTATACGCAAAAGAAAAGGAAAATAAGAGGTGGAATGAGAACAATTATAATAATAGTTTATTCAAACGATCTTATTGTCAGTATTTATGTACGTGTCATGTATCAATACCGTTGTATTGTACGGCGGTATGATGTATATATATATCATATATTTAAATTGCGGTATCATGTATTTGTATATCATGTATCATTGTATCATGTATGAAAAAAGTGGAATTTATGGAAGCGAAGCATATTGAGCTTGACAAATTATATATATATATATATATATATATATATATATATATATATATATATTTAAAAAACACAATATTTTTTATTTTCGTTATTCAGAAAATTACAAGATATTTGGCATGGTTGCCAGCTGTTTCCACTGCTTTCTTGAGACCGTAATTTATTGGGAACCTACGTTTCTAGAAAAAAACATATTCTCTCTTTGGTTTAGGGTTTTCATCCGGCGGCTGTTTGCTTTCTTCGTTTTTCTCTTCGCCGGATGGTCTTCTTGTTGCTTGGTTCTTCTCTTTTGGCTTTCGTGTGTTCTTCCTTTTTTGCATTGTCTTCTCATTTCTGTCTCAGAGCTGCTGTGTTCTTGTCTATCTGTGCGCAGCTTCTCACATAAGGGGAAAGTTCTTTTATTTCTGTGAATTCTGAGAGCTTGTTTATTGTCATTCCGTATTGCGCCAGATTGTGTGCTACGCTGTTGATTTCTCTTGAGCAGTGTTTGATTTTTATCTTGTTTTCCTTCATCAGTTTCTGTGTTCTGTGTATCACTTCCTCTAGTTGGATTTTTGCTGCTCTCGGCTCGATCTGCACTGTTTCTGCTTTATTTTGTAGCTTGTTCACCACTGCTTTGCAATTTGTTTTGATTTCTGCCTCTTTGAGATCATTTCTGTGTATGCTGTAGTGTAGGATTGATAGCATCACTGTGTGTGCTTCTGCTATTATTGGGGTTGAGACTGGTAGATGAAATGATATTGCATGTATCATTTCTCCGTTTGAGTCTCTCACAATAGCCCCCCTGCTGCTGTTTTGTTCCCTATTGCTGCTGTTTTGTTATATATATATAACGAAGACAGATCCTTCATTATTTTATTGATGATCCCCACTTATGGCGGAGGAAAAACTGCTTTTATTACACGATCTAAAAAGAAAAACTAACCTACCATTACAATAGAAGAACGAAGTACTAATCTAAGGAAACCGAGTTCGTGGTATTATTTTTCCTTTACCGCATGTTTTAACTTGTGAAGGATGCATATTTTTTTTTGCACGCCGCTCCTTGCGAGCTGTATTAGACTTATACGGTATAAAACCTTCATCATACTGGACTTCCAAATCAATTTCTATTTCTCTTTGTAAAGTTGTGTCTGCTTCTGCGCCCTCGGTTTCTAGCGTGTCATGCAAAGTTGAGACTAGAATATCCCCTTTAGTGACACCAAGCATATTAAAGCAATAATCATCGCACAAATGAGCCAGGTTCCATGTTTTTCGACAATTAGGATGAACTAGTTTAGCTTTAGATAATCCTCCCGCAGTAATAGAGATCACTGAAATTCTAGGTGTACTCTGTAAACATGTAGGGTACTCAGCATGCGATAAGTCCCTCTCCAAACTACTAGTCGGCAAATCAGTAGCAACAAACGTGTTGCGTCCTTCGAACCCAGCTGGTTCCAGTTCCGCCATATCAATAGGGGTGGTTTCTCGAATAACTGTTGTCGGAGTATTTGCAGGAGAATCCACAGTAGAAGATATATAAGTTTCTGTCAAATATATCAAACCATCAGTTGAGCCTTCGGAGTGTATACCTGTTGATTCTCATGAAGGTTGCCCAATTTAGAGATATCATGTGTATCAGAAATTAAAAGAGGCTATTGCAGCTGAGGTTGTGGGAGCTGTGAATCAGGAGATGGCTCTGCACCTGTTGTGTCATAGGGGATTGAAGATTCAAATATGGGTTGTGAGGCCACATCTACTGGCATTCGGAGAATTAGTATTTGTGAAAGAATAGCCTGCGATTGATAAGATAAGAGACTCAAAGGTTACGGCTGGACCACAGCTTTCTTCAGCTCTCAAATGGTTGGCCATTTATTGAATCTTCTTACCCAAGTCCAGAAGTTCATGCATGATTTGTAGTTTGTGATTGAGGATTAGTTTTAAAATTGTGGATGGAGACCTTCCACACCCATGGTTGGGTATTTATTGTCTCTCATCATCCAAGTCCAGATGTCTATGCCTGGTTTTTTCGGATGAGTTTTAAAATTGTGTAAGCCCATGGTTGGCTATTTGTTATCTCCTTTCATCCAAGTCCAGATATCCATGTCTGGCTTATGGTTTGTGATTGAGAGCAAGTTCTAAGGCGCACGTGTGTATATCAAGCCACGTTACCATGTGAGTGTGTGTGTTGAGAATAGTGCTCCACATTGGCTACTTTGACAAATATATAGGTGTTTGTGATTGAAGATCTGTTTTAAAATTGTAGACTCATACCTTGCAGGATTATGGTTGGCTATTTATTGTCTTTTCTTACCCACGTTCAGATATTCATACATGACTTGTGGTTTGTGATTCCAGGCAGGTTCTAAGACGCGTGTACCACGTGAGGGAGTATGTTGAAAATGTTGTTTCACATTGGCTACTTTGATAAATATATATAGATCATTACCTTAAGATTTTGAGTTGATATGGGTAGATATGGGTTTCTACAAATGGCTCATTACCATCACCGATGCTGCAGGGTTATGCGAGGATAGTTAATTTGCAATCAGTTTGTTTATCAATTCATGAGTTAGCTTTTGGATTACAGTACCTTTTTGTCTTCTTTTGAAAATTTAGAACAGCACATTTGTTACAAAATTGCTAATGGTATCATTTGTAAAGTATAGCAACATTTTTATACAGTTTTTTTTATTGTACTCCAATCTTGTTGCCGCTTATAATGCATTCAGAACAATAGTCACTCTATCTGTTTGCAAACCAGCAACCAAATAAGTTGCCACCAATTCATTTTTCTATTAATTTTGGTTTGTAATCGCTGAATAAATTATTCCAATGGTTTAGCTTGGTTAGTAATATTGGTCACCTTCACAAAGTTAAGACGTTTCCATGTTTTTATCCAGTTTTACTATTATATTAAAATACGCAAGGATTTGTAATATCGGGAACACTAAATTTTCATAGCTGACCATACCATGTAAGAGGTGTTTAAATCTCCACAGACCAACCAGATTAGACAAATTTAGCTCAAGTGCACAGGTATTCGGATTAGATTTGTTACGAAAAGTATAGGGTTCGATTCCAGAGACACACACAATATGTGTGTATCAATAATGCTGGGCCAAATGCCCAGTTTATAGTGAGCAACTTGTGCGTGCTCCTTTGGTAAGACCTCACCACTTAAAAGGCTGTTGAATTCCCGATTTACATCTTCCACAATTCTTCCTGATTTACATCCTAAAATGGGTGTTGAATTTGCATGGATTTTTTTGTAGAAGTCGAATAAGGTAATTGAGTATCATAATAAAGCTTTCATCAAGTTTTTCTAAATATATATTGGATGTAGCGCCCGGCTCCCGAGCCCTAGCGTCGAGAACAGTGCACCCGCCGTATCTCACATAGGAGAATACAAGGCGTCGATACAAATCAACTACACGTCATCATAATAACGCAAATTGATGTCAGCGGAAGTCATTGCTAAAATCCTCGATAAAATGATCATCATCATTAATACAATGTCTAAGAATTTCTAATCAATACAATAGTCAAATGTATGTAAACACTAATCTCGAAAATACATAACCTCAAATATCGGAATAACTGTCTCATCCAATTCTCGAAAGTCTTTTCTGAATATCCTCAGTTTCGAAACCTCTCGTCTGGATCTTCCACGGTACACCAACTCCTCTGTAAACATACCCTAATTTCTCATGCCTGCAAAACTGGTGAGTGGTGGTGTGAGCCAAAATCAACGGGCTCAGTAAGCAACCTACTTATATCTGTTATAGAAATCATACATGCAGAAGCAAATACAAATAACATCTACAGTTAACATACATGTCCTTAGTCCACAATAATTTCACTCGATTATCTTTAACAGTTAAGACTTCGAAAATAAATACAAAATAAATAACTCATCAGCCCAATCTACCTTACCGTGATGCATGCTGTTCTCAAGTATGACATACACAACAAACAAATAACCACATAAACAAAGACAAAGACAATATATACCAACGAAGTAGATAAGCCGCAGAAAGTAAGTCACTCCACATAATAATGCGCAACTTCATGATGCATGTCCTATTATGCATGTCACACGCAACAAAGTCATGTCACACGGAATGCCGATATCTCCACCATGCAATGCATGAACCCGGGTCCTAACTGAGTGGCTGTGGGTCGTACCCACCCACAGTCACCATCCTGAGTGTACTTGGCCCCGCCACCGTACACCATCCTGAGCGCCCGTGACCCGTACGTCACGACCCACCATCATGCAAATGCACGTGCCATGAATGCAAACAACACACACGCCTGAGGCCCCTGGCCCATCCTCACCATCCTCCGACACTCAGCTCTAGGTTCAATTATTTCTGGAATTTATTTCTAATTTTCTGATATTTATTTATATTTTCCTATAATTATTACTATTAATTGAGTTACATTTATATCATGTTCTGGGTCGAGGCCTGCCACCGCAACCGGCCCGTTGGCCATTCGGTCCGGCTCGACGACCTGCCTGGCCCGACTCTCTTTTCTTTCATCTCATTTTCATTTTCATTCTCATTCATGTTCTTCTCAACTTTCTTTAATCTGGTGCATCCACACTCATACATACAAACAGTTCACATATATCACATATGCACACAATTCACATATAGAGGAAATCCAGTTACAGATATGCAACAAATAACACACTAATGCACGATAAACATAACAAGCACAAATATACCATTTACCTCTGATGCATGACAGTATAACAAGCACAGATAGACCACTTACCTCGAATCGGTCATTTAGCTTTCTTATTCTATGCTCGAACGTGAAGAAGGTTACCATAAAAGTCTCTGCTTCTATATGTCCAACTTCTCCTTTGGAGTCTCCAAAATTTGAACCTGTAAGTTAATTATTTGTTTATTAACTGGTCTATCCAACATCATTTTTACACCACAAATTCCTTCTCATTTGAATTACTCTTGTTCTTCCATAACGGTTCAACAATTTCCATATGCATATAACTTCGACAATAGCGAAAATTATATATAACTTTATTCAAATCGGGTTACAAATTATATATAAATATATGTATTAATTTGACCATGGAACATATACCTTCTCAAAACTATCGTACAGCTTAAATTTAATATATGTATATATTTATATCCAAAATTGATTCAAATTAATTACACTCTAACCGATCATCATACTTTTTCCTTTATGCATGTATCATCATGCCGACAACAAAACATCATGTTTATTTTCTTAACTTTACTCCAACCGTTCCCAAGCCATTTTAAATATTTTTATACAAACAGTAAATATGTGTATAAACAAAATACACTAAGAAATGAACCTTAAAAAGAAAACAAGGATTCTTGGATATGTTATGAGTATTTATTAGATGATAAAAATCCATTCCAATTCTGTACCTTTTTTTTATCAATTTTGTTATCTGGGCAACGTCATCATTTCGTATAATAGTTCTTATCTCATCATATGTCTCTATCTATGATGATCTATAATTAAAGCCAAGGCATTTTATATAATTAACTATACATATTTTTTTTTGAATAATTCCGAGAGACATACATAAAATATAATATATCTCCTAATGGAACCAAAGCTAATCTAAATTGACATTGGAAAAGATCAGCTACATAACACATTCAATTTTAAATGATTCATAACAAATACACTCCAACGGCAGTGACCAAAAATCCCAAAGAAAAATATTTCACATAACCCTTATATTACATTCATACAAATGATACAACTTGTATAAATTTATCTATACAATTCAAGATTACTAATATATGATCCAAGTTAGTACCAAAACTATAAACATATAAATTGTTGAAATCATAGTAAATACACTAAGGTTACTTACCTCGATTCGTATAATATACAGTAAACAAATGAAGTTCGAAACGAGGTTGAAGCAAATTGTTTCTTTTCACCACATATCTCGGCTGCTTGGAAAAATTGGCCAAAGATTCATTTGTTTTCTTATTTCTCTCGTAGGAATGCTGCAGGGGATGGACAATGAGGGAAAACAATGTTTTCTTTCTTTTTTTTTATAACACACGTGCAGGCTGATTTTGGGGAGGGATTCTTGGCTGCAATTTATGAATTGAGGAGTGATTGGCTGGGGTTAAATCCCCCAGCCTGTCCGTTATCCATTTGTTTATTTTTTGTAATTAAGTATTCTTAATTTAGAATTCTCTTCCTTTTATTTTACTAATCCACGGGACATAACATTGGATCACTCAAATCATAGCTTTACAAGTCATAACACAGGTAGAAGGTTTCTTGGAGCATTTTCCAGAATGGGGTGAGAGATTATACGCAAAAGAAAAGAAAAATAAGAGGTGGAATGAGAGCAATTATAATAATAGTTTATTCAAACAATCTTATAGTTAGTATACCTGTCATGTATCAGACAGTTGTATTTTGTGTTATACGGCGGTATGATGTATTTGTATATCATGTATCATGGTATCATGTGTGAAAAAAGTGGAATATGTGGAAACGATGCATATTGAGCTTGACAAATCATATATATATAGTTATTGATGATCCCTATTTACGAGGAGAAAAAACCGCTTTTATTACACGATATAAAAAGAGAAACTAATCTAGCATTACAATAGAAGTGCGAAGTACCAATCTAAGGAAACCGAGTTCGGTGTATTATTTTCTCTTTAATGCATGTTTCAACTTATGAAGGAGGCGGTGGAGGTATATCCTTTTTTGCACGCCGCTGCTTGCAAGCTGTCTTAGACTTATACGGTAGAAAACCTTTATCATACTGGACTTCCAAATTAATTTCTATTTCCCTTTGTGAAGTTCTATCTGGTTCCGCGCTCTCAGTTTCTGGCGTGTCATGCAATGTTGAGGCCGTAATATCCCCTTTAGTGATACCAAACGTATTACAGCAATAATCACCGCACACATGAGCCGGGTTCCATGCATTTCGATAATTAGGATGAACTGGTCCAGTTTTAGATAATCCTCCCGGACTAATAGGCATCACTGAAATTCTAGGTGTACTCTGCAAGTATGCAGGGTACTCAGCATGCGATAAGTCTCTCTCCAAACTACTAGTCGGCAAATCATTAGCAACATACGTGTTGCATCCCTCGAACCCAGCTGGTTCTAGTTCCGCCATCTCAACAGAGACAGTTTCTGCAATAGCTGATGTTGGAGTATTTACAGAAGAATCCACAGTGGAAGATGTATAAGTCTCTGCCAAATATGTCAAACCATCTAAAAAGCCTTTCGGAGTGTGTACCTGTTCTTGAATGTCATGTAGCGGCCAAACAGTAGGTCCAATATCAGTATTAGGCAAACCTTGATCTGGCAATGAACTCAATGAGTCCTCGTTCCTTTCCTCTACTGGACATAGTGGAGGAATAGAAATTTTTGTGGTGATAATACCTTCCTGACGTAAAGTTTGATTCTCTGAAGAAGTAATTGGCACATTAGTCAGTGTATCAATATGCGTTGTAGCAGCCAATACATGTGTTTACTTCTGAGCAACAGAGTTTTTCTTAGGCGTCCACCTTTAGAGGCTGCCCCGAAAGGTCTCGGTGCTGGATTATTAGGCTTAAAGTTAACATCCTGCGATTCCACCGCCGGAGTACAATCCTTCTGATCATGTCCTAATGTCCGACGAGAAACGCAAAAGAGTGGTACATTTTCATATTCAACTGTCGGATAAAATTCACAATCTCCACCATGAACATGCAGCCAGGAGGAAGGGGCTTGGAGATATCCACCTCCATGCACAACCTAACTACTGAGGGACGCAGGCCATGTGACGTAGTAGAATCCATATTTAGCATAAAGCCTATCATATGAGCAATATCCCATAATGCTGATTTATTATGCACATATAATGGCAATCTCGAATAGATACCCAGATTGGGACAATTGGTTTATCAACCCGTGGATAAAATCTGGTGTCCATTTGGTAACATGCATTTGAATAACCGTTCAAAGTCCATGAACGTCGTAGAAAACACCTCTGATAATCGTCCGAATTTCAAAAAGTGATCAAGACATGTTTATCATCCAAAAGACCTAGTTTTGGTGTTGATTTAAAACCAATCCGTTCCATACAAAGTGATAATTGCTTCATATTAGGATGCCCATTCCAGAATGAACCAATGAGAGTATATTGGAACGAAAGAGAGTACCGTGAAACCTCATCTATCGAAAATTGAATGGATGGTAATCCCTTGTATCGGTGCACTGGACGTGGAGAAGATGATAATGTCGGTTCAAGGATTTTCGGTGCTACCACCTCAGAGAACGATTTTTTCAAAGGTACAAGATCCACTGATGGTGCATCATGACATGACATATTTGTCATCAGTCGTATCGTAGGAGATCAAAAGTAAGTACAGCAGAATTTTGCAGACAGTAGAATAAGAATTCTCATAAGAATTCCAAGTTTCGGAAATAAACTACCTATGGAGATTGCAATTGCAGAATAAATCGATGATGAAAACGTTGAAAACGATGTAGATTCATGCTGTAGCCGCAATCGTCAGAGCCGCCGCCACCATCTCTGTGAAAATAAAATTGTTGAGTTTCTATCCGAAGTTAACCTAGAATTGACAAATTATATATATGTGTGTGTATTTTTCCAATACATTGTCTAGTTCCAAGGTTTTAGTCATTTAATCTTTTAGATGCCGTTTCCGCAATTCTTGCTCACACTTAGCACTAAATATTACATGTAAAATTTCTAGTTCTAAACTGTATATGACGTGTTTCACGGCTGGTGGCAGGAATTGGAGATGAGCAGGCGGTGGTTTGTATCAAGAGGTGGGGGTGGCGGTTTCGCTGGCGGGAGAAAGGTGGTCGACCGGCGATGATGGGATGATGACTCTGGAAAAAAAGAAAAAGAAAAAAAAATCTGGGGCAACTAATTTAGCAAACGATATCCAATTTAATTTTTAAGTTCAAAAGTTTTTTATATTTATTTGAATTGAATTGAAAATAGACTTGTGATATTAAACGCTAGATTACTCAATTAAGCAATTAACAATTTATTATACTATTTATAGAATACATAAGAAAGTAAAATGACGGCTTCCAATTATCAAATAGTGATCTGACAAGGTGATTTGTATGATCGAATAACTTAAATGATTAAAACATTCAGTGACGAGTATTGACAATCTTGAAAAACTTGCATGAGTACAGCGACTTAAGACCTTCAGAAAACGTCATGATTGTTATGTTATAAAATGAACATATGTCCTTAAACCATCGAAACATGGATAGCATATGGTTGATCAATTGGTCCATGATCATATTGCATATAATATGATGAAAAGAACCAATAATATGTGGAAACGGTGTAGGACATTGAAACATAGACATATCCACCAAAAAAGTTTGGCACGAAAACACTAAGTCATTGATTGTGGCGTTAACATTCTGGAGTATATATCAAGTTCGATAGTATTTTTCCTCTTTTGTTTCAAAATGAAAATGTCTTCATGCATTATTATAACTCAAAAGGTCGTTCCACCTAAATCATGAAGCAGAGGTTCCACATTATTTGTCCATGTCAAACTATATCTTGTGATTGTACAAGTTTCTTATCCTACTACTTTGATTAGTGGATCAGATATTCAAAACATAGTAAATTTTGATTAGGGGATTACTTTTTATGATAAATGATCATGGTCCTTCATCTCATATAGATGTGTAAGAGTTATATTAGATGAAGTTCTTGCAGTTGTACTTGAATCATACATGAAAGGAAGAGACAAAAAAGAGTAAAATGGTTCTTTTATGAAGGATACTCTTTGGCTATACACACTACGATTTCTAGGGTTTGCAATTTTGCTTTCGATCCTGCCCGATTTCTCCACAATGGACGGGTTCCTTGTGGGTAAATCAAGTGAAGAAACTGATCTTCTTCAGAGAAGTGTGAAGAAATTCAAAAGACCAGCTGTGGAGGAACCGCAAGTGTATGAAATGGGAGGGTCGGCGGAAGGAACGAGTGGAGCAGGAGGTAGCTGGGCTTCCCTGGTCCGTGAGAATATTGCACCGCCGGAAATTTACTGTGGTGAGGAAGATGATGACTATACTGGGGAGGAGTTTCTGGAAAAGTACGACGCTGGTATGGCAGGAGAGCACGAGGCAACTGATACAGGACGGCTGGTGATGGACATTCCGATTGAGCAGTGCAAGAAGCTCTGGAAACCATGGCGCCGAGCCCTCATCGTGAAGGTACTGGGTAAACAATTCTCCTTTCGTTTGTTAGAGAAACGCCTGACTGAATTATGGGCTTTTGGGGGGAAATTAGATATCATTGATCTGCCAAACGGTTATTTTGTGATACGCTTCTACTCTTCGATTCATTACTGGAATGCTTTAGGAAATGGCCCATGGATGATACAAGGACACTATATTACCGTGAGGAAGTGGCAACCCTTATTTTCACCTGCGTTGGATTCCATTTCTAGTACTCTTGCTTGGATTAGGATTCCTATGCTACCACTTGAGTATTTTGATGAAATGGTCCTACTGCAACTGGGAGATTTAATTGGTAAGGCGGTTAAAGTGGACAATACTACAATGAATGTTGAACGAGGTAAATATGCGAGGGTGTGTGTGGAGGTTGATCTTGAGAAGCCATTGGCATCAAGGATTTGTCTTAATGGGGCATCCTTTAACGTTGAATATGAGGGGTTACCTACAATCTGTTTCACGTGTGGCCGCTATGGGCATAACTCGGATGATTGCGGTAAGGAAGGGCCAAATGGTGACTGTGGGGTTGGCATAAACCCTACACGGGATAATGGACAGAGGAAAGAAGATCTGTTTGGACCGTGGATGGTCGCGAGTAATCATAGGAGAAGACGTGCTAACACCCAGACGGAAAATGCGGTGCATACACCAAAGGGGAATACTGTGGTTGAGGATAATGTGAAGGCAACGGCGACAGTGAGGAAAGAACAGCAAAGGGGACTGCGAACAGGGAGGAGTATGGGCTCTGGATTCAATATCCTCCAAGACCTCGACCCGGATTGTAATGAAGAGATGCCGGAAGAAGTACTACAGAGGGGATTACGGAATGTACAGGACAATGGTCCAACTGTGTTATTCCAGGCAGTTGGCAAGGATACTACATTACAGGTACAGGAGAGGAAGTCAAAAGGAATTCAGTTAAGAAATAATTCTAAAAACCGGGTAAATATACAAAGGAAAAACGGGGGGGATTTGAATGCGCAGCAACCGTCTGATAGATCAGTTGATATCTATAATAGGAGTACTTCATCTAGGGGGCGGGGAACATCGAGAAGAATAAGGGGAGGCAGTGGAATGTATGGTTCTTTGCGGGATATCACGAATGAATGTACGGGAGACTTATCACAGTTGATGGATCAAGCAAGATATGGAATTGAATGGCCGCCGCTGGTTACCAAGCAGCCCGTGCCGAACCATGATCGGATGGAGGGCAATATTAAGCAACATCCTCCGGACCAAACAACGGCAGTGGAACGGTTGTCGGATATTGTGCTTGCACCGGAAGAGATCGCTGGGGACCTCATGCCAATGGAAGGATTACAGGACAATGTCAAGGGAGATAACCCTGGGATGGGGGAAGAAACCACTCAGAATATTTAAGTATTATTTAATGGGTAAAGTGCTTGCATGGAATTGTAGAGGTGCAGCATCAACAGAGTTTCGGAGGGCGTTAAGGCAAGTTGTGAAATAGCATGAACCTGATGTTTTGTTCCTTTGTGAGACTAGAGTACTTAGTAATCAAGGGAAATGGATTTTGGATAGTTTTCATTTTACGAAATTTGCGGCTGTAGAGACAAGGGGATTCGCAGGGGGGTTGTGGTGCTATTGGAACGGAGACAAAGTTGAGATCAAAGTTTGGGACTATACAGCCCAAATGATGACACTGGGGATTATGAATTGTGGACGTACGCAATGGCTTTTATCATTGGTTTATGCCTCACCCGTCGTGGCGATTCGTGAGGTCTTTTGTGAATATGCAGAGAAGCTTAGCCATTATGTGAGGTTTCCTTAGGCACTCATTGGGGACTTTAATCAAGTAATATGCCAAGAAGATAAGAAAGGTGGGAGGAGAGTTAAGGGTTACCCGGCCGAAAGGATGAGGAGAGTAATGGATATTTGTGGTTTTGTTGAATTAAATTTTTTTGGGCCGCGATTCACGTGGACAAACAAGCACCTTGGATGTCAAAATATTCAGCAGCGTCTCGATCAATGCTGGGGGAATGGCCGTTGGCATGAGGCGGTTCCGGAGGCTTCCTTACACCATCTCCCACGGGTTCATTCCGACCATAATCCTATTCTGTTGGAGTTGGTCAGAAGTAATAAGGTACATATTAATCCGACGAATTTGCGTTTTCAATCTAATTGGATGGAACACAAAAGCTTTAGAGAATTTGTGACGTCGGAGTGGCCACATCCTCTTACCAACCTGGGCGATGCTATTACTGCGTTCTGGGAGAAATTGAAGGTTTGGAACAGGGATGTCTATGGTAACTTTTTTCAGGCTAAGAAACGCTATGAGGCAAGGTTGATTGGTATTCAAAAGGCATTGGAACTCAGACCCTCACGGTTTCTTGAAAAGCTTGAGTCCCAACTTGTCCACGAATATGGTGATATTTTGCGTCAGGAGGAAATTTTTTGGAAGCAGAAGAGCCACTTAAATTGGCTGGAGATGGGGGAAAAGAACTCAAGTTTTTTCCACAAGAGTGTGGGTAAGCGCAAGAAAGCCGAAAGCTGTAACAGGTTGAAAGACGGGTGTGGTCGTTGGATTGATGATGAGGAGGAATTAAAAGCTATGATCCGTGAGTACTATGTACAACTTTACACGGCGGATGACAGACGGGATGCTCATGCATGGAGAATTACATTCCCTGCACTTTGCCCTGGGGATAAAGACTTTCTAAACCGACAAGTGTCCGAGAGGGAGATCGAGAATGCTGTATTCCAAATGGGTGCCTTTAAGGCACCGGGGCCGGATGGCCTCCCTCCTGGATTCTACCAGCGGTATTGGACAACTGTGAGGGCAAATGTGATGAGATTCGTGAGGGACGCTTTCATCGAGCAGAGATTCCCGATCCATATGAGTGACATGCTTATCTCACTCATCCTGAAGACAAAACATCCGGAATGTATCTCTCAGTTTCGGCCAATTGCTTTGGCGAATGTTACAACAAAATGGATTTCGAAGATCATTGCAAATAGAGTAAAGACGTTGATACCAAAACTGGTTAATCCGATGCAGTGTGCGTTCACGGCGGGGAGACAAGCGTCCGAAAATATTATTATGGCCCAAGAGATAATTCATACAATGAGGAGTCAGAGAGGAAATAAAAAACTGATGGTGATGAAAGTGGATTTGGAAAAGGCCTATGACCGTGTGAATTGGCGTTTCCTGAGAGTGGTGCTTGAGGCGGCGGGGTTTGGTGCAAATCTCATTGAGCTCATTATGTTCTGTTTCATGTCACCTAAGCTTTCAATTTTATGGAATGGGCAAAGACTCACCCCATTTCAACCAACACGCGGTATAAGGCAGGGTGACCCCCTCGCCCCTTATCTATTCCTCCTGTGTATGGATATCCTCAGTCAGATGATTAATAGAGCAGTAGAGGATGGAAGATGGAAGCCGGTGAAAGCCTCAAGAAACGGACCGGCGATATCGCACATTTTCTTTGCTGATGATTTGCTGTTGTTTAGCGAAGCCACTCTTGAACAGGCGGGTGTCATACAGAAGGTTCTGGACGATTTTTGCAAGGTTTCTGGCCAAAAAATCAGCCTTGCAAAAAGTGTTGTATTCACGTCCAGGAACACTCCTGGAGGTACACAAGATGAAATTGCTAATAGACTGCAAATGACGAAAACGGCGAACCTTGGGAAATACTTGGGAATACCCATTTTACATAACAGAGTCACGCCGGCCACTTACGATTTTCTGGTGGACAAGATTAGAAGCAAGTTATGTGCATGGCGGGCGCGGCAAATGTCTCAAGCCTCCCGAAGTATCCTAATCCAATCGGTGCTAAACGCGTTGCCGTCTTACTTAATGCAAACAGTGGAAATTCCAAAATCAGTCCTTCAAACCATGGAGGAACATACTAGAAAATTTTTTTGGGATGAGTTAGATGGAACGAGGAAAATGCATTATGTGGCCTGGGGTGACCTTTGTACAGCTAAGGAAAGGGGAGGCCTTGGGTTTAGGAATCTAAGAAAGATGAATTTAGCTTTCTTGGTTAAACTCGGATGGCAATTGTTTGCAGAAAAGGATAAAGTTTGGGTGCGTATGTTGTGGGCGAAATATGGTTCGCCATTGGCACTGCGGCAGAAGACGAATGTTTCGAAGACTTGGAGGGGCATTACGCGGTGTGCGGCATTTCTGAGGACAGGTATGCAAACGTCACACTTTTTGCATGATGATACAAGGGAGGAATTGGATAATGTTTGGAAGGATGAGAAAAGTTGCAAGAATGTGGCGCGTAAAGCGTATGAGTTGCAATGTGATTTTGAAGAGGAAACTGAGGCGAATGGATGGAGGCGGGTCTGGGAAATGAAAGGACCGATGCGTTCAAACATGTTTCTTTGGCGAATGCGGCGTGGTATCCTGCCTACGATCCATTTTCTTCATAAAAGACATTTATGTCAGGAGAATAGATGTGAAAGATGTGGTATGACTGGGGTTGGGGAGATGCATGAAATTCGGAATTGTTTTTGGCCACGGAAAGTATGGAAAATGTTGGTGGAACCGCGGAAGTGGCATGTGTTTTGGGGCTCGTCTAACCTACGTGAGTGGACGGATATAAACTTGACGCAGGAGTTGGGACGTATGGAGAATGGTCATTGGTGGAGATATATATTCCGGGAGACGTCATATGGCGTTTGGTATTCTTGGAACCAGAAGAAGCATGATGATTCCGTGCTTGACAACCATCATAAATCTTTTGCGAAACTTATGGTGCAGCGTGTTGATATTTTATTGCGTGTTCATGTCGTGAATGTTGATGATGTAAATACGTAACGGGTGTATAGTGGTAGTTGCGTGGTAGGCTTTTTGTTTAGTGATGTACTGTATGTCCTGCGTAGGACTGTTTTGATAATTTATTAAATGATCCAGTTTTCGGAAAAAAAAGGAAGAGACAAAAGGATAAATCAAGAGCAAGGAACATCCCCCATTTATCATTATTGCAAGGACAACAGAAATGTGTTTCCATTTCCAATAGAGTCAAGGACACACTCGTCTTTGACTTTGGAATATAATGCAATAAAGCAAAATGATTCTCTACGCTCCTTATATTGTAAAGTAGCAGTTGATCGACATAGCTTGACGCATCATTATGGGTCATCGGGAAACAACCTCTGTGTGTTTGTAACAGATAGGTATGGTTGTATACATTCGACCCCCTACCCTTCCATAGACGGGAGCCTATAACGCAATGGAGTAATGTTGTTGTTGAAAGGACAACAGAAATGCAACGCCAAACGCCAGGAAATTGAACCCATTGTTTTCATATAGAGCACAACAAATGTACATATATAGCAAGAGAGAAACCAAAGGACAATACACTACTTTAGGACAACATGAAGGATTGCCATAAAATAGAACAGTGTTTCTAAAACGGACACATTAAGGATTGCCATAAAATAGAACAGTCTTTCTAAAACGGACACATTATCTAATGTATGAGGGGTTTTGACGATTACCTCCAAACATTAAGAGAGGTAAAGATAATTATCTCTTACATATTATAGGACCGAAATTGCTTTCAGCTTGCTCTGTATTATCTTTTTTTTTCGTTCTTTGAAAAAAAAAAAACAACCTTACGTTCTTACAACCGAAATCTTAGTTATATTTCAAAACTCTTTCTCACTTGTCAAGTTATTTGAACACCACGATCTTGGTTATAATTTCAAAAAAAAAAAAAAAAGGTTAGTCAAGTCATTTGAACATCTGGTTCCTAATGAAAAGTCATATTTCTTCTTTACAATTGATATCTTAATTATATTGTCAAAAATCTATACAAATGTCAAATTATTTGATCTTACTTTTACTTGATGTAAAATATTTTCTTGTATTTTTACATGAAAAATATTTTTAAAAACTTTATCTGACATTAAGTAAAAGTAAGAAAACTTGAATAATAGGTTTCATGAAAAAGAGGGGGAAATCATGGAGTAACATCGAAAAGGCAGAGAGAAAGGGGGAAAAAAGGATAGAAAGACAAAATAAAACAGGTAGAGTCCTTAATAGACAAACGAACCCATGTCTTAGTATTTGATTCTATATAAAGTATTGGTAAACTTTATTGTGGTTAATCAAATAATTAATAGCTATGTATAAATCTATAAGATAAAAAATAATTGATATGTGACAGTAATGAAGATACTAAATAAGAGATATGTTTTTAATTATTATGTCCCACGTTGAATAATTAATATGATTTACTAGAGTATTATTCAATGACTAATGAGATTAGTTGAGTTTCTAAAACACGTTTAATATATCTTGAAATTATTGGTTCCTAATCGATATACACTACCAAGAAGTTGGTGTTTGGATACAATTATGTAATGAACATTTAAAGAATACCATAAGTCGGTTGTCCTTTCCTTATAAGAAAGTCGGTTATGTATTAAACTCTATACCTATTAATAGGCGCCCATCGCCACATTCTATAATTTGAGCTACTTGGGGGGACAATCTATATGCTTTGTTCTCTGTTTTGCAGACAACCAACTCTCTTTTATAGATCAGATCAATGGATCTGCAAATGGCCGAACGGAACGATGATGACGAAGCGCCCTGGGGATATCGGTTTGCACCAACCGATCAAGAAATCATGATCTATTTGATTAGTTTAGCCACACAACGGCCGTTGCCTTCTAACGCCGTTGTGGAGAGGAATATATACGAATCGGAACCTTGGAGAATTTTCAGCGACCAGGATACATGGGTATCTTTAAAGAATGAAAAATCGAAGAATAAATACATATACGTGTACACCCGTGTTAGTTATGTAAATGATATTATCAGAAAGAATATATCAAGAAAAGCCGGTCAGGGTTTATGGTCAGGGAAATCAAAAGTGAAATCTATCACTGATGATTCTGGGGGTGTGATTGGGTACATGAGGTCGTTGACGTATAAGGCGGATGGGATTAATGAGGATAACAGGAAAATCTTGAATACCAAAAAATATGGGCACTGGATTATGCATGAATATACAGTCGCGGAAAAGATTCTTCCTGAAAGGTTTAGGCCGTGCAATTTCGTGATTTGTAAGGTTACTAAACAGGAAACAGAGTCAGACGACGAGGTTGTTTCTTCTCAACGACATGCTTCTGATTATCATCTTGATAACAATAAGAGGATGAAACGCGAAATCGATGGTAATTGCAACAATTCAGAGCAGCAGAAGTTGAAGGGGCCTCAGATGGAAGGGTTTCAACAACTCGGAAGCACAAGCCAAACAGTTCAAATGCCCAACAGTTCATATGCTTATCATCCGGGGTATCCTGGCATGCAACAAAACCTTGAAGCAAGTAATTCCCAATTTGTTGGTAATATTTCCTCACAATTTCAGCCATCAATCCCACCTCCTGTTGCTAGACCTGATGCTTGGCTCGATGGCTTCCTTGCTAATGGTGGAACAAATATAGGAGCGTTTCCGTATCCAATTCAGTCCGTGCCAGACGAATACATCCATAATAATGTGGTATCTGATGGCATTGGTTGTGATTTCGATCCATCCATATTGCATGGCAATTCTAAATTTGCAGAAAGTTCCGGCGCTTTTTCGTCCGAAAGCATTGGTGGATCAGGCCAAACAGGACATGATTTGCAGACTCCTGTTGCAGTTAACAATGAAGGCGAGGGAAACAACGCCGACTTCTATGCACTAAAAAGGCGCGGCAAATATGGAGAGGAGGATTACGTTCTTGTTGATTACGCTTCACTAGTCGTATCCGATTGCCATTATCTTTCACAGAGCAAGTCTAAGGAGCAAGAAAATATCAGGGTTTTCTAATGACTGATGCTGGGTTTTTATGGGGATGGTTAATTTGTTATTTGTTTGTTTTTCGGATTCATGATTTAGCTTTTGGATTCTAGTGTTTTTTTTTTTTTTTTTTTTTT
>AP025047.1:4282462-4330168 GCA_036186865.1 Eustoma russellianum | reverse complement strand
TTTTTTTTTTTTTTTTTTTTTTTGAAGATTCAGAACAGCACAACTGTTACAAGTTGGCCTATGATATTGTTTGTAATGTATAGAAACGTATTTGTACAGTAATTTTCAATGGAATTTGGTTAGTATTATTGGTGGCAGTTGATCGACACAAGCTTATTTTGTGAAGTAACATTTGATCGACATAGCTTGGCGTAATTTTCATTATATGTCATCGGAAAACAACCTCTGTATTTTTCTAACACATAGGTATAGTTGTGTACATCCGACCCTCATACGCATCCATAGCCGGGAGTCTCTAAGATAATGAGGTAATTATGTTGTTGTTGTATTGGTGGCCGTCACAAAATTATGATCCACTTCTATGTTCATCCTTTAACTTTTTTTTAATTATAATATCCTTCAACATTTGAGTTGCTATAGTTTAAGTATTAATGAATCAAACAACATGCTAATCAAAAGCGTCGGTCGTTTACAAACATATCTTACACACTTGAATTTCATTTGGGAGTAAACCATTATATTGGCTTCCTGGACCTGCGATGTTATGCCCCGCACCCTCCGTGGGGTAATTAAAAGACAAAGAAGGATTTTTACGGAAATTAATGACGGTCAACCATACTAATTACGAATTAAATAATAGGTTTGAAGAGAATTAAATGAAGGGTTAAATAGTAGGAATTAATTGTATTTAATTTTCAGAATTAAATATTAGGATTTATCCCTTAAGATAAATAGGAAATAAAATATAATTAGAAACACCAAACTTTTCCCTTCCCATATAAAAACTGACAAAGCGTCAGTTTCTCAGAAAACATCGACGTTTTCTTTCCTGCCCTAGCCGCTTCAGGAGTAGAAGAGGAAGATATCCTCCAAGAATTGATCCGGCCTTAGTTCGTTTTCCAATTCGTCTTCGGGTAATCAAAGGCAAGTAATCTGTTTATAAGTTCCTACGATTTGTGAAAGAAAAACGGCCTATTTTACTATCAATTTGGATCACCATGCAGTAGATTTGTTCTTGATTATTTGCATACGATCTATGTAATTTGTTTTCGTGATTTGGCCAATGTATATGGAAAAGCTTTTGTTGTTGTGGTTGATTATGTGAAATCATGCAAATCCTTATTCCTTGGATCCCCTCTTGATGTGGTTGTGTGTTTGCGTGGGTTTAAGGGAGAAAGGTTGGATTTTTCGCTTGATGTGGTTGATGAATGCACGTTTTAGGATTGAATCAATGTTTGTGAGTTGCGTAGCGTTGAATCTGCAGTATAGGTCTGTGATTTCAGCAAGGTGTTAGGCTTGGATGAATGGGTATGTGTTGGAGAAACCTGGTTTGATGGTTCTGCAAAATTGCAGAGGAAAATTTGAGGGAACGCTGACATCGATCGATCGATGTCAGGGATCGATGTCCTCAGAAGGACATCGATCGATCGATGTATGAGATGGCTGAGAGATCGATGTCCACAGTTGGACATCGATCGATCGAAGTAGAGTAGCCTGAGAGATCGATGTAAGTTGAGCCTGAGAGATCGATGTCCTCAGAAGGACATCGATCGATCGAAGTCAGAGATCGATGTCCTCAGTTGGACATCAATCGATCGATGTATAGGGGATGAAGTCCTGAAATTTGTGGAAAATAGAGGAAGAAAAGGGGACGTTCGGGGAACTTCCGGGGGACTTTAGTGACTTCTTAAGACTGATTAAAGTTAGTCTAAGCCTTGGGAACATACCCTAGGATGGTGAATCAATCTTGGTGCTTTCCACGGATTCTCGAATCGAGTTTTAACGGGAATGACTTAGACGGGTTAGGAAATGAACGTACGAGGTGTCTCAAAGCTCAATGAAGGAAAGATGGGGATACTCGCGTAGGGTCTGAACTTTAGAATCAAGGGTAAGTGTTGACGAGCGAGTTGTGGGCTAAGTAATGACGGATAAGTTAGTGTACTCTTGTGTGTGTCACTTGCACTTGCGCATGTGAATGTGAATTGCATATGTGATCGAGGAATGTGAATGAACAAGGAGTCTTGCATCATGGCACGTGCATTCGCATATTGATTTGAAAAGAAAGGTGCTTCGGCACAGATTTGCGAAGGTGACCTACAATGTAAACCGGGATGGAAATTTAAGCCGGGGCGCATTGTAGGGCACAAAAGACTGTAACGTAAACCGGGATGGAAATATAAGCCGGGGCGCGTTACAGGGTATAAAGTTGTCTGTAATGCTACTCGGGATGGAAATATAAGCCGAGGTGCATTACAGGGTATAAAGTTGGCTGTAGCGTAAACCGGGATGGAAATATATGCCGGGGCGCGCTACAGGGTATAAAGTATATGAAGTGACCGGGCATTATGTCATGCATTGCACTGTTTTAAAAGAGAAAGTGTTCATGCATAAGTGAAGGAGTAGTGTGGTGCATATCTTGACATGCATCACGAGAGTCAATGTGTTACGAACGTGTGTGATACTTGATTGCCTATGAATTGTTAAGTGTGAGCAATTTGTCGTACTTGCTTTATTGCGTTATTTAAACTTACATTTGAAAGTTTACAAGACATGTGCCCCTCACACCCCTCAAGTTATCTATTACTCATGTCTTGCCATGTGTTGATCCCGTATGTCTTATAAGTGGGTTACTTGCTAGCGTTTTTCGCTAAGGGTACTACTCTTATTGTGCAGATGAGCCTAGCTATGACATGATTTTCATTGAAGACGACGGCGAGTGGGCAGAATGGGATGCCTAGACATTGTTGAGGAGATTGATTAGCTAGTTGAAACTGTTTCCATTTGTTTCAGTTTATTTTGTTATTCATTTGAGATTTTAGATGGCTGCTACTATATACGTTGTCGGTGTTCACGTTGTCTTGACGTACTGCTTTGATGGTATAGATTGACATGATATGTTTCCGCGCTTAATTCTCTTGCGTCATTGATGATGTGTATTCGAGAGATGAGACGTCTTGTAGTCTTCTCAGTAAGCTACGACGGGTGAACCGGTTCGGATTCCGCTGTCCGGGTCGGGGCGCTACAGGTGGTATCAGAGCCTAGGCTTCAGATCTACCTCGGAGACCTAGGTTATGACATGTAGAATCTTAAGTTATGATCTTTACCTTAAGATGATCTATTAGTCTAAGTAAGCAATCTTAGATTTAAGTTTGATTGGGATGGGTGTGTGCGAGCGCGAATAAGATGTGAACAATAAACGTTATTTATTTTAGTTTATAAACTTCGCCTTGTACACCTTATGGACCCCAAGTACTCATTTTGAACTGCCCAGTACTAATAAGCTTGAACTTGCAGAAAATGCCTCCCAGAAGAGACAACCAAGGAAACGGTGGTAATGGGAACAACGATAACCCTCCACCACCACCACCTCCTGTTCTGGTTCCCCAAGCACTGATTGACGCTATCACAGTGATAGCCCAAGGAGTTGCTCAGCAGCAGCAACAACCGCAGCAACCTCCGCCACCACCGCCACAGCACGGCATCAGGTATTATATTGGGGAGATGCGCAAGATGCATACTCCAAATTTCGAAGGGACAACTGATCCTGAGGTGGCCGGGTTTTGGCTTGATGAGATAGAGAAATGTTTCAAGCTTGTACAAGTGCCTGAAGAGCACAAGGTGGATGTAGCCACACCCTTTCTGACTGGCAGGGCAAATGCATGGTGGAACGGCATCCTGCCCAAGATGACTCCTCCCATCCAGTGGAGTCAGTTTGTGAAGGCCTACAAAGATTATTACGTGCCTGAGACTGCCGTATTGGAAAAGATGAGGCAGTTTGATAGATTTGAGCAAGGGAGAATGACTATCTCTGACTACGCAGATAGGTTTCATGCCTTGGGTAAGTTCACGCCCTTGGTTCTGGAAAACAACAGGATGAAGATGTTGAAATTCGAAGAAGGGTTGAACCCCCGCATACGGACAGCAATCGCGGGGTCAAGTCTGAAAACATTTGAGGAGATGTTGGACGCATGTTACCGAGTGGAGAGTGACATGCGACGATCACAGAACAGAGAAGCTCGGGAAGAATCGAGCAAGAGGCCAAGAGTGGAGCAAGGTGGCAGTAGACCCGGACGTTGGGTCAAGATTCCCAGAAAAGGGCAGGCAGGGCCAGTACAAAGGACACCACAACTAAACCAACCTGGTCAACAAGCACCTGCAGAGTGCCCACACTGCCACAAGAGACACGTGGGCGAATGTTGGAAGGTTAGTGGAGCGTGCTTCAAATGTGGGAAGACGGGCCACAGGATCAAAGATTGCCCTGAATGGAATGTCAAACCTCAGGCGACAGCAGGGCCAGCCCAGCAGCAGAGAGGCAGGCCTAATGCAAGGGTCCATGCAATGACGGACGCCGAGGTGCAGGAGGATACCAACGTCGTAACAGGTACGACTTAAGTTTGATTATAGCAATCTAAGTTGAATTTTAGCCTTATAAGTTGATGATTCAATATGTTTTGTTTTATGAGACCTTTATGTGCTACCCTTTCATGTTAGGTGTGATTCTAGTTAACCAAGTACCTGCCAATGTGTTGTTTGATAGCGGGGCTAGCCACTCTTTTATCTCTAAGAGGTTCGCCAAAGGGCTCGACTGTTTACCCGAATGGCTTGAGAACCCATTTAGGGTACAGGCAGCAGGAGAACAAGTACTGATTTCTCACCATCAGTACAAAGACTGTAATTTGGAATTAGATGGGAAACTCTTCTCAGTGACTCTAGTCCCAATACCGATGAAAGACTTTGACATAATATTGGGCATGGATTGGTTGACCAAGAATCATGCCAACATCGACTGTAGACTCAAGCGAGTGAACCTTAAAGACCCTGAGATGAATGACGTCACGGTGCAAGGAAATACCAAGATAACCAAAGCCCCAAAGAAGATATACATGACGGCAATTAAGGCCTTTAAGGCGTTACAGAAAGGAGCAGAGGGGTTTATGGTATATGCGCTAGATGCGAAGCAGGAGGTTCCCTCTATAGACCAAATTCCAGTGATCAACGAGTTCAAGGATGTATTTCCGGACGACCTACCGGGAGTACCCCCATCGAGGGAAGTGGAGTTTGAGATCAACTTGATCCCTGGAGCCGAGCCTATATCTAAAGCACCTTACCGAATGGCTCCGGCTGAACTCAAGGAGTTAAAGGGGCAACTGCAAGAGTTGTTGGACAAGAAATTGATACGTCCTAGCGTATCACCGTGGGGAGCCCCAGTCCTATTCGTAAAGAAGAAAGATGGCAGCATGAGGTTATGCATCGATTATCGAGAGTTGAACAAGATCACCATCAAGAATAAATATCCTCTACCAAGGATTGAGGATTTGTTTGATCAGCTAAAGGGAGCTAGATGGTTTTCCAAGATTGACCTTCGTCAGGGATACCATCAGTTGCTTGTGAAAGCAGGAGATGTCCCTAAGACTGCTTTTCGGATCCGCTATGGGCATTATGAATTTCTGATGATGCCTTTTGGACTAACTAATGCCCCAGCAGCTTTCATGGACTTGATGAACACTGTATTTCGGGAACAATTGGATCAATTTGTAGTAGTGTTCATCGACGACATCCTAGTTTACACTCCCGACGAGCAAGCACACGCTGAACACTTGAGAGTGGTGTTGCAAATTCTGAGACAACAAAGGCTCTACGCCAAATTCAGCAAGTGTGAATTCTGGCTAAAAAGTGTAGCCTTCCTTGGTCACGTGATTTCTGAAGATGAGATCTCTGTGGATTCTAAGAAGATAGAAGCCATCACTGAATGGCCACGACCCACAAACGTGACCGAAGTCAGAAGCTTCCTAGGCTTGGCAGGCTATTATAGGAAGTTTGTTGAGGGATTCTCAACGATTGCAGTACCATTGAGTCGTCTTACCCAGAAGAAGACTAAATTTGAATGGACTTCTGAATGCGAGCAGAGCTTCATTGAGCTCAAGAAGAGATTGACCACAGCCCCGGTGTTGGCACAGCCTTCCGGCACCGACGGTTTCGTGATCTATAGTGACGCATCCAAGAAAGGACTAGGTATGTACACCATTACAATTAATGCATTGTATATACTTATGCAAGTCCTAAACTAACCCTCTGATTATAGGTTGTGTCTTGATGCAAAACGAACGAGTCATATCGTACGCGTCAAGACAACTGAAACCATATGAGCAGAACTATCCGACGCATGACTTGGAGCTCGCAGCTGTGGTATTTGCCCTTAAGATCTGGAGACACTATCTATATGGAGAGAAATGTGCAGTGTTCACCGATCACAAGAGCCTGAAATATCTGTTCTCGCAGAAGGAGTTGAATATGAGACAAAGAAGATGGTTAGAGTTACTCAAGGACTATGACTTGACCATCAACTACCATCCGGGCAAAGCCAATAGAGTGGCGGACGCACTGAGCAGAAAGTCTAGCCACGCAAGACAGTCTCCTTTGGAAAGAGAGATTGAAGAGTTTGACCTTGAATTGGTGGATTCAGTGGCTAATGTCCTCACAGCTCTGTCTATCAGCCCAGACTTGGTAGACCGAATCAAAGAGGCACAGTATGAGGACCCGGCACTGAAAGAGATCCGCGACAAATTATCCACGGGACCGGTAAAGGACTTCCAGTTGCGAGAAGATGGGAGTCTATGGTTCCAGAATCGGTTATGCGTACCAGCTAAAGACGAACTCCGAACAGAATTACTTCGAGAGGCGCATAACTCAAGAATGTCTATCCACCCCGGAAGCACTAAGATGTACAAGGATCTCAAAAGAAACTATTGGTGGATCGGGATGAAAAGGTCAATAGCGGCATATGTTGAGAGATGTTTGATATGCCAACAAGTCAAAGCGGAACATCAACGACCTGGTGGTTTGATGAAGCCACTAGAGATTCCAGAATGGAAGTGGGAGCACATGACGATGGATTTCGTAATGGGACTACCCAAGACCCGCAATGGAAACGAAATGATTTGGGTAATCGTAGACAGATTGACGAAGACGGCTCATTTTATTGCCATGCCTCATGGTACTTCGTATGAAAGGTTATCCAATATCTATGTGGATAACATTGTAAGCCTACATGGAGTCCCAGTCAGCATCGTATCGGACCGTGACCCCAAGTTCACCTCTAAGTTCTGGAGAGCATTCCAGAAAGCTATGGGTACGGAGTTGAGAATGAGCACAGCTTATCACCCGCAAACAGACGGACAATCCGAAAGGACCATCCAAACATTGGAAGACATGCTGAGAGCATGCGCCTTAGACTTCAAAGGGAATTGGGATAGCATGTTGAAATTAATGGAGTTTTCTTACAATAATAGCTATCACAGTGCAATTGGCATGGCACCATTTGAAGCATTGTACGGACGCAAATGCAGATCTCCAGTTTTTTGGGATGAAGTCGGAGAAAGGACAATCACCGCACCTGAGTTGGTGGAGCAAACAATGGCAAAGGTCAAGGCGATAAGAGAGAAACTCAAGGTGGCTCAAGATCGCAGTAAAAGTTAGGCCGACACCAAGAGACGACCGTTAGACTTTGAGGAGGGCGATAAGGTCTACCTACGAGTTTCACCAACTAAGGGAGTTGCTAGATTTGGAGTGAAGGGCAAGTTAAGCCCGAGACACATTGGCCCTTACGAAGTGCTGGGCAAGGTTGGAGAAAGAGCTTATCGACTAGCCTTACCTCCGAGCTTATCCCAAGTCCATAACGTATTTCATGTATCTCAACTAAGGAAATACGTAGCTGACCCAAGCCATGTCCTTGAAGCTCAACCGTTGGATGTTAAGGAAGATATCACTTACGAAGAACTGCGCATGACTGCATTTCGCAATGCATTCATGCAGATCAGTCCATGGGCTCTTCCTCCCAATTTTGATGATTTAGGGGGAGAAAGTGGTGGTGGCGGTGGTGGTGGTGCTGGTGGTGATGGTGCTGGTGGAGGTGCTGGTGATGCTGCTGGTGGTGCTAGTGGATCCATGGGTGGGTTCACGGATTTTGCTGCTAGCGTAGGTTTTGGTTTTAGTGGGTTTACACCACCAAGTGGTGGTGCTATGTAAAAATTTTTTATATTTGTTGGTGTTAATTGTTTTCTGCAATTAGTGAATGAAATTTTTATAACTTGAATTTTTTTGTTGATGTTCATTAAACTTGTTTCATCATTTCATTGTATTCAAGTTACTTCTTTTTCATTGCACTTAGTGAGGGGGAGCATATATTAAGGGGGAGCTTTGTTAAGGTATGCATATTGTGAAATCATCAAAAAGAGGGAGAATGTTAGATCATGTTGAGTTTTGATGATTTGCACATTTTGGCACATTGAACAACCCATTAGGCGCTTCATGTGTGTTGTTTGAAGTCAGAATACTTCGAACGCCTACATTAGGCGCTTAATGTACCTTGGTGGAGTCCAGTACACTTCGAACGCCTAGATTAGGCGCTTTATGTGAAGTGTCTGGATCTGCGAACACTTCGAACGCCTAGATTAGGCGCTTCATGTGAGTGTTTGTAAAACAGGACACATTGAACGCCTGATTAGGCGCTTTATGTGACATGTTGAAAAGTGCGAACACTTTGAACGCCCCTTTAGGCGCTTTATGCAGTCCACTATGCCAAAAGTACTTTTCCCCTGGCTGGGCACGTACTCCTAAGTACTTTCTCTGAGTAAAAGTCAGAGTTAGTTCGAACAAGCATGAAGTGCCACATTAAGCGCTTCATGTGACTTCGAACGCCTTAAGAAGCCCACATTAGGCGCTTGATGTGACTTCGAACGACTGTTCATTTTCACATCAAGCGCTCAATGTCACATCGAACGCCTGTGCTGTTGCACATTAGGCGCTTCATGTGACCAACGTTACAAAGGTCTTGAACTTCACTTTTTAACATTAGTTGACTCTTTGTACCCTCTCTTTTTAGTGTCTTTTTTGCAGGCTCCTCTCTGTTGAAGTTTTTCAGGTTTCCTTTCTTGGCATTCATTTTGAAATCTCTCCAAGAATGTTGCTACATGCCAAAGGGAGATCTCCAATGATGAGGACTCACCAACACATGATGCCAAAACCCATTAATGTCAGTGCAGAGGGTTTCAAACGGGAAGAAACTTTGAAGTTGATAAAATAGGGTTTCTTCCACATTCTTCACCAACTTTCTACTCTACAAGCTCTCAAGTTCTCTCAAGCTCAAGCTCTCAAAATATTTGTAATCTTTGTATATCTTTACTTTGTTGTTGAGAGTGTTTATTGTAAGAAGAAGAGTCTTCTTCTTGGTGAGATTTTCTGTGAGAGATTTGGTAGATTGTTGGTCAAGGAGCAAAGGTGCTCTTTGTTTAAGTTTTCTAAACTTTGAAGGGTTTGTTGATAGTGTGTGGTGCACTATTCTCCCTACAAGATTTCTTTGAGGGCAAAGAAGATCTTTGGAGGCAAAACTTCAAAGTGTTAGAACTCTTGGTTGTGGTCTAGGCAAGGTGCCTAGTTTGTATTTCTTTGATTTCGTTTTTGGTTGTTGTTTCCCCCAAAAGAAATAACAATCTCTATTTCAAAATCCTTCTTGTGAAACATCAAGAAGGTAGAGGAGTAGAGTCATTTGACTTGAACCTCTATACATACTCGTGTTCTTTATTGTCTTTCAAGTTTTATCTTTCTAAAGAACACATCCAAGTATTGGTTGCACTCTAAAACGAAAAATAGCCACAAAATATCCATACTTGGTGAACACACTATTCAACCCCCCCTTCTAGTGTGTTCTAAGGGACCTAACATTATTGTGCAGATGAGCCTAGCTATGACATGATTTTCATTGAAGACGACGGCGAGTGGGCAGAATGGGATGCCTAGACATTGTTGAGGAGATTGATTAGCTAGTTGAAACTGTTTCTATTTGTTTCAGTTTATTTTGTTATTCATTTGAGGTTTTAGATGGCTGCTACTATATACGTTGTCGGTGTTCACGTTGTCTTGACGTACTGCTTTGATGGTTTAGATTGACATGATATGTTTCCGCGCTTAATTCTCTTGCGTCATTGATGATGTGTATTCGAGAGATGAGACGTCTTGTAGTCTTCTCAGTAAGCTACGACGGGTGAACCGGTTCGGATTCCGCTGTCCGAGTCGGGGCGCTACATGCGAGATGCTACGGGCAGAAATAATGTTCCAGGAAATGACCTCTCGATGAAAAGCTTGCTTTGAACGGATAAGAATCATGGACAACTCCTGTAAAGAGTCGATTGGTATGGAAATTTTAGTAGAGTGGCTCATCAGGCCGGCAAAAGATACAAAATAATACACATCTAGTTAGTTGGTTATGATCAGTCGTGCTGCTTGAACCTGATACTTCACAACCAGAGAATGTCGTTGAGAATATTGTTCCACTACTTCGAGAAATATATAGGTTATATAAGGATGGGTACCATTGCCTAATGCTTTAAGGTTTTGAGTGGATATAGGTCTCCTCTCATATAAGCCCAAATTTCAACATGATATCAGAGCGAGGTTAAAATTGTGAACTCACATATTGTCTGTCTCATAGTTGGCCATTTATTGAATCTTCTTACCCAAGTCCAGAAGTTCATGCATGATTTGTAGTTTGTGATTGAGGATTAGTTTTAAAATTGTGGATGGAGACCTTCCACACCCATGGTTGGGTATTTATTGTCTCTCATCATCCAAGTCCAGATGTCTATGCCTGGTTTTTTCGGATGAGTTTTAAAATTGTGTAAGCCCATGGTTGGCTATTTGTTATCTCCTTTCATCCAAGTCCAGATATCCATGTCTGTCTTGTGGTTTGTGATTGAGAGCAAGTTCTAAGGCGCACGTGTGTATATCAAGCCACGTTACCACGTGAGTGTGTGTGTTGAGAATAGTGCTCCACATTGGCTACTTTGACAAATATATAGGTGTTTGTGATTGAAGATCTGTTTTAAAATTGTAGACTCATACCTTGCAGGATTATGGTTGGCTATTTATTGTCTTTTCTTACCCACGTTCAGATATTCATACCTGACTTGTGGTTTGTGATTCCAGGCAGGTTCTAAGACGCGTGTACCACGTGAGGGAGTATGTTGAAAATGTTGTTTCACATTGGCTACTTTGATAACTATATATAGATCATTACCTTAAGATTTTGAGTTGATATGAGTAGATATGGGTTTCTACAAATGGCTCATTACCATCACCGACGCTGCAGGGTTATCTGAGGATGGTTAATTTGCAATCAGTTTGGTTATCAATTCATGAGTTAGCTTTTGGATTATAGTACCTTTTTTTCTTTTTTGAAAATTTAGAACAGCACATTTGTTACAAAATTGCTAATGATATCATTTGTAAAGTATAGCAACATTTTTATACAGTTTTTTATTGTACTCCAATTTTATTGCCGCTTATAATGCATTCAGAACAATAGTCACATCTGTTTGCAAACCAGCAACCAAATAAGTTGCCACCAATTCATTTTTCTATTAATTTTGGTTTGTAATCGCTGAATAAATTATTCTAATGGTTTAGCTTGGTTAGTAATATTGGTCACCTTCACAAAGTTAAGACGTTTCCATGTTTTTATCCAGTTTTACTATTATATTAAAATACGCAAGGATTTGTAATATCGGGAACACTAAATTTTCATAGCTGACCATACCATGTAAGAGGTGTTTAAATCTCCACAGACCAACCAGATTAGACAAATTTAGCTTAAGTGCATAGCTCAGTTGATATTCGGATTGGATTTGCTCCAAAAAGTATAGGATTCGATTTGAAATACATTGCACAGTATGTGTGTATCAGTGATGCTACGCAAAATGCCCAGTTTATAGCAGACATCTTGTGTGTGCTCCTTAAATAAGACCTCACTAACATAAAAGGACGCTGAGTTACTGATTTACATCTTCCGCAATGCTTCCTGATTTACATACTAAAATGTGTGTTGAATTTGCATGGATTTTTTTGTGGAAGTCGAATAAGGTAATTGAGTATCATAATAAAGCTTTCATCAAGTTTTTCTAAATATATATTGGATCACTCAAATCGTAGCTTTACAAGTCATAACACAGGTAGAAGGCTTCTTGGAGCATTTTCCAGAATGGGGTGAGAGATTATACGCAAAAGAAAAGGAAAATAAGAGGTGGAATGAGAACAATTATAATAATAGTTTATTCAAACGATCTTATTGTCAGTATTTATGTACGTGTCATGTATCAATACCGTTGTATTGTACGGCGGTATGATGTATATATATCATATATTTAAATTGCGGTATCATGTATTTGTATATCATGTATCATTGTATCATGTATGAAAAAAGTGGAATTTATGGAAGCGAAGCATATTGAGCTTGACAAATTATATATATATATATATATATATATATATATATATATATATATATATATATATATTTAAAAAACACAATATTTTTTATTTTCGTTATTCAGAAAATTACAAGATATTTGGCATGGTTGCCAGCTGTTTCCACTGCTTTCTTGAGACCGTAATTTATTGGGAACCTACGTTTCTAGAAAAAAACATATTCTCTCTTTGGTTTAGGGTTTTCATCCGGCGGCTGTTTGCTTTCTTCGTTTTTCTCTTCGCCGGATGGTCTTCTTGTTGCTTGGTTCTTCTCTTTTGGCTTTCGTGTGTTCTTCCTTTTTTGCATTGTCTTCTCATTTCTGTCTCAGAGCTGCTGTGTTCTTGTCTATCTGTGCGCAGCTTCTCACATAAGGGGAAAGTTCTTTTATTTCTGTGAATTCTGAGAGCTTGTTTATTGTCATTCCGTATTGCGCCAGATTGTGTGCTACGCTGTTGATTTCTCTTGAGCAGTGTTTGATTTTTATCTTGTTTTCCTTCATCAGTTTCTGTGTTCTGTGTATCACTTCCTCTAGTTGGATTTTTGCTGCTCTCGGCTCGATCTGCACTGTTTCTGCTTTATTTTGTAGCTTGTTCACCACTGCTTTGCAATTTGTTTTGATTTCTGCCTCTTTGAGATCATTTCTGTGTATGCTGTAGTGTAGGATTGATAGCATCACTGTGTGTGCTTCTGCTATTATTGGGGTTGAGACTGGTAGATGAAATGATATTGCATGTATCATTTCTCCGTTTGAGTCTCTCACAATAGCCCCCCTGCTGCTGTTTTGTTCCCTATTGCTGCTGTTTTGTTATATATATATAACGAAGACAGATCCTTCATTATTTTATTGATGATCCCCACTTATGGCGGAGGAAAAACTGCTTTTATTACACGATCTAAAAAGAAAAACTAACCTACCATTACAATAGAAGAACGAAGTACTAATCTAAGGAAACCGAGTTCGTGGTATTATTTTTCCTTTACCGCATGTTTTAACTTGTGAAGGATGCATATTTTTTTTTGCACGCCGCTCCTTGCGAGCTGTATTAGACTTATACGGTATAAAACCTTCATCATACTGGACTTCCAAATCAATTTCTATTTCTCTTTGTAAAGTTGTGTCTGCTTCTGCGCCCTCGGTTTCTAGCGTGTCATGCAAAGTTGAGACTAGAATATCCCCTTTAGTGACACCAAGCATATTAAAGCAATAATCATCGCACAAATGAGCCAGGTTCCATGTTTTTCGACAATTAGGATGAACTAGTTTAGCTTTAGATAATCCTCCCGCAGTAATAGAGATCACTGAAATTCTAGGTGTACTCTGTAAACATGTAGGGTACTCAGCATGCGATAAGTCCCTCTCCAAACTACTAGTCGGCAAATCAGTAGCAACAAACGTGTTGCGTCCTTCGAACCCAGCTGGTTCCAGTTCCGCCATATCAATAGGGGTGGTTTCTCGAATAACTGTTGTCGGAGTATTTGCAGGAGAATCCACAGTAGAAGATATATAAGTTTCTGTCAAATATATCAAACCATCAGTTGAGCCTTCGGAGTGTATACCTGTTGATTCTCATGAAGGTTGCCCAATTTAGAGATATCATGTGTATCAGAAATTAAAAGAGGCTATTGCAGCTGAGGTTGTGGGAGCTGTGAATCAGGAGATGGCTCTGCACCTGTTGTGTCATAGGGGATTGAAGATTCAAATATGGGTTGTGAGGCCACATCTACTGGCATTCGGAGAATTAGTATTTGTGAAAGAATAGCCTGCGATTGATAAGATAAGAGACTCAAAGGTTACGGCTGGACCACAGCTTTCTTCAGTGTCCACTGCTTTTGTGTCTCATATATATATATATATATATATATATATATATATATATATATATATATATATATATATATATATATATATATATATATATATATATATATATATATATATATATATATATATATGTATGTATGTATGTATGTATGTATGTATGTATGTAGGTATATGTATATATATTTTACAATACCTTGTCTAGTTCCAAGTTTTTAGTCATTTAATCCTTTAGATGCCGTTTCCGCAATTCCTGCTCACACTTAGCACTAAATATTTACATGTAAAATTTCTGGTTCTAAACTGTATATGACAAAGTGAAATACTTAATAACTCTTTCCTAGTTCTAATTTTTCCCCTTTTGTTCCAAACTGTAAATGTCTTCATGCATCATTATAACTCAAAGGGTCGTTCCACCTAAATCATGAAGCATAGGTTCCACCTTATGTGTACATGTCAAACCATATCTTGTGATTGTACAAGTTTCTCACCCTCCTACCCTGATTAGTAGATCAGAGCTTCATAACATAGTAATATTCTGATTGGGGGATTACTTTTTATGGTACATGATCATGGTCCTTCATCTCAGATAGACGTGTCTCACATCGATTAAGATGAGACCACCATAATCCATAACCACAAGATTCAATGAGTTATATTAGATGAAGGTTTTTTTTTTTTTGCATTTGTACTTTAATCATATATGAAAAGAAGAGACAAAAGGATAAATCAAGAGCAACGAACATCCCTCATTTATCATTATTGCAAGAACACCAGAATTGCAACGCCAAACGCGAGGAAATTCAACCCATTGTTTCCATCTAGAGCGCAACAAATGTACATATATAGCTAGAGAGAAACCAAAGGACAAATACACTACTTGAGCACAACAAGAAGGATTATATAAAACGGAACAGTCTTTCCAAAACATACACATTATTTAATGTATGAGGCCGAGGAATTTGCGAATGCCAATGTGGCTTGATCAAATGTCGCAATGGTCGAAACTTTCTCATGGTTTCCAGAGGATGGTGGTGTCAGCTAAGGGTGGCAAACAGGTAGTGTTTCATATTTCGTGTTTCGTTTTTTCGGTTTTCAGGTATCAAAGTACTAGATCTATATCTTATCCGTTTGCTTCGCGTGTACGGAAGTAGATACACAAACGTGTACATATCAGGTTTTGTGTCGTGTATCAGGTATACCCACAAACTTGACAAGTACAAATAGTCCATGTCGTGTACGGATCATTTGATGTATTTTTCAGGTATTTTCAAGTTTCGCGGAAATTCAGGTGACAAAAAAGAGATGAGTATCTCTGGCGGGGAAAATAAGGACGGTGACAGCGTGTTGCTAATGAAAGACTTCCGGACAAAAAGTTTTTCAAATATTAGAGAATAAAAGTTAAATCATAACTTCGAACCATCTTCATCTCTACAATATCCTTTTCTGTTTTGAGTGATTTTCAGCATGCCCTTCGGCTTCTTCAACTTTGTCAGAATGGAACCAAGACCGCTTTCTTGCCGGCTGCCGCTTAAGTGAGAAGTGAGAATTGAGAAATAAGTAGAGTGAAGAGCGAGTAAAGAGAGAAGAAATGGATAATGACGGGTAGGGACGCCGGGAGGCAATTGTAGAGGGTAAGAAGAAAGTCAATGAGAAATTGGGGGCCAGAGATTAGATTTTTATATTTTAGGAGTTTCTTTTTTATTTTATAATTTTTATTTTAATAATTTATAATTTATATTAAAACTGTATTTAAAAAAATCGGATATGGCGGGTATAAATAGGTAACCCACGGATGTAGCTAGACACGACTCGCTCTTAGCGTGTAAGTTTCAGGTCTTACCTGATTTGTATACGCAACCCGCCAAAGCTATACTCATACTCGCGAGGAGCGTATCAGATTCGAATCGTGTTTTCATGTGGTATGTGAGATCGCCACCTCTAGTGTCAGCAATCATCGAGGTGACAACGTATGGATCCATGTCTGAAGCAGGACGCCTGTCCTCAAAGTAACCCTTTCCTTCCTTCTCTGTGTCTCGTCCCACGCGAATAGAGGCACCATGGTTTGCAACTGAGATCGAGGTATCAGTTGTTGGTCTTATATAAACCCATAGGCCATAGGTAGTGTAGCGCCCCGCTCCCGAGTCCTAACATCGGGAACAGTGCACCTGCCGTATCTCACTTAGGAGAATACAAAGCGTCGATACACTTCATTTACACGTCATCACAATAACGTAAATCGATGTCAGCGGAAGTCATAACTAAAAATCCTCGATAAAATAATCTTCATCACTAATACAATGTCCAAGAATTTCTAAATCAATACAATAGTCAAATGTATGTAAACAGTAAACTCGAAAATGCATAAACCTCGAATATCGAAATGACTGTCTCAACCAACCCTCAAAAATCTCGTCTAAATATCCTTAGTCTCGAAATCTCTTGTCTCGATCTTCACGGTATACTAACTCCTGTGTAAGCAGACCCAACTTCTCCCACCACCTGCAAAACTGGTGAGTGGTGGTGTGAGCCAAATCAACGGGCTCAGTAAGCAACCTATCTATACCCATTATGAAAATCATACATGCAGAGACAATTACAAATAACATTTACAAATCAATATGCATGTCATCGAGTAAATAAACTGCGGAAAGTAAGTCACTACACATAATAATGTGCAACTTCATGATGCATGCCTTCTCTACGTGTCACACGCAACAAAAGTCATGTCACACACGATGCTCATATCTCTACCGTGCAATGTATGAACCTCGAGGTGATCCTACCACACGCCTCGTCAGGCCACACGCCCCGTCGGGCCACATGCCTCATAGGGCCACACGTCCCATAGGACCACACGCCTCATAGGACCACACGCTCCGTAACGTGGAGTCAGCGAACACACGCTCCGTAACGTGGAGTCAGCGAACACATGCTCCGTAACGTGGAGTCAGCGCACACACGCTCCGTAACGTGGAGTCAGCGAGCACACGCTCCGTAACGTGGAGTCAGCGGCCCGAAGGGATGCAATGCTAATGCACGTGCCATGAATGCTGCACACACATAATCCACGATCCGGCGCATACATGCTCCTATATATACCCGCGCCCATACACGTGCATATATACTTACATGTATACCCCCGTACATCCATATACACATGCAATACGCATTGAGATCGTACAACCATACATACACCCCGTTCATTTGTACATATCTATCTCACATATACATACAACTCGCATATAGAGAAAGTCCAATTACAGTTATGCAACAACAACACACCGATACATGATAAACATAACAAGTACAAATAGATCACTTACCTCTGATGCATGAAATCATAACAAGCACAGATAGACCATTTACCTCTGATGCATGACATCATAACGAGCACAGATAGACCACTTGCCTCATATCGGTCAAAGTAGTTTATTGTCCAACACATATATATACATTTAATCCTGCAAATGAAACAAACAAATATATAACATATATAATTACGGCCAACAAGTTTATTCACCAATACAATATAAATAAATATATAACTTATATCTTTTCGGTCAAAATAGTTTGTTCACCATTATAATATAAGTAAGTATACATCTACCTTTTTAGTCCAAATAATTCCTTTGCTAATATATGTTCTTAACTAAAAACATATAAATATATATATGTATCTAATAATCTTTAAAATAGTTTATATAGTAATATATATTTTTAAATGTGAAAGTACTATAAGCAAGTATATATTTTTATCCAAAAATAGCTTATATAATTATATATATTTTTAAATTCAACAAATAATATGAATAAACATATAATTCTAACCAAAAACAATTTATATAATTATATATATTTTTAAATCCGAAAATAAGATAAATAAATGTATAATTCTATCCGAAAAAACATTTTATATTTATATTTACTTTTAAATCCAAAAGTAATATAAATATATATAAATGTAAATCTGTCCAAAAACAGTATATATATATTTATATATATTTTAAATCCGAAAATAATATATCTTTAAATATAATTTTTATAAAAAACAGTTTCTATATATTTTTTTTATATATAAAAACGATAACAGAATAATATACATTTTCAAATTTATTCAAAAATAGGTTATATAATTATACATATATTTAAATACGAAAAATACAAATACATACATAATTCTACCAAAAAAACAGTTTTTATAATTGTAAAAATATTTATATACGAAAATAACATAAAGATATATACAATTCTATTAAAAACAGTTTTTATAATTATAAATATATTTAAATACGAAATTAACTCAAATATATATATAATTATATTTTAAACAGTTTTATAATTATACATATATTTAAAATAAGACAATAACATAAAAATATTTATAGTTATATTAAAAAACAGTTTTCAATATTTAATTTATATATAAATGAGGTAAAAACTTTATATAAATTCTAATTTTATGCAAATCAGTTTTTTTATAAAATTTATACATGTAATACAAAAATAATATACATATTGGATTTAATTCTATTGAAAATAACTTTTATGTTAATACATATGTTTAAAAAACGAGAATAACATAAATATATATATTTATTTAAAAACTGTTTATAAATATATTTATATTTAAATATGAGAATAACATAGATATGCACATCTACTTCTATCGGGAAAAAAAACTATTTAACCTTTATACATATATAATTTAACATGAACATAGATACATAAATCTATATATTTCATATAAAAACAGTTTGTAATTATATATACATAATTCCATACGAAAATAATTATATAAATCCACATATATGATATAAAAATAGTTTTTCAATATATATATATATATATGATTTAATACAAAAAAATGCATTTATTCATCCATATAATTGATATAAAACAATTTTCCGTATTTACATATATTTAAATATGAAATTCCATATATAAATCCATATAATTTATAGGAAAAACAATTTTCAATATATTATATAAATAAATCCAACATACCCACATAAATTCTCATAATTTTACACAACACAGTTTACTTTTAATAATTAAATTTTATACGAAAATAATAAATAAACTCATATTTTTATGAAAACAATATCCAACCTATACATTTATATTTATATATATATATATGTGTGTGTGTGTGTGTCTATTTCCACATGTTTATGACATATATACAATGGTTCACATTCAACAATTATTGGCCAAAACATATAATCACATATCACAAAATACATATAAAAGCCTATTATATATACACATGGATTTCAATATATTTTTGCACAACAATTATATTTTTATATATACATATCCATAACAAACAAACATACCAATATATATGATCTAATTGTATATAAAAAAATAGATCAATTTCGAAAAAAAAATACATAGAAAGCACAGATGGATACTTACCTCTACTCGCTTATAATATGCCAACGGCTACTCAGGTTCGGTGTTGAGATATCCCACCTTCCTTCTTCTCTTCTTCCTTTCATTTCCTTCCTTCCCCCTTTTCCTTTCTTTCTCTTTTATTTCTGTTCTTCACAATTGTTGTTTTTGTGTGTGTGCACGGGTGTATGAGTGGGGGAGTGTGAGAGAGGGGTTTTTATTTTCCTTAAGGGGAGTTTAAGGGAGGGGAATGGGAAGAGATTAATGGAATTAATGGTGAGAATTAAAGGGATATTTATGGGTATTTAATGTTTGTTTATTTATTTTATTTTTTTTAAGACAACGGTTACAACAAGTAGAGTTCAATAGAAGCAGTCGAGTGAATGCCAACACATTCTATAACAGGCCTCCTCCTTTTCCTGTCAGTATTGTTTAATCTATACCCTTTTTGGAAAACAATGAGATTGATGATACTGAATGTTTTGATGTTGGATCGCAATGTATTCAAACTATAACTGAGGACTGGTGGGAAAGAGAGATACAGGAAGATGAATATTGTCAGATTACAACAACAACAATCACACTCATTATATTCCAACAACACCACAAGCTATCACTAAGATTTGGGAAGGGTGAAAGGCAGTCAAACAATACCTCATCTCAAAAGATAGAAAGTTTGCTTCGACTGAGACCTCTGCTCTGTATATACCTGCACAAATATCATAATAAGAATATGTACTATTGAAAAGATTTTATTAAACATACAGAGCAGTATTCCGATATTAAAATACACATAACAGTGGATTTGCACAAATAGTTAAAATACAAAGACCGAAACAAAAATGTGCAAAGTCAACGTAGAGTGTCTTTTCAAGAACTAATTAGGGGTAATATAATTCTTTCATCAATTTTATTAATTTTAACTAAAATTGCCCCAAACATTAAGAGATAATAAAGATAATTATCCCTTACATATTATAGGACCGAAATTGCTCCCAGCCTAATATGTTTTTGAAATTGCTCTGTATTATCTTTTCTTTTTCGTTTTTTGAAAAAAAAACAATTTTACATTCTTACAACCGAAATTTTATTCAAAACTCTTTCTCACATGTCAAGTTATTTGAACACCACGATCTTGGTTATAATTTCAAAAAAAAAAAAAAAAAGGTTAGTCAAGTCATTTGAACATCTGGTTCCTAATGAAAAATCATCTTTCTTCTTTACAATTGATATCTGATGTAATCAATTTTTATACATATTATTTATACACTCTACCATTAATATCGAGTAATATTTGACTAAATCGACGCTAAAAAGTAACAATAACAATCAAATTGAAATACTGAAGTGTTCATGTGATTAAATAAAAATATTAATTATTTTAGCTAAATTAACTTTATTTTCTAAGCTTAACCGAGTTACAACTTAAATGATGATTAAAGTATATATTATTTAGCTAAATTTAATATTTATTTATTTTTAGTGGCACAACACGCTTCTTTTTAATATTGCAGGAGAAAAAAAGAGAAAGGATAGAATTTACTGTCAGGCGCGATTATCGAGGCAAGATAAAAGATAAACTTCAGCTGAGTGGCATCAAATCATATCACATATGTTGGTTGAGATTGACTGCAGTTGAGAAGAAAATGGAGCTGATAAGCAGCTCTTTATCTGCATTTCTCGTCTATAAATATCGCTGGAGCAGGGAAGAAGAAAAACATCCAGCGCCTGAGACTATTTCCCAACAGCACGCTTCCCAAGGCAACTCTGTCTGCCAATATCATTTCATCACTATCCATCAAAATCAAAAGAACAAAAGAAAAAGTGCAAAAATTTTCATCCAGCATTTCGGTTAGCAAGGAAGAAAGAGAAAAAAAAACAGTCAGCTCATCAGCCTGCAGCGCGCGGTGTCCGAGGCAGTGCAGGCGCAGATTCCGAGGCTGCTTTTGCAGTACAATTTTCTACACGGTTTCTTTTTCTGCTATTCTTTTATGCAATTATACATGGGTTTGATGGATAGTATGGATTTGATTTGTGGCTAAATTTCTATTTTCTTGACTAGTTTTTGTGACAATTGAATTGTTTTGATGTTTTAATGTATTAGTTTTCCCTCTTTGATTTATTTAATTTACTAGTTGAATTCCAATCGTTAATTGTTGTTGGTGTGTTTATTGCGTCAATAGATTAGCTACCTATTGATAGAACATATAATTAATTTCGAAGGACCGGGAGGTGAAGATTTTAATTACGACCGTGTCAACAACGGACCTGTAGTAAAATTGACTAGGGATAGATTCGGTTTCTACGGGTGGATAATTAGAAAATTCTAAGGAAATTAAATGCGACTCGATGGATTAAAATTTGCGTAGGTATACGGAGTTTGTCACACCGAGTTAGGTTTCTACGCCAAGGGATTGGGTAAAAATTAAAATAGTGAATTTCTTCCTTAACGGTTTGGAATAGAAACTAGTTAATTATTTTGGGTTAAAGAGTGGATTACACTTTAGAAAATGATTCAACTGAAACATAAACTAGTCAAGGAAATCTTTAAACGGGAAAAGTTAATGTTTGGTAATTTGATTAGTATTTAGTTTCTCTTTTTATTAAATTTTATTGATTAGGTTTAAATTAAGGCGAAAAAATAATTTTGGTATTTAAAATTAGTCCTTGTGGGATCGACAACCCTCTTGCCTGCTACTCTACAATTGTACCTAGTGCACTTGCTAGTTAGTGGTTAAGAAATTACACATCAAGTTTTTGGCGCCGTTGCCGGGGACTAGATTTTTAATATCATATAATTATTTTTAGTCTTAAGATTAAGCCAAAATTTTTTATTTATATATAAATATATATAAACAAAAGTTCGGCACACCATTGTTAGTGAATATATATTTTATATATAAAAAAAAACATTTTACTACGCTATGTAATTATTTTATAATTCTTTTTATGTTTTTCGTCTGATTTTTTTTCCTTTTCTTTTCTCTGTTTCTTATCACTTTCGTTCTAAGGTAGTCTTTTTGCTTATTTTTCCGTGATTTGTTTTTATTTGCTTATTTTCCGTGATTTCTGTTTTGTTTTGCTTTTAGTAATTAGTTTAATAGTTTATGACCCGTAGTTCTCACGAGCCTTTACTATATGATCCTAATATTGAAGGTACTGCTAAACATAATCGAAAAATAGTAAGGCAAGCAAAAATTAACTCACAAAGAGTTAATATCCAAGAAATCCAACAAGAATTAGAACTCGAACTTATTGAAATGGCAGATAATAACCAAGAAGCCCAACGATGCCTTAGAGATTATGCAACCCCTAGGGTAGAGGAAGCTGCCCCAGCCATACGTAGACCCACTATAGCTGCGAATAATTTTGAAATTAAACCAGCAATAATTCAAATGATTCAACAATCTGTTCAATTTTATGGTTTGTCAAATGAAGATCCTAATGCCCATATTTCTAACTTCTTAGAAATATGTGACACCTTCAAACAAAATGGGGTAACTGATGATGCTATAAGGCTAAGACTCTTCCCATTTACCCCAAAAGATAAATCAAAATCTTGGCTTAATTCTCTACCCTCAGGTTCTATAACTACATGGGACCAATTAGCTTCTAGTTTCTTAACTAAATATTTTCCACCATCTAAAACCATGAAATTTAGAAATGACATAACAAATTTTGTTCAAGATAGTGGAGAATCATTATATGAAGCTTGGGAAAGATTTAAGGACTACTTAAGACGGTGCCCACACCATGAGCTACCAAAATGGATGCAAGTCCAAATATTCTATAACGGTATGGAAAATTACGCCAGATCAATGGTAGACGCTGCTAGTGGAGGTAGCATAATGAGAAAGCCACCCGATGAGGCATGGAATCTTTTTGAAGAAATGGCCTCAACGGGGTGTCAGTGGCCAAATGAACGAAACAATCCTAAGAGAGCTTCTGTGTTAGAGCTTGACACGAACTCTGCCATTTTGGCACAACTTTCTCTAATTTCAAAAAGTCTAGGCATTGGCGGCAAAATAACCTGTGAAAATTGTGGCGGTAATCATGTGGCAAATCAGTGTCCAAAAAATCAAATAGCAAGCACAAGTGAAAATTTCTATCCGAATGAAGTAAATTTTGTAGGTCAAAATCAAAGATTTAACAATCCTTATCTTAATACTTACAGTAATACATGGGGAAATAATGCAAATTCTTGGAGTAGACCTCAAAATCTAGGGCATCCTCCTGGTTTTCCGACCACTCAAGAGAAGAAGGTAAATGTTGAAGACATCTTGGCAAAATTTATATCAAGCTCCGAAACTAGATTCCAAAATCAAGAAGCTTTGATAAGAAATCAAGAAACTTTAATCAAGAATCAAGAATCTTCAATAAAAAATTTGGAAAACCAAGTCGGTCAAATGGCAAATCTACTGTCAAATAGAATTCAAGGAAGTCTGCCAAGTAATACTGAGACAAATCCTAAGGAATTGAATGCTATAACTCTGACGAGTGGAAATGAAGCGAATTCTTTGAATGAAAATGGTGACAACAACAAGCGATCAATTTTTGTTGGTACTAAAGCTGACAAGAATGAGGAAAAAATAGAAGCTGAAGAATTTAGAGAAGACGACGATACCTATCAATGTAAAAATCTGAGAAAGCAAAATGAGAAAGAACAAACGAGAATTCCACAAAAATTATCAACGAATCTTAAGGAAAAGGAACTTGATGAGGAATTTGGAAAATTCATTGAAAAGTTCAAGAAATTAAATGTTGATACACCTTTCGAAGAAGCTTTAGAGAAAATGCCGAGTTATAGAAAATTTTATAAAGAAATACTGGCAAACCAATTAAAGAAACAAAGTCTTGAAAAAGTTAATCATATGAATGAAAATGTTCAAGATAAATTGCCACCAAAGCAAGAAGATCCTGGATGTTTCTATATCCCTTGTTCAATTGGTAATTTTAATTTTGATGATGCCTTATGTGATCTTGGTGCTAGTGTTAATGTCATGCCTTACTCGGTATATGAAAAATTAAAATTGAAAGACTTGAAACCAACCAATTTCTCAGTACGTTTTCCTGATGGATCAACCAAATGTCTAAGAGGAATGGTTGAAGATATTTTGGTTCGAATCGATAAATTCATTTTTCCTGCTGATTTTGTGGTGTTAGATATGGTTAATGATTCTAATTCAAAAATTCTTTTTGGAAGACCATTTTTAGCCACAACTAGGAGTGTATTTGATGTGCCGAGTGGAGACATAATCATAAGGGTAGGTAATGAGGATGTGAAATTACATGTCTTAAAAGGATTAAACTACCCTAGGAAGAATGATGCTTACTGTTATGTTAATACTATTTTTAAAGTCCCTTTTGAAGAATGCACTCTTAGAAGTGAGAAATTTAGAGGTAGAAATAATGAAATTCTTTTTGAAAATAAATTACAAGAGGGTCAAAAAGTTTTATTAGATAAATCTATATCCTGCGTTATAAAGAAAATATGTCCCTCTGGAGACATTGAGGTGGAATTCGAGAAGGTTAGGCAAATCAAAGTGAATGGTAGTCGTCTAAGAAGATTAAATACTGAAGCTTCTCGAGATAGGAATACAATTCGCTTGTATGATCCGCCATAAAAAAGGAACTTCGGGAAGTCTAGATGTAGACTATAAATTCAGAACTACTTCTTTGCCTTGTCATTTTTATTGTTTTTAATACGTTGTTGTGTTAATGTCAAAAGTTTGCAAGTTTTTTTTTCATTGAAATACATTCAGAGGCTGTTGAGCAATGAATGTTTCAATTTTTTTCTTGCAAGATTTAGTCGTGTTATTATTTTAGAGTCATTTTTTCTGTGTTATGCGCTTTTGTTTTGGTTTTGTTTTGTAGGAATAAAGTTTACGAACGGTTGACAAGGAAGGTGGCCCAAGATGGTTTGCATTTGTCGTGATATGTGACTCACTGCAATATTAGAAGATGACGTTGCATCAAATCAGCTAAGTTTCTTGCCCCTATGCTTATTATTCTTTCATTTTTCTTAACATTGAGGATAATACTATTGTCTAAGTGGAGGGTAGGGGTTTAGACTAATGCATTGTTGTCTTTTTAAGCTGATTTTTGATGTGTCTAAAAAGAAAAATGCTTAAATGTACGTTATTTTTAAAATTTTCAATATGTGGATGTGAATTATATTGCATACGTAGTTACATAATACATGAGAAATACCTTTGGAATGATGGATTGATTCAATGTTGACTATATTTTATTCCATGTAATTCGAGACATTTTGAGCACGTATAGCCGTGATCTTGTGATTTGTCGATGGTAGTGAAAAATTATGCTTATTCATGTATCTTTTGGCATTCTAGAACTTATTTTATTACTCCTCGAGGCGAAATTATTAGATGATTTTAAGTTGACTTAGAGATGACAGTCATAGGCGTTCTTTGGACCGTTTGAGCCTTTCAAGCCATCCATATGATCATTTTATCTCTAGTACCCTTTTTGAGCCTGATTATTAAGAATGGTGAGACCCTATTCGATTTTCTTTGTTGTTAAACCTCATTAACTTTCCATTTTAGCCTACTTGATAAAAATGTATATCCTTATATGTCCCTATTTAAGAGAGCTTATATGGCATTATCATTACATTTGGGATTAAGATAGTGGGTTACGATGATGAGATGAGGTTATCGTTACAAGAGATTGGTGATGAAAAATAAAAAAAAAAGTTCAAAGAACGAAAAAATGAAAAAGAAAAGGGAAAAAATTATATGGCCGATGATATAAAAAGCATGAGATTGATTATAGTGATTTGTTCTCACGAAATGGAGAGAATTTTTAAATGGTGAAAAGACGAGTTTGTTGCATGTGCATGCCATTTTGTTTCGAGCTCTCTTAGATTTTTCTTTGAATTCTTTATCCTTCGTGAAACCAAGTCCCTAGCCTAACATTACAAGCTTAAAAGTCCTACTTGATCTTCGTTGACTTGAATCATCTACATTAGTGGAGAGCGAGTAAGAAAAGTAAGCATATGGGATGTTCATGAGTCATAATTTGCATAATTTCAACTGATTGTCTACGGAAAGCTCGAGATTGGCTATTTACACACACACCTCGATTACATGGGATAAATATAGTTGATATTTGAATTATAAAGTTATTCAATTGGTTATTTCGATTGTACTTTGAGACTATTTATGTGAAATCATCACTAATGCATATTCTTTAGAAGAAAGATTAAGCATTCTTTAAAGTTACTTTATTTGCTCGAGGACGAGCAAAAACTAAGTGGAGGGTAGTTGATGTAATCAATTTTTATACATATTATTTATACACTCTACCATTAATATCGAGTAATATTTGACTAAATCGACGCTAAAAAGTAACAATAACAATCAAATTGAAATACTGAAGTGTTCATGTGATTAAATAAAAATATTAATTATTTTAGCTAAATTAACTTTATTTTCTAAGCTTAACCGAGTTACAACTTAAATGATGATTAAAGTTTATATTATTTAGCTAAATTTAATATTTATTTATTTTTAGGGGCACAACACGCTTCTTTTTAATATTGCAGGAGAAAAAAAGAGAAAGGATAGAATTTACTGTCAGGCGCGATTATCGAGGCAAGATAAAAGATAAACTTCAGCTGAGTGGCATCAAATCATATCACATATGTTGGTTGAGATTGACTGCAGTTGAGAAGAAAATGGAGCTGATAAGCAGCTCTTTATCTGCATTTCTCGTCTATAAATATCGCTGGAGCAGGGAAGAAGAAAAACATCCAGCGCCTGAGACTATTTCCCAACAGCACGCTTCCCAAGGCAACTCTGCCTGCCAATATCATTTCATCACTATCCATCAAAATCAAAAGAACAAAAAGAAAAAGTGCAAAAATTTTCATCCAGCATTTCGGTTAGCAAGGAAGAAAGAGAAAAAAAAACAGTCAGCTCATCAGCCTGCAGCGCGCGGTGTCCGAGGCAGTGCAGGCGCAGATTCCGAGGCTGCTTTTGCAGTACAATTTTCTACACGGTTTCTTTTTCTGCTATTCTTTTATGCAATTATACATGGGTTTGATGGATAGTATGGATTTGATTTGTGGCTAAATTTCTATTTTCTTGACTAGTTTTTGTGACAATTGAATTGTTTTGATGTTTTAATGTATTAGTTTTCCCTCTTTGATTTATTTAATTTACTAGTTGAATTCCAATCGTTAATTGTTGTTGGTGTGTTTATTGCGTCAATAGATTAGCTACCTATTGATAGAACATATAATTAATTTCGAAGGACCGGGAGGTGAAGATTTTAATTACGACCGTGTCAACAACGGACCTGTAGTAAAATTGACTAGGGATAGATTCGGTTTCTACGGGTGGATAATTAGAAAATTCTAAGGAAATTAAATGCGACTCGATGGATTAAAATTTGCGTAGGGATACGGAGTTTGTCACACCGAGTTAGGTTTCTACGCCAAGGGATTGGGTAAAAATTAAAATAGTGAATTTCTTCCTTAACGGTTTGGAATAGAAACTAGTTAATTATTTTGGGTTAAAGAGTGGATTACACTTTAGAAAATGATTCAACTGAAACATAAACTAGTCAAGGAAATCTTTAAACGGGAAAAGTTAAGGTTTGGTAATTTGATTAGTATTTAGTTTCTCTTTTTATTAAATTTTATTGATTAGGTTTAAATTAAGGCGAAAAAATAATTTTGGTATTTAAAATTAGTCCTTGTGGGATCGACAACCCTCTTGTCTGCTACTCTACAATTGTACCTAGTGCACTTGCTAGTTAGTGGTTAAGAAATTACACATCAATATCTTAATTATATTGTCAAAAATCTATACAAATGTCAAATTATTTGATCTTACTTTTACTTGATGTAAAATATTTTTTATATTTTTACATGAAAAATATTTTTAAAAACTTTATCTGACATTAAGGAAAAGCAAGAAAACTTGAATAATAGATTTCATGAAAAAGAGGGGAAAATCATGGAATAACATCGAAAAGGCAGAGAGAAAGGGGGAAAAAAGGATAGAAAGACAAAATAAAACAGGTAGAGTCCTTAATAGACAAACGAACCCATGTCTTAGTATTTGATTCTATATAAAGTATTGGTAAACTTTATTGTGGTTACTCAAATAACTAATAGATATGTATAAATCTATAAGATAAAGAATAATTGATATGTGACAGTTATGAAGATACTAAATAAGAGATATGTTTTTAATTATTATGTTCCACGTTGAATAATTAATATGATTTACTAGAGTATTATTCAATGACTAATGAGATTAGTTGAGTTTCTAAAACACGTTTCATGTATATTGAAATTCTTGGTTCCTAATCGATATACACTACCAAGAAGTTGGTGTTTGGATACAATTATGGAATGATTATATAAACCTTTAAAGAATACCATAAGTCGGTTATACTTTCCTTATAAGAAAGTCGGTTATGTATTAAACTCTATACCTATAAATAGGCGCCCATCGCCACATTCTATAATTTGAGCTACTTGGGGGGACAATCTATATGCTTTGTTCTCTGTTTTGCAGACCAACCAACTCTGTTTTATAGATCAGATCAATGGATCTGCAAATGGCCGAACGGAACGATGATGACGAAGCGCCCTGGGGATATCGGTTTGCACCAACCGATCAAGAAATCATGATCTATTTGATTAGTTTAGCCACACAACGGCCGTTGCCTTCTAACGCCGTTGTGGAGAGGAATATATACGAATCGGAACCTTGGAGAATCTTCACCGACCAGGATAAATGGGTATCCTTAAAGAATGAAAAATCGAAGAATAAATACATGTACGTGTACACCCGTGTTAGTTATGTAAATGATATTATCGGAAAGAATGTATCAAGAAAGGCCGGTCAGGGTTCATGGTCAGGAAAATCAAAAGTGAAATCTATCACTGATGATTCTGGGAGTGTGATTGGATACATGAGGTCGTTGACGTATATGGCTGATGGGATTAATGAGGAAAACAGGAAAATCTTGAATACCAAAAAATATGGGCACTGGATTATGCATGAATATACAGTCGCGGAGAAGATTCTTCCTGAAAGGTTTAGGCCGTGCAATTTCGTGATTTGTAAGGTTACTAAACAGGAAACAGAGTCAGACGACGAGGTTGTTTCTTCTCAACGACATGCTACTGATTATCATCTTGATCACAATAAGAGGATGAAACGCGAAATTGATGGTAATTGTCAAGATTCAAGATCTCAAGATCGAAGAAGAAGAGAAGAACTGATTTGAAGGAAGAATTTTGTTGTGGAAGAGCAGGCATAGAAGGGCTTGGTTGGAGAAGGAAGAAAAAGGGGGGAAGAGTTGAATGGCGGTTAAGGCAGTTGGCGGTATTTGTTTAAACGCCGGAATTGACTATAATGCCCTTACTAAATGGGTTGTAGTGTTTGGGCTGTGAGGATATTCTTGTACTTTTGCATTTTTCCTTCTTCTTCTTCCTTAGTTTGTTCGTGTATATAAGGAGGCAGAATGTGGCAGTTTCCATTCAGTTTTTGATTCCAAAATTTGCTAGTTTGACAGTTAATAAAATCTCTCTCAGTTTTCATCTTCTCTTCTTATCTCTTCCTGCATTCTTAGCGTTCATGTTGTTCGTGATTATCGGTTGACTGTTATTGCCTCGTTTTCATGATGTGCGATGATGTTGAGAATGGTGTGAATCGTATGATTGATGCGTTTGTGTTTGCATTGGAGTATTGATCAGGTAACCTTCCAACTTTATCATGGTATCAGAGCCTGTGTAATCGTTGCATTCATTTGATTATCCGATTGTTCAAAGGATTAGGCAATTATGACTTCGATTAATGCTTCAACTTCAAGGACGAATAATGTAAATGATAATTCCATCTCCAATCCCCTCTTCCTGCACCCGAACGAAAGTCCTGCGGCTGTTCTTGTGCAACCACCGCTTAGTGGACATAATTTTCACTCTTGGAGTAGGACACTACGTATGGCATTAACTATAAAGAACAAAATCGGTTTCATTGATGGTTCGATAACTAAGCCTAGAGAGGATGATGAGAGATTTTTCGCCTGGACTCAATGTAATTCTATAGTTCAATCATGGATACAAAATTGCGTTTCCCCTTCTATAGCGCAGAGCATTATGTGGTTTAACACGGCAAGTGAGGTATGGAAGGACCTAAATCTTAGGTTTGGAGGAGGAGATTCGTTTAGGCTCTCGGATTTGTTGGAGCAATTTTATGCAGTTAAACAGGAAGGCCTTTCAATTAGCGATTATTTTACGAAAATAAAGTCGTTGTGGGAGGAGATGATGGTGTTAAGACCAATTCCTAGGTGTGTATGTGCCAGATGCACTTGTGATGTAGCAACGAAAATGAATAAGTTCGTGGAAGGAGATTATGTGATAAAGTTCATCAAAGGTTTGAGTGCAGATTTTGATCCTGTCAGATCACAAATTTTCGTTATGTCTCCGCTGCCAGACATATCAACCGCATTTTCTATGGCTTTACAATATGAGAGAAAATTGATGAATAATGGTAATGGTGGAACTGGTTTTCTAAATAATCCTTCTGCTCTGTATGTGGATGGTGCGGTTTCTGAGGTTTATGATAATAATTGTGGAGGCATTGGAGAATTGAACCTCAACGTACCAGCCAGCTTTGCAGTAGGTTCGTATAACGCAAGGCCTCAGTTCAACAATGGCAGAAGAGGAGCAGGAAGGGGGTATCACAACATATCTCAGAGACCAGTGTGTACTCACTGTGGTATGAGCGGTCACACTGTAGAGAGGTGCTATAAGAAGTATGGTTATCCTCCCGGTTTTAAGGCTAGACCGCAGGTTAATATGGTGGATACTGCGGGAACTGAGGCAAACCAAGTGAGATGGTATGATGATTGTCAAGGCCAGTTCATGTCTGGGGGAGATCAACCTGGCCTATTGCCTACACCACAGCAACAATCTATGCCTATGCCTATGTTGACGGCTGAGCAATATGCAAAATTGATGAACCTATTGTCTGAGAAGGAAGGTGGTCCTGCTAGTGGAGCTGCAGAGTATCTTGGTGCACAGCCTACTGTCATGAATGCGCATGCCTTCTTGAAGAATGATAAGTATACAGGTAAGCCTTGCACTGATCTTCGTAGCATATGGATTCTTGACTCTGGAGCTAGTGATCACATAGCATGCTCTCTTTCTCTTTTCAATTCGTAAACTCCTGTGTCAAATGTTTCAGTGAAATTACCCAACAACATCTCAGCTTCTGCCACTCACATTGGATCAGTTTCTGTAAATCCGTCACTCACCATGTCAGGTGTACTCTGCGTGCCTTCTTTTAACTTCAACCTTATGTCTCTTAGCAAGCTAGTAACAAATTCTCAAATTGCTGTATATTTTCATGGCAATGAATGTCTCTTACAGGACCACTCCTCCATGAGGAAGATTGGTTCAGCTAAGCTTGTAAATGGCCTATACTACTTCGATGGAGACCAGCCACAGCCAAACAGCTCTACTGCCTTACCAGAAATTCTGTCTGCACAACTCAGCATAAATAAATCTGTCCCTTCTGTATCTTCAATGTTATGGCATTTGAGGTTTGGCCATGCTTCCATGCCAAGAGTGTTGGAAATAAAGAAAGTAGATTCTTCTGTTCTTGCCTTAGATGTGTATTCACAATGTAAAATTTGCCCGATGGCCAAAATGAAAAGACTACCATTTCCCATGTCTTCTTCTTCTGTTTCCTGTTTTGACTTGATTCATATAGATATTTGGGGGCCTCACAAATTTCCTACTCTGTATGGGCAAAACTATTTTATGACTCTAGTTGATGATTGTAGTCGCTTTACCTGGGTGTATTTGTTGAAATACAAATCTGAAGCCAAACAAGTTATAGAAAGCTTCTACCATTATGCTCACACACAATTTGACAAGAAGCTTAAAATGGTTCGTTCAGACAACGCTATGGAATTTGCCTTGATTAATTTCTTTGCTCAAAAAGGCATTGTTCATCAGAAAAGCTGTCCTTATACGCCCCAACAGAATGGATTAGTCGAAAGAAAACAGCAACACATTCTTACAGTGGCTAGAAGTCTTAGGTTCCAGTCTAATCTGCCTCTAGAGTATTGGGGCTTCTGCGTACAGCATGCCACCCACATCATCAATCTAATTCCCACTCCTCTACTCCATCAAAAATCTCCATTCGAAATTTTGTATCAGAAGACACCTTCATATGCTCATTTGAAGGTGTTTGGCTGTCAAGCATATGCATATAACAACCACCCGGGCAAAACAAAGTTTGACTCTAGATCACAGTCTTGTGTGTTCCTTGGCATATCTCACGCAACAAAAGGCTATATCTTGCAGAACCTACAGACCAAAGATGTCTTTATATCTCGACATGTCCTATTTCATGAACAAAGCTTCCCTTTCTCTTCTTAAAGTAATCCATCCCAGTGCCTTACTGATCTCTTTTCCATCAGCTCATCTTATGATAATGTTGATTCTTCTCTTCAATTCCAGGTCCCTGAACTTCCAACCATCACCTCTCCTTCTTCCAGTTTAGAGCCTTCTTTTCCTCATGTTCCATAGTCCATGCCAGATTCAAATAGTGATTTGAGTGATCTGCCTCAGTCACCTTCCTTGCCTCAACAGCCAAATGAATGCAGTAGTCCTTCTTCATCTTCATCATCTATCCCTACTGTGCTTAGTGATCCGTCTTCACATTCTCATCATCCCACTAGGTCTGTCCGACCTAGAAATCCTCCTGCCTATTTGCAAGATTACTATTGCAATCTCCTGAAGGCCACTCCATCATCTGACACTATTCCAATATGTTATACTCCTTACCCTCTCAGTACATTTCTTTCCTTCGATCACTTGACCTCAGAGGACAAAACCTATGCTCTGAGCATCAGTGTCAACCCTGATCCTGTATCTTATCAAGAGGCCTCAAGGTCTGAGCATTGGTGCAGGGCTATGCAACAAGAGCTTGAAGCTCTTGAGCGTAATCATACGTGGTCTGTTGTTGATTTGCCTGCAGGGAAGGTGCCTATAGGATGTAAATGGGTCTATAAAACTAAGTACAATCCAGATGGTTCGGTGGAGAGGTTTAAGGCCCGTTTAGTGGCGAAGGGGTACACCCAACAACTCAGGATTGATTACACGGACACGTTTTCCTCAGTTGCTAAGCTAACTACTGTTAGACTTATATTGTCAATTGCTGCTAGTCAGGGTTGGTTTGTGCATCAACTTGATGTCAATAACGCATTTTTACATGGAGACCTTACAGAAGAGATTTACATGGACCTTCCCTTAGGCATTGTTCTTCCTGGCAACCCTCTATCTCACAAAGTTTGTAGGCTGCATAAGTCCCTTTACGGGCTCAAGCAAGCCAGCCGGCAGTGGAACCACAAGCTCACTCAATCCCTCTTGTCTCAAGGCTATTATCAGTCCACTCATGACCATAGCTTATTTATTAAGTCTGCTCCAGATTGCTTTGTTGCACTCCTGGTGTATGTGGATGACATTGTTGTAGTCAGCCCCGACTTGAGTCCCATTTTGCAACTCAAGGCATACTTGCACCACACTTTCCAGATAAAAGACTTAGGCGACCTTAGATACTTCTTAGGGATAGAAGTATCTAGGTCCCAGGGGGGCTCACTCTCTGTCAAAGGAAGTATGCGGTGGAACTGCTTCAAATTACAGGTTTTCTTGGTGCAAAACCTGCTAAGACTCCAATGCAAAAGAGTGCTAAACTTCAACATGACGACTCAGCCTTGATTATGGACATTAGTGGATACAGAAGTTTGATAGGTAAATTGCTGTACTTGACAATAACTAGACCGGACATCACGTTTTCTGTGCAACAGCTAAGTCAGTTTCAAGATGCTCCAACGCAGCTACATTTACAGGCTTCGCATAGGTTGTTAAGATATGTTAAAGGCACGGTTAGTCATGGACTGTTTTTCCCTAAGGCCGTTGAGTCAGTACAGCCTAGGCTCACAGCTTTTGCGGATGCTGATTGGGCTGGATGCCAAGAAACAAGAAGATCAATCACGGGGTTTTGTATGTTCTACGGCAAAGCGCTTGTTTCTTGGAAAGCAAAGAAACAAACGACTGTATCTAGATCTTCGTCAGAAGCAGAGTACCGGGCACTGGCAGCAGCTACTTGCGAGACTCAGTGGTTGTTGTATTTGTTGGAAGATCTGAAGCTAAAGCACACCGGGCCAGTTGAATTGTTCTGCAATAGCAAAAGTGCTATGCACATAGTTGAGAATCTGGTGTTCCATGAGAGAACAAAAAATACAGAGATAGACTGCCATATTGTCAGACAAAAGTTCCTGGAAGGGGTTGTAAAACCAATGCCAATTAGAACGGAGGCTCAGCTTGCGGATTTGTTTACAAAGGCATTAGAGGCAAACAGATTGCAAACTTTAACTGCAGCCATGGGTTTTTTTGATGTATATAGCCAGTCAAGTTTGAGGGGGGGGTGTCAAGATTCAAGAACTCAAGATCGAAGAAGAAGAGAAGAACTGATTGAAGGAAGAATTTTGTTGTGGAAGAGCAGGCAGAGAAGGGCTTGGTTGGAGAAGGAAGAAAAAGGGGGGAAGAGTTGAATGGCGGTTAAGGCAGTTGGCGGTATTTGTTTAAACGCCGGAATTGACTATAATGCCCTTACTAAATGGGTTGTAGTGTTTGGGCTGTGAGGATATTCTTGTACTTTTGCATTTTTCTTTCTTCTTCTTCCTTAGTTTGTTCGTGTATATAAGGAGGCAGAATGTGGCAGTTTCCATTCAGTTTTTGATTCCAAAATTTGCTAGTTTGACAGTTAATAAAATCTTTGTTCGTGTATATAAGGAGGCAGAATGTGGCAGTTTCCATTCAGTTTTTGATTCCAAAATTTGCTAGTTTGACAGTTAATAAAATCTCTCTCAGTTTTCATCTTCTCTTCTTATCTCTTCCTGCATTCTTAGCGTTCATGTTGTTCGTGATTATCGGTTGACTGTTATTGCCTCGTTTTCATGATGTTCGATGATGTTGAGAATGGTGTGAATCGTATGATTGATGCGTTTGTGTTTGCATTGGAGTATTGATCAGGTAACCTTCCAACTTTATCATTAATTGCAACAATTCACAGCAGCAGAAGTTGAAGGGGCCTCAGATGGAAGGGTTTCAACAACTCGGAAGCACAAGCCAAACAGTTCAAATGCCCAACAGTTCATATGCTTATCATCCCGGGTATCCTGTCATGCAACAAAACCTTGAAGCAAGTAATTCCCAATTTGTTGGTAATATTTCCCCACAATTTCGGCCACCACTCCCACCTCCTGTTGCTGGACCTGATGCTTGGCTCGATGGCTTCCTTGCTAATGGTGGAACAAATATAGGAGCGTTTCCGTATCCAATTCAGTCCGTGCCAGACGAATACATCCATAATAATCAAGCACTTGAAGAGAATTTCAGTGTTGGAGTAGCGACAAGTTACAGAGCTTTGACGCCTGATAATGTGGTACCTGATGGCATTGGTTGTGATTTCGATCCATCCATATTGCATGGCAATTCTAAAATTGCAGAAAGTTCCGGCGCTTTTTCGTCCGAAAGCATTGGTGGATCAGGCCAAACAGGACATGATTTGCAGACTCCTGTTTCAGTTAACAATGAAGGCGAGGGAAACAACGCCGACTTCTATGCACTTAAAAGGCGCGGCAAATATGGAGAGGAGGATTCCGTTCTTGTTGATTACGCTTCACTAGTCGTATCCGATTGCCATAATCTTTCACAGAGCAAGTCTAAGGAGCAAGAAAATATCAGGGTTTTCTAATGACAGATGCTGGGTTTTTCTGGGGATGGTTAATTTGTTATCTGTTTGCTTTTGGATTCTAGTATTTTTTTTTTTTTTTTTTTTGAAGATTTAGAACAGCACAACTGTTACAAGTTGGCCTATGATATTGTTTGTAATGTATAGAAACATATTTGTCAAGTAATTTTCAATGGAATTTGGTTATTATCATTTGTGGCAGTTGGTCGACACAAGCTTATATTGTAAATTAACAGTTGATCGACACAGGTTGGCATAATTTTCATTATGTTTCATCAGAAAACAACCTTTGTATTTTTCTAACACATAGATATAGTTGTGTACATCCGACCCCATACGCATCTATAGCCGGGAGCCTCTATGGTAATGAGGTAATTATGTTGTTGTATTATTGGTGGCCGTCACAAAATTAAGACACTTCTATGTTCATCCTTTTAACTTCTTTTTTTATTTATTATAATATCCTTCAACATTTGAGTTGCTATATTTTAAGTATTGTAGAAATACTGTATAAAATATGTGTAACAGAAATACTGTAGAAATACTTGTAAATTCATAGATAGTTATATAATGCAGATGTAAATACATTAGTATAGGTAAGATAGTTACATCATTGTTTTAGTGATAACACAATATAGCCGTTAGTTCCTACATAGCCGTTGACAGTGGACCCAGGTAGTACACTATGAACACATTCTACCCGTTGTAAGCATGGAGTTCAATTCCTTATATAAGGAATCACTCTTGTACATTTAAAGGTAAGTCTGAATAAGATTCCTATTCAGCCTCCAATCTTTTGTTAATAATTTCTACAAGTATTAATGAATCAAACAACATGCTAATCAAAAGCGTCGGTCGTTTACAAACATATCTTACACACTTGAATTTCATTTGGGAGTAAACCATTATATTGGCTTCCTGGACCTGCGAGATGCTACGGGCAGAAATAATGTGCCAGGAAATGACCTCTCGATGAAAAGCTTGCTTTGAACGGATAAGAATCATGGACAACTCCTGTAAAGAGTCGATTGGTATGGAAATTTTAGTAGAGTGGCTGTTACACCCCGTGTCTTTTAAGCGCAACTTTCAATACTTAGAGGTTAACCTTGAATGCAATTTAATTAATTATGTAAGATTATAAAACTTAGTCACCTAAAACATAGAAGAATAAGAAAGAAGGGTTCGAAATAGAGTTAAAGGTAATTCATAGAAATTACTTGAAAGGCCCCTACTAGAAGTTGAGGGAGTTACAAAAGTTGGTATAACCTCCCCATCTCAGCCATATTGGACGGTTATACCACAAAAGAAGAAGGAAAAATTCTGAGAAAAAGAGAGAGAAGAGAAAAGGAGAGGAAGAAGAAGAAGAAAGGAAAGAGAAGGAAGGAAAAGGCCATTCTAGGTTCAATTCCCATCAAAGTTCTGCAGTAAATCCGTAAGATTAACTAGATTCCAAGGCAAGTAATCTTCTATACGCTTTATGTAAATTTTGATACTGTAGGCCCTATGTTCTTACAAAGAGAAAACATGAATCACACATTGGTATTCTTGTCTTGTCTATCATACATGCTTTGTTATATGTAAGTCTTGTTGCTAATTGTGTAAAGTCTTGTTCTTTGGGCCATATTTCTAAAATAGTTGTGCAGTAATTGTTGTTAGTCAACCATGCCCATGAGAGTATATACGTTGATGTGTTTCTTGTCTTGCTCTACTCTTGTGTTGATTGTATACACTTAGATGTTGAGTGTATGTGCAGGAAATTGAGGGATGAGAGTTGACGTTGTTGTAGACTTGTTGGGTTGGTTGTTGTTGATGACAATCTTTGAAGATGGTGAATGATTGAAGATTTAGAGTGGATCTTGTTAGACATTCACTAAGCATCAATTCATGATTAGATGTATGTTAAGTATGATGAATCTAGTTGTTAAGATGGATCTTTAAGTGTTGAACCTGGAAGGGTTGAAGAAGAAAGGAGTTGGGTGGAAGTTACTGCAGAAAAACTGCAGTTTGGCATCGTCAGAACACTTCGAACGCCTACATGAGGCGCTTCAAGTCACATTAGGCGCCTAATGTAGCGTTCCATGTGTCCTGGAACTTTCCCGTACAGAAAAACTGCAGTTTAGAACCGTCCGAACACTTCGAACACCTACTTGAAGCGCTTCATGTCACATTAGGCGCTTCATGTAGGCGTTCAATGTCTACGGAACATCCCCGAACACTTCGAACACCTAGTATAGGCGCTTGAAGTCACTATAGGCGCTTCATGTAGCGTTCCAACTGTACTGGAAGTCTTTTTGACCCTTTAAGCGCCCTATGTAAGTGTAGTAACTTTATACACTTCTTTTGAACATAAAATGCAAGGGTATTTGAGGTATATTTGAGGTGTAGATGGTAAGTTTGACTAGGTAAGCATAAGATTGAATTCTAGTGAATAAGTGAGACAAACGGACTTGGTAAAACACGTTTAGGGAGTGTTTGAGGTGCAAAACCATATCCTTGATAGACAAGATGTATGTGTGTGTGTGCTACATGTTGATATGAAGCTATCTGTGCATCCTGCATCATGACATGGGCACTTGCATTTGATTTGAGATATGTTCTGCAAAAGAACAAGAAAGGTAAAGTTTGCGAAAGACAAAATGGCTGCTGGTTGATCACAGGGTATAAAAGTCACGTCTGCGAAAGCAGGGTATAAAGAGCGTGATCTGTGAATCAACAGCAGGGTATAAAGTATGTTATGGGGCCGTGGACCTATCAGCACGGAAAATGAAGTATTTTATGGGGCCGTGGACCTATCAGCACGGATATATGATATATGTAATGGGGCCGTGGACCTTTCAGCACGGATATATGATATATGTAATGAGGCCGTGGACCTTTCAGCACGGGGTATAAAGTTATGATGGCTGTGGACTGATCACCCACAGGGTATAAAGTTCTGCTACGCGAAGAATATGATATGTAAAGTGATGAAATGTTTGTGAAATGACATGCATGACATGTTTATGAAAGAAGGCATATGCATGGGTGTTGTGTGTGGTTTTAAAGAAGTACATGCATCATGATACACGAAGCATAAGACTTGACATGCAAGAAACGTGGTTAGTCTATGACTTGCTTATGTGATTCGTTGTTTTAATACATGTTGGTTCTCGTAACTGTGTTCACATATGTGCTTTATCTGTTTTGAGTAATTCTTATTAAAATGCTATTTTTTAACCCGAGCACCTTATTTTTGGGCAATGTTTTATACACTGGTGACTCGACGTGTGTGATTCCGTAGGGTGTATAGACGGGTTACTTGCTGGCGAAGTTTTCGCTAAGAACAATCATTCTGTCTCCTTTTCAGGTGAGCCTGATTATGAAATGATATTTATCGAAGACGACGGCGAGTGGGCTCAGTGGGATGATGGACAAGGGAATAGATAGATGCTGGACTATTTTGTTTGAGTTTGAAACTCATTGTTATTATGTTGTTCTAAAACTTATGTCGGCTAGATGAACAAACAGTTTTATTTCCGCTGCAGTTTTCTGGTTGTAGTATTGACAACGAAGGTTTAGATTTTATGACGTTTCCGCTGGTTTTAACTTACATTATGAAGAATGTATGCTTGATCTGCTTGACGCTTCGTAGTTCTCATAGTAGGCTACGGCGGGTGCACTGGTTCCGATAACGGTATCGGGCTGGGGCGTTACAGGTGGTATCAGAGCCCAGGCTTTAGATCTAGTTCGGAAACTTAAGTTCATGATTTTTAGACACCTAAGCTATGATTCTCCTTTAAGGTTGATCCTTAGTTATAAGTACTGATCTCTTTAGTGGTTAAGTATGATATGGGTTGGGTGCGTACGAGCGCGTCTTGTTACCTAATTTTGTATTAATAGTTATGCTACACATCTCACCTATTAGTACGTATTCGAGCCTTCAGTAACCTTTTTGTATTTACTGAATGCTAATGAAATGTTAACCTTTCAGCAAAATATGCCTCCAAGAAGAGATAACACAGGCAACTCTGGCAATGGACAGGAGAACCAGCCACCACAAGTGGTTTTACCCCAAGTACTCACTGATGCGCTGACGGTCATTGCACAAGGGTATGTGCAGCAGCATCAGCCTCCGCCTCCACCACCGCCACATCATAACATCAGGTTCTTTTATGGCGAGATGAGAAAGATGAGGGTGCCGGAGTTTGGAGGATGTACAGATCCTGAAGAGGCTCAGCATTGGTTGGCTGAGGTTGAGAAATGTTTCCGGCTGGTGCAAGTTCCGAATGAGATAAAAGTTGAGGTAGCCACACCCCTTCTAAGTGGCAAGGCTGGCGAATGGTGGGAAGGAATGGTGTTAAGAATGACTCCACCGATCTCGTGGACTCAGTTCTGTGATGTGTTCCTTAAGTACTATGTACCGGAGACTGCGATATTGGACAAGATAAGAGCATTTGACAGATTGGAGCAGGGAAGGATGACGGTGTCGGAATATGCGGATCGTTTTCATGCCTTAGGTAAGTTTGCCCCTGCGATTATGTCTGATAATCGTCTTAAGATGACAAAGTTTGAGAGGGGTTTAGACTCGAGGATACAATCAGCAATAGTGAATGCAGGGATGAAAACATATGAGGATATGCTAGATGCGTGTTACCGTGTTGAGAGTGATTTTCGCCGAGTGGCGGCAAGAGCAGCTAGCGCAGGAGGGTCTGATAGAGGCAAGAGACCAAGGGAGGATGTGAGAGTTGGTGGAAGACCCGGACGTTGGGTCAAGATTCCGAAGAGAGGGCCGGTTGGGAATTTTCAGAGACTGTCACCCCAGAATCAAGTAGCTCAGCAGGCTATAGGAGTTTGTCCACATTGCGGCAAGAACCATGTTGGAGAGTGTAGGAAAGTGGCTGGGGCATGTTTTCGATGTGGTCAAGTGGGCCATATAATTAGAGATTGTCCGGAGATGAAGAAAAATAATCCTAGAGAGGCGGCTCAGCAGCCGAGAGCGAAGCCTAGAGCAAATGCTCGTGTACATCTCATGACGGATACGGATGTGCAGGAGGCTACCGACGTAGTAGCAGGTACCATTTAAACTAAGTTTAAATATTTAATGAATTGAGTATTATGTGCTTAATTTTCCGTGTATAACTTGATATGGCTTTAGGTGCGATTTTAGTAAATAAGGTACCTGCCAACGTGCTCTTTGATAGCGGCGCAAGCCACTCCTTCGTAGCAAAGAGATTCACCAAACACCTGAGTAGTCTGCCTGAGTGGTTAGAAACTCCGTATCGTGTTCAAGCGGCAGGAGATCAAATTATGGTTTCGTATCATCGGTACCGGGATTGTGAACTTGAGTTTGAAGGACAAACATTCCCTGCCACACTGATCCCTATTCAGATGTATGACTTTGATGTCATATTAGGAATGGACTGGTTAGCCAAGAATCACGCTAATATTGATTGTCGGTTGAAGCAAGTGACAATCAAGAATGCTAGGATGGAGGAGGTAATATTTCAAGGAGATGCGGAACGAAAGAAGATACCCAAAAAGGTGTACGTGTCGGTTGCACAAGCGCGCAAGGCATTAAGGAAAGGTGCTGAGGGATTTCTAGTGTATGCTATGAATGTTACTCAGGAGGTACCGTCTATGGAGCAAATTCCAGTGGTCAATGAATTCCTTGATGTGTTTCCGGAAGATTTACCAGGAGTACCACCCCTGAGGGAAGTTGAGTTCGAGATCAACTTGATTCCAGGGACAGAGCCTATTTCTAAAGCTCCTTATAGAATGGCTCCGGCAGAACTGAGAGAGTTGAAGGAGCAACTGCAGGAGTTATTGGACAAGAAGTTCATCCGCCCTAGTGTATCGCCTTGGGGAGCACCTGTTTTGTTTGTAAAGAAGAAGGATGGTAGCATGAGGCTTTGTATCGATTATAGAGAGTTGAATAAAGTTACCATCAAGAATAAGTATCCCCTTCCACGAATTGAGGATTTGTTTGATCAACTCAAGGGCGCCAAGATTTTCTCTAAAATTGATCTTCGATCAGGATATCATCAGTTGCGAGTGAAGGCCGAGGACATTGCAAAGACAGCTTTCCGCACAAGGTATGGCCACTATGAATTTTTAGTGATGCCATTTGGATTGACAAATGCCCCTGCGGCTTTTATGGATCTTATGAATACCGTCTTTCGAGAACAGTTGGATAAGTTTGTAGTGGTATTCATAGATGATATTCTTGTGTACTCTCCTGACGAGCAAACTCACACTGAGCATTTGAGAACCGTACTAGGCATTTTGAGGCAGAAACAACTTTATGCAAAGTTTAGCAAGTGTGAGTTTTGGTTAAGAAGTGATGCTTTCTTGGGTCATGTGATATCAGAAGAGGGGATTGCTGTTGACCCGAAGAAGGTGGAAGCCATAACTGAATGGCCTAGACCTACCAATGTCACCGAAGTGCGAAGTTTCTTGGGTCTAGCCGGTTATTACCGAAAATTTGTGGAGGGATTCTCGAGAATTGCCGTACCTCTCAGTCGCCTTACTCAAAAGAAGTCCAAGTTTGAGTGGACGGCGGAATGCGAGCAGAGTTTCACGGAGCTTAAAAAGAGATTAACGACAGCTCCAGTATTAGCTCAACCCTCTGGAACGGATGGATTTGTGATTTATAGTGATGCGTCAAAGAATGGATTAGGTACGTAAATTATAGTATAAGGTTATGATCTTGTATACCCACTAAGTTTAGACTAACACTTTGTTTGTAGGTTGTGTTTTAATGCAAAACGAACGAGTCATCGCGTATGCCTCAAGACAGCTAAAGCCTTATGAACAAAACTATCCCACACATGATCTTGAACTTGCCGCGGTTGTGTTCGCCTTGAAGATTTGGCGGCATTATTTGTATGGAGAGAAGTGCGCGGTATTCACAGATCATAAGAGTCCAAAGTATTTGTTCTCACAGAAGGAATTGAATATGAGGCAGCGGAGGTGGTTGGAGTTGCTAAAAGACTACGACCTAACTATTCATTATCACCCGAGAAAGGCTAACAAGGTAGCCGACGCCTTAAGTAGGAAGTCCAGCCATGCACGACAATCACCACTGGAAAGAGAGATGGAGGAGTTTGGTTTAGATTTGATTGAATCCACGGTGAATGTTTTGACAGCCTTGACTATCACCCCGAGTTTGATTGATCGGATAAAGGAGGCACAGAAGAGAGATAAGGCTTTAAGTGAGATAATGGAAAAGGTGAAACATAGTCCAGTTGAAGGATTTCGGACTAAGGATGATGGGAGCTTATGGTTTAGGGAAAGATTATGCGTGCCGGATGTTGACGAACTTAGGAAAGAAGTTTTGCAAGAAGCTCATAATTCAAGGTTATCGATACACCCCGGTAGCACCAAGATGTATAGAGATCTCAAGCGATACTATTGGTGGTCCGGGATGAAAAGACATATTGCGGAATTCATAGAGAGGTGTTTAGTGTGTCAACAAGTCAAAGCGGAACACCAGCGGCCCGGTGGATTGTTGATGCCGTTGGAAATTCCGGAATGGAAATGGGAACATGTCACAATGGATTTTGTAGCCGGATTACCAAAGACAAGAAGTGGATGTGACATGATTTGGGTTATCGTGGACCGTTTAACAAAGTCTGCCCATTTCCTAACCGTTTCAAGTGAGACACCTCTCGACAAACTAGTGAATGTGTATATGGAGAACATAGTGAGCTTACATGGTGTTCCGGTAAGTATAGTATCCGACCGAGACTCACGGTTCACATCTAAGTTTTGGACAGCATTTCAAGAAGCCATGGGTACAGAATTAAGGTTGAGTACGGCATATCATCCCCAAACTGATGGACAGTCCGAGCGGACAATTCAAACCTTGGAAGATATGCTACGAGCTTGCGTGCTGGATTTCAAAGGGAGTTGGGATGGAATGGTAAAGCTGATGGAGTTTTCTTATAACAATAGTTACCACAGCGCAATTGATATGGCTCCTTTTGAGGCTTTGTATGGAAGGAAATGTAGGTCTCCGATTTATTGGGACGAAGTGGGCGTGAGGACCATCACTGGGCCTGAGCTATTAGAGAAAACATTAGAGAAGGTGAAAGTCATCCGGGAAAGACTCAAGACGGCTCAGGACCGCAGCAAAAGTTGGGCAGATTCCAGACGACGACCATTGGACTTTGATGTGGGTGAAAAAGTTTATTTGAAGGTATCACCTACGAAGGGCGTCATGAGGTTTGGAGTAAAAGGCAAGCTAAGCCCTCGTTTTATTGGTCCTTATGAAATACTTGAGAAGGTAGGAGCCTTGGCATATAAGTTGGCATTACCTCCGGTGTTGGCGCAAGTTCACAATGTATTCCACGTGTCACAATTAAGAAAGTACGTGGCGGATCCAAGTCATATACTTGAAGCTCAACCTTTGGAACTCAAGGACGATGTTACATATGAGGAAGTACCCGTGAAAATTGTGGACCGAAAGGATCAAGTGTTGAGGAAGCGAGTGATCCCGTATGTAAAGGTTCAATGGAGCAATCACATGGAACGTGAAGCCACTTGGGAGCTCGAAGAACAAATGCGGGAGAAGTATCCTCAGCTCTTTGACTAAGGTACGTAAGTTTCGAGGACGAAACTTTTTGTAAGGGGGGTGGAATGTTACACCCCGTGTCTTTTAAGCGCAACTTTCAATACTTAGAGGTTAACCTTGAATGCAATTTAATTAATTATGTAAGATTATAAAACTTAGTCACCTAAAACATAGAAGAATAAGAAAGAAGGGTTCGAAATAGAGTTAAAGGTAATTCATAGAAATTACTTGAAAGGCCCCTACTAGAAGTTGAGGGAGTTACAAAAGTTGGTATAACCTCCCCATCTCAGCCATATTGGACGGTTATACCACAAAAGAAGAAGGAAAAATTCTGAGAAAAAGAGAGAGAAGAGAAAAGGAGAGGAAGAAGAAGAAGAAAGGAAAGAGAAGGAAGGAAAAGGCCATTCTAGGTTCAATTCCCATCAAAGTTCTGCAGTAAATCCGTAAGATTAACTAGATTCCAAGGCAAGTAATCTTTCTATACGCTTTATGTAAATTTTGATACTGTAGGCCCTATGTTCTTACAAAGAGAAAACATGAATCACACATTGGTATTCTTGTCTTGTCTATCATACATGCTTTGTTATATGTAAGTCTTGTTGCTAATTGTGTAAAGTCTTGTTCTTTGGGCCATATTTCTAAAATAGTTGTGCAGTAATTGTTGTTAGTCAACCATGCCCATGAGAGTATATACGTTGATGTGTTTCTTGTCTTGCTCTACTCTTGTGTTGATTGTATACACTTAGATGTTGAGTGTATGTGCAGGAAATTGAGGGATGAGAGTTGACGTTGTTGTAGACTTGTTGGGTTGGTTGTTGTTGATGACAATCTTTGAAGATGGTGAATGATTGAAGATTTAGAGTGGATCTTGTTAGACATTCACTAAGCATCAATTCATGATTAGATGTATGTTAAGTATGATGAATCTAGTTGTTAAGATGGATCTTTAAGTGTTGAACCTGGAAGGGTTGAAGAAGAAAGGAGTTGGGTGGAAGTTACTGCAGAAAAACTGCAGTTTGGCATCGTCAGAACACTTCGAACGCCTACATGAGGCGCTTCAAGTCACATTAGGCGCCTAATTTAGCGTTCCATGTGTCCTGGAACTTTCCCGTACAGAAAAACTGCAGTTTAGAACCGTCCGAACACTTCGAACACCTACTTGAAGCGCTTCATGTCACATTAGGCGCTTCATGTAGGCGTTCAATGTCTACGGAACATCCCCGAACACTTCGAACACCTAGTATAGGCACTTGAAGTCACTATAGGCGCTTCATGTAGCGTTCCAACTGTACTGGAAGTCTTTTTGACCCTTTAAGCGCCCTATGTAAGTGTAGTAACTTTATACACTTCTTTTGAACATAAAATGCAAGGGTATTTGAGGTATATTTGAGGTGTAGATGGTAAGTTTGACTAAGTAAGCATAAGATTGAATTCTAGTGAATAAGTGAGACAAACGGACTTGGTAAAACACGTTTAGGGAGTGTTTGAGGTGCAAAACCATATCCTTGATAGACAAGATGTATGTGTGTGTGTGCTACATGTTGATATGAAGCTATCTGTGCATCCTGCATCATGACATGGGCACTTGCATTTGATTTGAGATATGTTTTGCAAAAGAACAAGAAAGGTAAAGTTTGCGAAAGACAAAATGGCTGCTGGTTGATCACAGGGTATAAAAGTCACGTCTGCGAAAGCAGGGTATAAAGAGCGTGATCTGTGAATCAACAGCAGGGTATAAAGTATGTTATGGGGCCGTGGACCTATCAGCACGGAAAATGAAGTATTTTATGGGGCCGTGGACCTATCAGCACGGATATATGATATATGTAATGGGGCCGTGGACCTTTCAGCACGGATATATGATATATGTAATGGGGCCGTGGACCTTTCAGCACGGGGTATAAAGTTATGATGGCTGTGGACTGATCACCCACAGGGTATAAAGTTCTGCTACGCGAAGAATATGATATGTAAAGTGATGAAATGTTTGTGAAATGACATGCATGACATGTTTATGAAAGAAGGCATATGCATGGGTGTTGTGTGTGGTTTTAAAGAAGTACATGCATCATGATACACGAAGCATAAGACTTGACATGCAAGAAACGTGGTTAGTCTATGACTTGCTTATGTGATTCGTTGTTTTAATACATGTTGGTTCTCGTAACTGTGTTCACATATGTGCTTTATCTGTTTTGAGTAATTCTTATTAAAATGCTATTTTTTAACCCGAGCACCTTATTTTTGGGCAATGTTTTATACACTGGTGACTCGACGTGTGTGATTCCGTAGGGTGTATAGACGGGTTACTTGCTGGCGAAGTTTTCGCTAAGAACAATCATTCTGTCTCCTTTTCAGGTGAGCCTGATTATGAAATGATATTTATCGAAGACGACGGCGAGTGGGCTCAGTGGGATGATGGACAAGGGAATAGATAGATGCTGGACTATTTTGTTTGAGTTTGAAACTCATTGTTATTATGTTGTTCTAAAACTTATGTCGGCTAGATGAACAAACAGTTTTATTTCCGCTGCAGTTTTCTGGTTGTAGTATTGACAACGAAGGTTTAGATTTTATGACGTTTCCGCTGGTTTTAACTTACATTATGAAGAATGTATGCTTGATCTGCTTGACGCTTCGTAGTTCTCATAGTAGGCTACGGCGGGTGCACTGGTTCCGATAACGGTATCGGGCTGGGGCGCTACAGGGGCTCATCAGGCCGGCAAAAGATACAAAATAATACACATCTAGTTAGTTGGTTATGATCAGTCGTGCTGCTTGAACCTGATACTTCACAACCAGAGAATGTCGTTGAGAATATTGTTCCACT
>AP025047.1:4274962-4279962 GCA_036186865.1 Eustoma russellianum | reverse complement strand
TTTTCCTTTACCGCAGGTTTCAACTTGTGAAGGAGGCATATTCTTTTTTGCACGCCTCTCCTTGCGAGCTGTCTTAGACTTATACGGTATAAAACCTTCATCATGCTGGACTTTCAAATCAATTTCTATTTCTCTTTATGAAGTTGTGTCTGCTTCCGCACCCTTGGTTTCTAGCATGTCATGCAAAGTTGAGGATAGAATATCCCTTTTAGTGATAACAAGCATATTAAAGCAATAATTAGGGGTGAGCAAAAAAACTGGGAACCGTAAAACCAGACCGAAACCGAACCGAAAATGTGGGTTTTAAACCGAACTGAAACTGTATAACTTTAACGGTTTGGTTCCTGAACCGGATTTCTGGTTCACGGTTCTAATTTGGTTCTTGATTTCCATAAACCGTTAGAATCGGAACCGAACCGTATAAATATGTATACTATATGATGTCATGTATAAGTTGTGTCTAAACTGCGCTTTTGACACAATTTTAGACATAGAGACTTGTGATAATGGTTAAACCGTGATGATGAGACTATGTAAATGGCCAAATTGTTAAGGCAAAAGATACGCCTTAAGAAAAAAGAAAAATAACCATGTATGGGGTTGTTGTTTTCGGACCATCAACTAATTATTAGCAATATTTTCGTACTAATCATACATACCATGCTATCACATGACAAAGGAGTCTAAGCAAACCAATTAGATACCTCGCATATTGTTACGAAGTTGTAGGTTCGGTTAATAATTACATAAAGTGGGATATACACACATATATATTCGCATATACACATGAATACACATATATCCACAAAACCATAATAAAAATATTAGCAAAATTAAAGGTGCATTCTTATCAGTTAAGTGACAAATTAAAGTACATCAACTTTAGATTGAAAAAAGAAAGGAAAAAATGTATGTTGGTTTCTTTTTTTTTCAAAAACAAAACTCTTTTTTGCTTTGGTGGTTCCGCGGTTCTGAACTGGAACCGAACCGTATTAAACGGTTCCACAGGTTTACGGTTCTACAGGTTTACGGTTCCAGTTCGGTTCCAAAAAATTATGATAAACGGTTTCCGGTTCTCACGGTTCTGGAACCGTCAGAACCGGAACCGGACCGTTGATCACCCCTAGCAATAATCATCGCACGCATGAGCCAGGTTCCATGTATTTCGACAATTAGGATGAACTCGTTCAACTTTAGATAATCCTCCCGCAGTAATAGATATCACTGAAATTCGAAGTGTACTCTGCAAACATGTAGAATACTCAGCATGCGATAAGTCCCTCTCCAAACTGCTAGTCGGCAAATCAGTAGCAGCAAAACGTGTTGCGTCCTTCGAACCCAGCTGGTTCCAGTTCTGCCATATCAATAGGGGTGGTTTCTCCAATAACTGTTGTCGGAGTATTTACAGGAGAATCCACAGTGGAAGATATATAAGTCTCTGCCAAATATGTCAAACCATCAGTTGAGCCTTCGGAGTGTGTACCTGTTGATTCTCATGAAGGCTGCCCAATTTAGAGATATCCTATGTATCAGAAATTAAAAGAGGCGGCTGCGACTGAGGTTGTGGGAGCTGTGAATCAGAGGATGGCTCTGCACCCGTTGTGTCATGGGGATTGAAGATTCAAATATGGGTTGTGAGACCATATCTACTGGCGTTCGGAGAATTGGTATTTGTGAAGGAATAGCCTGCGATTGATAAGATAGGAGACTCAAAGCTTGCGGCTGGACCACAGCTTTCTTCGGTGTCTACCGCTTTTGTGTCTCCACCCTATATATATGTGTGTGTCTACATATATATATATATATATATATATATATATATATGTGTGTGTGTGTGTGTGTGTGTGTGTGGGTGTGTGTGTGTGTGTATTTTACAATACCTTGTCTAGTTCCAAGTTTTTAGTCATTTAATCCTTTAGATGCCGTTTCCACAATTCCTGCTCACACTTAGCACTAAATATTTACATGTAAAATTTCTGGTTCTAAACTGTATATGACATGTGTTTCACGTCTGGAGGCAGGAGTTGGAGATGAGCGGGCGGTGGTTTGTTCGAGGTGGCGGTTTCGCTGGAGGCTGAAAGGTGGTCGGCCGGCGATGATGGGATGATGGAGCGAGAGTTGCTAGCTATCCGTCGGGAGGTTGCCATCTGGAAAAAAGAAAACGGAAAAAAAATCTGGGGCAACTAATTTAGCAACCGATATCCAATTTAATTTTTAAGTTCAAAAGTTTTTTATATTTATTTGAATTGAATTGAGAATAGACTTGTGATATAAAACGCTAGATTACTAATTAAGCAATTAGCAATAATTAGACTATTTAATAGAAATATATAAGAAAGCAAAATGACGACTTCCAATTATCAAAATAGTGATCTGATAGGATGATTTGTATGGTTAATTAACTAAACAAGCATTCAGTGACGAGTACTGGCAATCTTGAAAAGCTTGCATGAGTGTGGAAACGTAAGACCTCCAAAAAAAAAAAAACCTCATAATTGTTGTGTTATAAAATGAACATATGATCTTTTAACCATCGAAACATGGATTGCATATGGTTGATCAATTGGTCCATGATCATGTTGCATATAATATGCTGAAAAGAACCAATAAAATATGGAAACGGTGAAGTGCATTGAAACATAGACATATCCTTCTTTGACACGAAAATACTAAGGTGGCGTTTGGTTGGCACTTGGGAATCAGAATTCGAATCGGAATGGGTATGATAGGGAATGAGTTTGGAGGATATGGGTTTGGGGTTAAAAGTGATAGTTGCTTGGTATTAAAGTGGGAATGGGAATAGTGACCGGTCGGAATAGTGGTCGCCGGCGGCGGCGGACTGACGGCGGGCCGGCGGTGGACGGCGGCAGGCGGCGGCGTTGACCGGCGGCTCCCCTTCCCCATTCCCACATTTTGATAAATGAGGGGGCTAGTATATCAAAAAACGATATCCATTACCAAATAGTTGGATATCAAAATGAAATCCATTCCCTCATTTACCCCAACAAACCGCCGGAATGGGTTTGGAGGCCTCCAAACCCATTCCCTCATTCCCATTCCTCCCAACCAAACGCCACCTAAGTCATTGATTGTGGCGTTAACATTGTGCACTACGTGTCAATGTCGACGGTGAAAAATGACTCTCTAATGGTCAATAAGAATAGTGAAATCAGATAAAAAGCATATCCATGGAAGAGTATTCGGCTGATAAATAAAAAGCAGATATATAGAAGGGTGTTCGGCTGATCTAGAAACGGGGAGCATTGATTCCCCAGAAAAGTCTCATTCTACAACCTGAATTTGTGCAAGGTGATTCAGCAAGTGGTTCAACAGCCTCCAAATTCCAAAATGTTGGAAAAGTATGTTATAGTACTTTACCGTGTGCTCCAAACTTATATAAAACATATTTAAGGTTGTTTAGGAGATTGATATGATGTTTGGAACACTTCTAACTTGAAATAGATCACTTGGATCGGTCCATGTTTAGACTGGATCGAATCAAGTGAAAGATGGAATAAAGTTGAGTGTTCTGGAGGACTTCGATCGATCCATGTAAGGGACATCGATCGATCGCATCGATCGATCTATGTAACATTGATCGATCGATGTGAGGCAGAATGAAAGCTGAAGATTCTGTCCGACTTCGATCGATCGAAGTGACATCGATTGATCGATGTGACAACGGACAGAACTTTTCACTTTGAATTGCAGCTTTTGGTCCAAAGATCATCTCACTTCACCTATGAACAGTAAACAACTGCCATTAGAGGTTGAAACCAAGCTGAGACAAGTTTTAAAAGTGGTTTTTAACACACCCCAAGGTCTATATGTAGTAGATCTTGGTATCTTCAAAAAAAACATACTACAATCTTGCAAAATCTTTAAAAAAAATTCTCATCATTCTTTCCCTCCAACTCTCCTTTATCTTTCACTTCTACAACAAGTTCAATCCTCTTCTCCTAGAGCAAATGACAAGAAGAAAGCCGTTATATCTTGGGAAGCATTAGTCTCGTTGTTTACCTTGCTCATTCGGTAGATGCTAAATTGCTTTAAGAACAGAGTCATCTTGAGACTCGTCTCGGCTTTTGTTCATTTACATTCTTGCTTGTTTGCTGCATTTTCCTAACACAAAAATCTACATCGGCTCATGACTTCACTGGAAGTTTACAAGTCTTTTCCTTTTTCCAAAGTGAAATACTTAATAACTCTTTCCTAGTTCTAATTTTTCCCCTTTTGTTCCAAACTGAAAATGTCTTCATGCATCATTATAATTCAAAGGGTCGTTCCACCTAAATCATGAAGCATAGGTTCCACCATATTTGTACATGTCACACCATATCTTGTGATTGTACAAGTTTCTCACCCTACTACCCTGATTAGTAGATCAGAGCTTCATAACATAGTAATATTCTGATTGGGGGATTACTTTTTATGGTACATGATCATGGTCCTTCATCTCAGATAGACGTGTCTCACATCGATTAAGATGAGACCACCATAATCCATAACCACAAGATTCAATGAGTTATATTAGATGAAGGTTTTTTTTTTTTTTTTTGCATTTGTACTTTAATCATATATGAAAAGAAGAGACAAAAGGATAAATCAAGAGCAACGAACATCCCTCATTTATCATTATTGCAAGAACAACAGAATTGCAACGCCAAACACCAGGAAATTGAATTCATAGTTTCCATCTAGAGCGCAACAAATGTACATATACAGCTAGAGAGAAACCAAAGGACAATACACTACTTGAGCACAACAAGAAGGATTGATATAAAATGGAACAGTCTTTCCAAAACATACACATTATGTAATGTATGAGGGCGAGGAATTTGCGAATGCCAATGTGGCCTGATCAAATGTTGCAATGGTCGAAACTTTCTCATGGTTTCCAGAGGATGGTGGTGTCAGCTAAGGGTGGCAAACAGGTAGTGTTTCATATTTCGTGTTTCGTTTTTCGGTTTTCAGGTATCAAAGTACTAGATCTATATCTT